>VWPW01010267.1:91081-102224 GCA_013389825.1 Crypturellus undulatus
GGGTCCGGCCCGGCCCGGCCCGGCCCGGCTCGGCTCGCCTGCCCCTACGGGGACGGCGGCCGCGGCGGCGGCGCTATGAGGGGGAAACAGGGCCGAGCGGGGAGCGTCCTGAGGGGGCCGGGGCGGGAGGAGCTCGGAGAGGATCGAGGGGGTTGCGGTGAGGCAGGAAGGCGGGGGCAGGAGAGCCGTGATGGGGCAGGAGAAGCATGGAAGGGGCAGGAGAAGCATGGAAGGGGCAGGAAGAGCATGGAGGGAGCAGGAGAGCCGTGGTGGGGCAGGAGGAGCATGGAAGGGACGGGAGAAGCATGGAAGGGGGCAGGAGGGCAGTGAGTGGTGGCGGGACAGCAGTGATGGAGCTGCAGGGCCAGAGCGGGAGCACCGTGATGGGGTGGGAAGGTCGCAGTGAGGGTAGGAGGGCCCTGATGGGGCAGAGGATCAGAGGGGGCTGCAGGGAAGCAGAAAGGCTGGGGCAGGAGGACCATGGAGCAGGAGCAACATGGAGGGGACAGGAGGGCCATGGAGAGGACAGGAGGGTCCTCAGCTGTGAATGGAGCCTTCGGGCCAGCAGTCCTTGCCCTGGGCTCCCAGTTTAGGGTTTCTCCGCTGTGTGCTGAGAGGATTGGTTGGATTTCCTGGGATTTCAGTCCAGAAAGGGTAGGAGGATCCAGAGGTTGAGGTGCTGGCTGCTCTGTGGAAGCAAGACTTAGGAAAAGCCAGGGAGGAGTCCCCTGTTTTGCTCCAGCGCAATGGCAATGCGGTTGCTGGCGTGGAAGTGCAATAATCTGGCATTTCTGCGCTTTGGAGTCAGCTAAGAGTTGTTTTTAGAAGAAAAATCACAATGAGGGAAAAAAAAGAAAAAGTCAAAAAAGCTGCGTGCTGTTGAGTGGGCAACCTCAGCTTTGCCCTGGCTGCGAATAGGTTGGTTCTCCTGGCGCTTCCCTCGGTGGCCTCACGTGGGGCAGAGCGTGGCAGATGTTTGTTCAATACTCGCTGGGTGAAAACTGATTCTTGTTATGCAGCATGTGGTTGTGTGTATCGGTTACTGCTCCGTCCAAACACAGGATATCAGAGTAGATTTTTTTTTTTTTTTTTTTTTTTTTTTTTGTAATTTTTCCGTTACTGCAATGCTTAAGTTCTCCACAAGCAGCGATTCCCCAGCCCGCCAGCTCGGGAAACGTCCTCCGTGTCTCTGCACGTGGGCGCTGCAGCCTCGAGGACTTGCCCAGAGTTGCACGGGATCCAACCCGCTTCCCTGTGCCCGGCCCTGTCCTACAGCAGCGGTGTTTGGGGCGGGCTGGCATCTACCGCTGTCACACTGGCCTCCTGGGGACGGCACCGGGAGTCGGAGCACCGGGAAGGGGAATGCCACGGCTGGGAATGCTGCAGGTAGGAGGCCTGGGGGAGGATGGGCTGTTTGGAGAAGTGATTTTTTGAACATTCAGCGCAAAGAGATGGAGTTTGGGAGTGAAGGTGACCTGTGCTGGTGGGGGAGCCTGTTGAGAGCTGGGGAAAAGAGCTATTGATGAAGCTGCTCCCTTTTCCCAAGTTAAAACACAGATCTGGAGGTCAGAAACTTTCAGCTTCGTTGCAGACCTTGGAGTGGCCACGGCACAGAAGCCTCCGCTGACTTAGGCAGATTCTGGTGGATTCGTGCTCTTGCTTTTGCAGTTGCTACTCCCACCAACCCTTCCCCCTTCCAAAAATTAAAAAAAAAAAAAAAAAAAGAACTAAAATCCTCAAGTACTAAATAATTGCTCTGTTCTCACAGGTGAGCAGTGGAGCTCAATTAATTATGCTTTGTGAAGTGCTTCTGATCCTCTGATGGAAACATGTAAGGGCAAAACACTATTATTTTGCAACTTGCAAAGCCTGATAACAGCAGTGAAAACGGAAAAAGTTTTACCACCGAAGGATATCACAGCACTGAGCTTTTTCCACCCAAGATCTTAGAAACGAGCTGATGACTGCTGCTTTTCATTTAGAAGGACTTTTTTTTTTCCTCTCCCCTCACCCCCCCTTTTGCAAGAAACGCAATCACTACCAAGTAGTCTGGAGGGACTTCATCTTTAAACAAATAGTGTTTTTCTTGTTGGGTGTGCACTATTATTTTCTTAATTATTCCTGGATTTCTGCCTGTTCCACCAAGAGTTTTCTCAGATGGCAGAAACAATTGGTCCTTTTTTTAACTGCGCTAATAGCAAAAAAAGTATCCCTAATAAAAAGACTCTGTACATCCCATAAACTAAAACAGGACACGTTTTGCCAACAATCACACCTCTTCACTGAGGCATCTTGTACAGTTTTCCTTCTTTTTCGTCCCTTTTTTTTTGCGTTACTACTGCTATTTACTATCACTGCTTATCCTGGCTGCCTTTGGTGTCCAAATGAACTGATTTAGTCATTTCTTTTTCAGCACCGGAGCCCTCCTGCTCGCTCCTCGCACGTGGGAAGAGCTCAGCAGCTGCACAGGGAATGAATGGGCAGAAAGATTCACCTACCCCTCGTGTCGACTTGACTTGTGGGTGGCCCGTAATGAATTTCGCTCCAGGGCTCGGCTGCAAGGTAACGCGGGGCGGGAAGTCGCGCCAGGAATTGGCCGTTGGAACCGAACCCTGCCTGGGGAAAAGGGGTTGTGCAGCTTTGCCTGACCCGCACCCTTGCAAGAACTAATTAAAAAGAAAAAAAGAAAAGAAAAGAAAAAGCCCCACGCTTATTGGAATGTCAAATATACATGTCAGCGTTTCAAATGAAACGGTGTCTTGGGAGGCTCCTGCACATTTAATCAGCCGGTTGCGCCATCTGTATCGTGGACTAAGAAGTAGCGGCGGGAGCCACGAAAGGCACTGGCTTAGCGGCAGCAGAAGTGTTTGCCAAGCGCGGATTATGTCACTGCTTTATGATCTTACTTTGTAAAGGGAGAAAGCTCTCGGGGAGCAGGGACTCGGCATGCCGGGGCTGCACGAAAGCGAGGAATATTTTTGTAGGAAGGACCTATTTTTCTCAAAATAGTAATATTATGAGGTGTTTTGGGGGCACGGCTAATGGAAAACCCAGGCAAAGGCCCAGCTCCCCCCTGCTGCTCTCCTTGGTGTTTCCATCATTTGATCTATTTAGTATTTGGTGCAAAACGCGCTGCATCGCCTGACGTTTTTTGGTTATCAAAATATTTTGATTATGCTGGGGAGGGGGCAGTCTGATCGCACACAGCGGGTGTTTCGATAGAAAACCCCTTCCGTGGCTATAAGACGGTGTCGTGGTGCCCTGCTGCCCCGCTCGGAGCTGGGAGTGTGCAGGAAGCGCATGGGAAGTGCTCACCGGCTCCGGCAGGGGTCAAGGCGGCTTCCCGGCTCCCTTTCCTCCTGCTGCACAAAACCAAAGTGTGGCCATGGGCGCCGCATGCAGAGGTAAAATCAACCAAGGAGAGGCAGTGAGTGCTGTTGGCAGAGGATGGGCAAACACCAGCAATCAGGAGCTTTTTGCATCCCGAAAATAAGGCAGCTCTCGGCCATCTGCAGTGGCATCGAGGCCCTATCCAGCGCAGCAGCACTCAGGCTTCTGCCTGCAGATCTGTTAACAGTCTCGACGAGCATTACCTGAGTGTTTACACACTCACTTTGTCTGCTCTTGCAGTTTGCTGTGTCTAAACAATCTCATGTTACTTCCCTGAAAGTTTGGCACTTTTTTGGAGTTGATTACTGAGCTGGCACTGGGTCGTGCGTGTGGCAGCCTGTTGGAAACGCACTGCCTGGGCACCATGTGCAGGTGTTGGGCTCCCCTGGCAAAGCGAAACGTCCTGACAACACGGTGCTGCCGGTGAGATGGGACTGTCTGCAGTACAAATCAGGCATTTGCAAAAGTCCTTGTTAGGCTGATACGGGAGGAAAACTGGTATTTTCGAGGGAATATTTTTGCACCGTGCTCCTTTACCATCCCGTGGACGTTTGTCCTACGCCCCACAGAGTTTAATCTTGCTGTCCAAGAGTTGCTGTGCACCATTCGAGGCAGGAATGGGAGCAGCAAGGCCCAGGGTGCAGCGGGCTCCCAAGGGCATTTCTGCTGCTGCCTTGAGTGCAGAGACGAGACGATGTCCTGGGAGCCCTGCGCCCAGCATGGGGCATGATTGCATGTGCTCTGCTCTGCAATCCTGGTAAAAGAGGATCCTTTGGGACACAGGGGCGGACGCTTCCTCTCTGCTGCTGCCCCACGTCCAGCAACTCCCGCTAAGGGCTTTGTGCTTTCTGCCCAAACTGGGCACCACAGTGGATGCACAGGGCAAGAAGAGGGGTGAAGTGCCAGCAAGGAGCTGCGCGGGACGGGGGGATGGACGTCCCGGGATCCTGTCGGCAGCGGGAAGCGGCAATGGGAGCGGCCCAGCCCCAGAGGCAGCTGCCAGGCGGGACCACCCAGGGAGCTTCATTAGCGCTTCCCCCGCGGCGCCGTGCGCCAAAGGGGTGCCAGAGCCGGCACTCCTGCCGCGGGATGCGCGGGAACGTGCGCGCTCCGCTCCCTGCACGTCCCTGTGCACCAGCAGTGCGGGGAAGTCACAAGATTTTGGTGCTGGCTGAGCATGGGGTATCCCAGGCCACTACTTGGAAGCCAGCATTCCTGCTGCGGGAATCCTCCGTGTGTTTGTTCCCGCTCGATCTCAGCAGCATGCCGTGGCAGCGAGCTCCCTGCTGCCGTGTGTGTGTGTGCAGCAGGAACGGCCTCACTCTTCCTTGCAAGCCAGTGATATGCTTGATGCTCTGTTTGGGAGCACTAATCCTGCTCTGGGCCTGTGCTTCCCATGCCTCTGCCTTTCCATCCTCCCTGCTGACCTTAATCCATCCTGTCCCCTGCTCGGCTGAGGCTGCTCCTACCAGCCTACCCCTGCCAGGAGCCCCTGCATCCCTTATCCCAGCACCATTTGGGGCGGCCAGGACATCCCGTATGTGTGCGAGGAACTTTGCATGGAGCATGGGAGCGCGGAGGCACATGGAGCCCGGGAGCCTTTTGGAAAAAGTGGTGACGGGATCATCTGCTAGGACAGGCACGTTTTTATTCTCGTTCTTCCACAAGAGTGCACTGACCGCATCTAATAAATATTTTAATAAAATGAAAAATGATTCCTAAACTCAGCTTCTGGAAATGGGACCTACATTTCAGTACCTTGTGCAGGAAAGAAATCCAATTTTGTATGAAAGAAAGAGAGGTTTTAGCCTCTCGGGGGAAATACCTAACTGTAAAGAGAAGAAAAAGCCCAAATTAGCTGTGTGATGTCAGTAAATGATACCAGGAGTTGAGAAATCCAGCCTGAGTTTCGCTGAAACTGCTCAGGGCTCCCACCCGCCCCATCTGCCGAGAAACCCTTTGCGTGAGCTGGGAGAGCTCCGTGTTTCCGCATGTGGTTTTAGGGAGATTTGGAGAAAAATGATTTTGCTGAGGAATTAACAGCAGTAACGAAGGGTGTTTGTGCCTCTCACCATGCACATTGGGACATGCGTGCGGCTGCAAACTCGCTGCATGGGACAAATGACACTTGTGGGACACGAGCTGGGGACACTGGGCAGCCTGGGCGACTCATCTGCTTTGGCCTCTGCTTCCTGCTGCCCCAAAAGATAACGGGGCTGCTCTCAGCCAGGGATAAACACCCCCCGTTTCACTTTCTGTGCCTGCAAGTGGGAAGGTTTTACTACCCGAGCCCTGGTTCTTTCACACTTTCACTTAGTTCAGCTCTGTGGTTTCTTGCGCTGAAGGGAAAGCAGCTGTTGATGATACCAAAGAAAGCTTAAACTGGAGACACCTACATGTTTTTAACCATTTATTTGCATCTACAGAAACGGTGGTGGGAAGCAGGCAGCGCGGCTTGCAAGCTCAAGGAATGTGTTGTGGGAAATCATTTCGTTTCACAAGTGCACGGAGCAGAGGGGCACAAAGCACCGTTTTGTGGAGCCCGGGAGCCGGGGCCGTTCTACTGGGGATGCCCTTGGGCGACGGAGTTGAATCCAGCACCGGAGCGGCGTCGGAGCAGGAGCAGATGCGCAGGAAGCAGCTGCTCTTTCCCGCGGGAAGAACGCCCCGCCAGCGCTGCTGAGCACCTCTCCCGACCGGGCGGGTTTTTGACCTTTCCTCCCCAAAACTCGGGGGCAGGTTGTGTTTTTCCCAGCGGCGCCTCCCGTGCGCTCCCCGGGGAGGCTGGCGGGCAGGGAGCCACCGGCGCTCAGGAAGAGCCGCTTTGTTGTGCACCGGAGCCACTGAATCCGGCTGCTTCCAGCGAGCCCCGTGCGTGCACTGGGGATTTATTGTTTGCGGCGGAAAGCAGCTTGGTGATGGCGCTGCCCATCTCGCCGGCTCGGGAGCACGCTCTGGGGGAATGCAGCGATCCGGGGAGGCCTTTGCCATGGGGCCACAGCTCCCACGACGCCACTTGGTGCAACGAGGCCGCTTGAGCCATAGAAATGTTTTTTTACCGGCCGCTCGAGACGCCTTCCTGGCAGCTGCCGCTGACCTGCTGGGGCGGCCACCCCCAGCCTGATCCCTGCCTGCCGATAACTGCCACGAAGCCTTCCCGGAGGGAAGCAGCGAGGGAGGGTTTCACGGCCGGGCCGGCAGAGTGCGGCCAGCGCAGGCGATGCAGGAGGCTGGTGCGTGATGCTGGAGTCAGAGCGGTGCAAGGCCGTGGCCGGGCCGAAAACCAGCAGAGGGAGCACCCGAGTGCAGAAATCCCACCCGACCCGGGGAACCGGGCTCCCGCTGCATGGCCTGCACGGCACTGCACTGGTGCAAACCCCTCCACCCGCAGCAGTGTTCCCAAAAGAGAATTAAATCACCATGGGGAGTTTGCACGCTCACTCATGGGGAAGCATCGCTGGCGTTTTTCATGTTTCCTGCTGCATTTTGCAGCCTTCAATGCGGCTGCTGCCAATGACTGTCCTGGCAGGTGGTGGCTCGGAGCTACTTGGACGGTGCCATGGGAAGCAGGAGCACAGGGATGCTCAGAGCGGTGCCCTGCGGGCGCATCCGCTCCAGGACACATCTGGAGCCACTGTAGCTTTCTCGCCCTCAGAAAACCAACAGAGTCTCAATATTGTGGGGGATTTCAGGAGAAACTGCTCCGAGATTGAAACACTCTGGACTGCAGCCAGCAGTGCAGTTTGCTGCGAGTTCCTTGCAAAGTTTGGCATTTTGTTTTCATGGCATAATAATCCAACTTAGGGTAATAAGTCAGATGCAGAGGCCTAATCACGCAGTGTCCACTTGCTGCTGTGTTTAAGCTGGCATTTATAGCAATAGCATTTATAGCAACTTATTTTTTTCAGGTGCAACATGGTTTCTTGCATGTTATGACTTGCAGTGTGTGACACGGATGACTGCAGGCCCTCTCCCTGCCCGTTGCCACAGGCCGGAGGGGTGGCACGGCACAGAAGTAAACACCGTGGCTGGGGTGATCATTAACGCGCTTGCCAAGCTCTGCTTTCCTGCCTTTGCAGAGGAACAGAAAGAGCCCCCTTGCCTCCCTTGTGCTGTTTTCACTTGCTCTGCCTCCACCAGGCTGATTCACCAGCCCTCCTTGAGCACGCAACAGATTGTCGTTTCCTTGTCGGTCAAAACAGCGCTGGCTGCCTTATGTCTGTGAAAATAAAAACCACCCGAAACTCCGCTTACAATGGAGATAAAACCCTTCTCTCGGCTGCAGAAAACAAACAAGCAGCAAAGCCCCACGTGCCAAAATGCAAAATGAGGGGAAACATCAACCTGCTTTCCTGCTCCTGTGGCTCTCCAGACGTGCGATGAACCTGTGTCTTTACCGGGGCTTTGCACTGGCTGAGCTTCCTCTTTCCCCAGGCTGGTGGGTGCCAGAGATTTTCCCTGTTTTCCCACTCCTTTTCCCAGGGAAACCTCCGTGGAAGGTTTCCTCACTGGAAGATGCTCTTGCTGCTGGGCAAATGGTATTGCTGTTTTACGGGGCTGCAAGTGAGCTGTGGTAGCTGCAATTTGTGCAAACTGATTCCCATGCTGTCCAGATGCCCCTGCTGCTAAAAATAAGCCAGGATATTCTGTTTTCCCAGCTTCTGGCTTTTTATTGGTGCTCCTTTTAATAGTCCATGCAGTATTTTAAGAATAAGAACCGCTTGTTGGTGTCAGGCCAGTGGTTACTGGGAGCAAGAAGCCTTCCCGGCTCTGCTGTGCCTCCCATCCATGGTTTCACATAAAACAGCAGGGAAAAGACCATCACAGTCAGGAATTTCACTGAAGAGCCAAACCCAGCGGCCACTGGCTACCGACTGAGCCCCGTGGTCTCCCCATCTGCCTGGACAGGATGATGCTCTGGGATGTTATAACAGGGGAGCTGGTCGAGAGCTCCGCGGGGACCTGCCTGTGATGGGGGATGCAGATGCCAGGAGCCTAGACACGGATGCAAGTCTCATCCCAGCACTCTCAGTTCAGGCGAGACCCTGTCTCCTGTTTCCCACCTTTCCTGCCATCTGATGGCTGCGGAAGCAGCTCCGGGCTGCTCAAAGGCAATTCCAGAGCAAGGCTTATTTTGCTTTTAAGCTCCTATCCTATTGGGTCTTCTGCTGGGAGTCATGAGGAATCAGAGGGAATTCAAAACCAGAGCGAGGATTTTGGCTCCTCGAGCCACTGGGAGCCTGTCCTCACCCAGGGCTGCCCCAGAGCATGGGAAGAGACTGGAGCAGCCCTTTCCATGGAGTGCCCGCTGAGAGCAGCTCCGGAGTCCAGTGCCGGTCCCGATCCCACCCTGCCCCCGCCTGCCTGCTCCAAACCGGAGCAGGATGGATTGGAGAGGGGAAAGCCGGGTCTGCTGGGTAATCCGTGGTCCCACAGGCAGTCCTGAGAGCGTCCTTGCTGCGCGCGGGCCCGGGGCTCAGCACTGCTCCCTCACGGATGGGGGGAGCGTTTCCAAGCCTTATCCGCGTGTCCGGGATTGTGATCCTCCATCGAAGCTTTTACTTCCCACTCCACTATGGCCAGCTGTTTTTGCCCAAAGCACAGATTCCTCCTAGAAAAAGAAGAGAAGACGCTGTGTTGCAAGCAGGTGTTGAGCGAAAGCACTTGGAAAATTGGGATTTTCCGTGCCAGGAGACAGTTTATAGGTGCACGGGGCTGGGTAGTGAGACAGGATGGTGGAGGACCCAGCGTTTCTGACCTCCAGACCTCTGAATATGGAAGACCATAATTTCTGCCTTCTTAAGCCTTATCTTTGATTAAGTTACATAGGATGGTGAGCAAAGCCGGAAAAGCGTCTTTTATAGAAAACAGTAATTCTCTCTGATGTTTTTCCCTCATAAAGCGTGATTTATTAGTCTCTTGGGCTGCAGATTTCGTGCTACACAGCACATGTCTGTCCTGGCTCCTCGGAGCCGAGGTGCAGACCCCAGGACAGCTCTCCCACGGTCAGGAGGGTTGTTTGTGGCAAACGGGAGGCCTTTACAGGCAGCTCCCATTTTATTTCATCTCAATATATTTGTAGCTGCCAAAGCCCAACGTACCTTCATATCTGTTATGCCATCACCTCCCGCAAATGCTTTCAAACTAACAATCAGCCAGATTTCCTTTCCGTGACCAGCAGGGAAATAAAAAGAAGACTGCACAGTAATTGCTGCATTACAAACTACCTTCTTCTCGGTCTCACTTAGCAGATGCTTTGTAAAAGTGATATGAAAGGATGTTTATGTTGGGATACATCTAAGGGGTTAAATAGGAGCAAACTCTCCAAAAAGGGTTTGCAGCTGCTTCCTCCTTACCTTTGCCTTGCTGTGGAGCTGGGATGCAGAGCAGTCACCCCTGCGAGCCAGGGCTGCTGCCCACGGTCGGAATAGCTGTGGCGGGAATTGAGCATTAATTTATTAGCAATTTCACTTCTATTTTAGTCTATTGCTTTTTTCCTCCTGTTTGCATCTGGAGAGGGGTTACTTTTAGTCTCTGCACATGGGTGGGATGAGCCTTTCTGGAGAGGGTAGAAAACAAGACAACATTATGAGAGGAGCATTTTATAGCTGTGTATTGCACAGCTATCCCATCACTGCTGGCACGAACTTCCAAACAAGCGGATGGGAAGGGAGGTACAGCGAAAAACTGGAACCATGGCCCAACACCTTGTGAGAATAATGTGTCACTGTCCTGGGGAAAGAGAGCATGTCTGAAAATAATGAGAGCATGAGATCCAGAAATCAAGAAACTTTACTGTTATGTGTCTTCTTGTGACTCTGAATTCCTTCTGTAGACTCCTTCATCTTTCGATGGTGCCTTTAGAGACTCCTGATCGGGTCCTGATCAATGGCCTCATCTGCTCGGCAGTGGGCAGTGCTGACGGTGGCTTTGGCGGTGACTTGCTGGGCAAGGCTGGGGCTCCAGGTGAGCAGGAAGGTGCTCGCAGACCTCTGATGGGGGCTCACACTAAGGGATGCCTCTTGGATCCCAGTGTATCAATAAAATCTATATGGGGGGCTTCAGATCCCCCCAAATTGCCATGTTGAGTAATCCTCTGCAATTTGAAGTTGTCCTTACAAATGTAGGCTTGGCAAATACTGCTTTTTTCTTAGTATCAAAGGTTTACATTTGCTTTTAAACCAACATTTAAACCAATGTTTAAAACCAAAGAGGGTCACCCCAGGGCTGGGGGGGCAGCGTGGGCTCAGGCAGACACGAACCCTTCAGCACTTTGGTTAACCCGGTCCTAATGTAACAGCTTTTGCACGTGCAGAAGTAGCCGAGCCCTGTTGCTGGGTCGCCCAGATGCAGTTTTGCTGCTCTGTGCCGTGCCAGGGAAGTCCTGTAGGTCGCTGAAGGCGTCTCCTTTGCTTGGAGGTGCTTCGTCAATATGAAGTTGGGCTGGCTTTGCGAGAAGAAAGGGAAACCCAAGGGGATATTGACAGCATTTAAGCAAGACCGTTGCCTTTTCTTCTTTGTTAGTCCAACCCTGGGTCCGTCTGCAGCTGCTGCGGGTCCTGCTGCTGGGGCTGGACCGAGCTTTGAGGTGGTAAAACAAGCGTGCTGTATCCCAGAATCGGCTCTGCATACACGTGCGAGGCTAAGCTCAAGTTTAAAAGCTGTCCCTTGACGTGACAGCTCCAACAAACAGGGACTGGCAAGGAATAACCTCAACCCTAATTTGTGTGGGCAAAAATTGGGGCAAAAATCA
>VWPW01010271.1:0-14830 GCA_013389825.1 Crypturellus undulatus
GAGGGCCCTCTATAATCATTTCCTGTTCTCGCTTCCCAACTACCATGCTCCCGCTAGACCCCATCTGACCTTGGCCATGTGGTACCGTTCGCCGTATCAGCAAACAAGGAGCAAAGGCAACTGTTCGGCTGCTGCGTGACCAAGAAGCTGCTTGGATAGTCTTGACATAATCCTTTAGATTATTGGTTTATTTAGTAACTGTGCTTTGCATGCTTGTGGGCAAATAAGGTATTGTATCCGGGACAGTGCGGTATATAAGTTTTTATCTGATGCTCAGTAAAGGGTCTCTGGTTCATTATACCAGAGTCCATTCCTTCTCAAGGTGCAACAGGTGCTCCCAAAAAGTCACTCACATATCCACATATGAGAAAGAAGGCGTGAGGGTTTCTCCTACTTCAAGGACCCTGACTTTACCCTACTGCAGGGGTGGAAGCTGGGGTCCTTGTATGTCTATTCACTGCTGCTGCTACATCCTGGTATCTATAGCCTCTGAATCGGGTGTCTCAGTGTAGGTGCTGTGTCTCTGTGAGGCCAGGCAGCGGCACTGTGTGATCGTGCACGATGCAGCGCTGCAGCCTCAGGGCAGCAGCGCGGGCGGATGGATGGGTGAGAGGGTGGGAGGCAGCAGGTGTCCAACTTGTCAGGGCTGCTAATTGCTTTTATGTCTCCTCGAGTGACCTCTGAACCAGGATGCTCTGGGAGGGCCTCGTCTATTCAAGCTTCAGCAGAAGATGTGGCAGGGAGGAAGAACCAGCACTTCCTTCCATTCCTTCCCCTTCAGGATCTCTCTTGGAGGTAATTCAGAAGTCTTCCTCCTGTGTCCTTGAAACACTTTCTCTCTTGCAGGAGAAGCTGCAGCACAGGGACAACATATCACCTGTCTCAGGGTTTTTTCTTATGGCCTTTTTATATTGCTTAAAAAAATCAAAGCTGGTAGGAATGCTATTGGAGAATTAACACCTGCAAAATTTAACATGTGCCCCAGCTTTTGCATGGCTAACTAGCTATGCCATCCACTACTACATTTGAGGCAAGTATGATACTGCCAAATCTACAAGCCATTGGAAACAGGATGTAGACTCTCTCTTGGGACCCCTTTGAACTATCCTCAGACAGAGTTAGAACGCAGGCAGCTTGTGTGTCAAAATCTCCCCTTGACAGCTAGTCTTCTCCTGCCTGCTCTAGTCCAGCCCGAGGACATCTCACTTGGTGGGGCACTGAGAGGACTATTAGGCTTTCACAGCCTGTGCAACCATGAGAGAGCCCTCTCCAAGGCTATCTATCTACTGCCCTCTTGCTCTCCTTATGTCTTTACGACGAAACCTAGAGGAACAGCACAAGAAGGATGGCCAAAGCACAGCTTTTGAACCATGGATTCCTCTAATGCATTTTGTAATTCTTCTGCACCCATGTAAAGCAGCACATTTTAAAATAAACCAAGTTTGCTCAATCCCTGAAGGAGTCATTTTTTTCTTGTCTTTTGGAGAACATTGTTCTAGGGACTGCCATGCTTTGACAATATGATTGACATGCTCACATCAGATAAACCTTGAACAAAATGTAAATCTGAACAAAATGGGCTTTTGAACTAATGTCAAGGGGCTACTGGAGGACCCATCTTATGCAAGGTTTGCAGGTTCTTCATGCCCTGTGTACTTTCTTAGTTGCTCGGACAAAGGCCAAAGGATTTTGGTGGCTCTTGAGAGCTGAAGTTGCTCTCCAGGTGTTGCTCTCTGTAGACACAGCTACAACGCTTGCTGAGCTGTAGTAGTATAAATACACTCATTTTGGAAGTCCATAGCCATTTTTAAGTAAGACAAAGCTGTTGAAATAAGTATTTGTGAGTAATATCTTGTGTCTGCAGAAGATTTAACTTTCTTGCTTGGGTCATCTTTTTGTTAGTTTAACCTTTAGCTATTCCAAAACCTCATATCTTTCTTGAAATATATCCACCTTTTGCAGTTCTCAAGAGAATTCTCATGTCTCCTTTCAGAAGAAGATTGTATTTAATTAAACACGCGTATAATGACGGTAGTGTGACTCATGCTTAACTTTGCACTCCTGTGCAGGCATACCTTTGATGGAGCATTTTCAGTGTACAAGATGTTTAAAGCCTCTAACACCGTTAGTGTCATTATATAGGAATTATCTTATTTGCTTCATGGGAAATTCTGCAGTTTCAGATTGTCCCCTTTTAAGCTGGAGCAAAAACTGCTTTCTCATAAGATATAATAACTCCTCTTTTTTCACTTGCATTATGTAAGTCCCCAGTGGGCAAGTTCCCTTCCCCACAAAAAATCAAACATTAGCAAGTCATTGTAAAATTCACCTTTGAAAAACTCACAATGGTCCGTTTGAACTTTCTCTTAAAAAAGAAAAAAGGACCAACCATCCAAACTAACATCTTCAAATGAATTGCATGAAGACCATTCGTGCAAAGTAGTTCTTGAAAGGGAAGCCTAGGAGACTTCTCAGCAGTGTAGTCCACGTTTTGGTATGTGCCTACACCGGCAGCACCATGTTTGTGATCCTTGTGCTCCTGACTGTTTCAGCTGGCTGCAGACCAGTGCTTCGGTGCGTGCATCTCACTGCTGACGAAGTGTCAGAATCTTCTGTCCATGTCCAAAGTCAGCAATCTGCTATCCTTAGATAAACTTCTTAACCATTAAGTAGTTTTTAATTCCTACTTCTTAAGCATTAGTCTTCAGTTCTTATTTTGGAGGATTTTATTTAAATGAAACTTTTTTGAGAGGGATAAGCTCTGTTTGGTTATTCTTGATTTATACTAATAATTCATCCGTTGGCAAAACTACTCAAAATACTTACAAGTAACCGCTTCAGCATCAATCAGCAATTTTCTTCCCCACTTACATTCAGTTACTTTAATTTTGCAGGCCACAGCCTTAAACTGCAGTAATAAGGTTTGAGTGGATAATAAAAAACTCTTATAAACATTTAGAAAATGCCTAATATGTAATACTGTGTAATGTGACTGAATACACTAAAATAGCTTTTAAATCAATGCAGAATAAAATCCCTGAATCTGTTTTTCTTTCTTGCCCACAAACTTGTTCACTCTGTACCTCTTTTGAGAGCACAAATGCTTGTCTCATTACTTTATTAATGCAGAGAAGGTTGATGCACATTTCTCAATTATTGCCTTACATGTAACTTTTCATAATTCTGTGTTTCTTAGTCGGTTTCCAGAAGTCAGGTCAGTAAAGTAAATTAGAGTTGTCCCAGGAGAAACAAATTCTATCTTGAAATTCATGCTAAAATGAGTTTCCACAAGTACTCTTATAACTGTGTTCTTTTTAATTAAACTTTTCAAACTCTTGGAGACCAAGGGAGTCATGTAGATGATTTTTACAGTGAAAAATACCACTACGTATCTCACAATTATTCTTTCTTATTTTTTCATAATTCTTTAGTGCAATATACTTCAGAAAAAAAACAAAAGTATCAGCATGTATAAATCACTGCTAAACTCTAGAAAATGAGTGGTATATCTAGATTTCAGAAAACATTTTATGGCTTTTGATAAAGGTTATATTGCACTTTGCCTAAAACCCCATGGAGAAGTGCAACCCCTTGCACCTCCTGCACAACTGTGTTTGTTGCACTGTGGTCATGCTTGGGGCTGAATATGGAGCAGGATAAATAACCCCACATTTCACAGATAGCTCCATAGGAAGGCCTCAGAAGATGCTCTGTTATTTGGCCTATGCATCTTTGTGGTTCTTCCGCAAGCCAAGTAAATACTGTTTGACATCGTACTGATGAGCTGTTTGAACATGCTCCTGTTCCATCAGTGGAATGAGGACAGACTGATGGGGACAAGACAAAATTGTGTTTTCCCGGTTCAGTCTGTAGAATTAGAGACTGCAGCCTACCTGCTTCCCTGGTGACAGGAAGCCCTGTGCCGTCATTGCTGACACGAAGCAGGATAACAGGACATCAGAAAATACTTTTTAGGGTAAAGAATATTTTCATGTCAAATACTGAACACAAAAGTTACTGGAAATTAAATGCACTTTAATTTTAAGTCTGTCTTTGGTATAGATCCCAAGCTGAAGCACCTCAGATCCGACTGAGGAATTCTGAAACTTTTTGAAGAGTGGGCTGAGAAGGAGGAAGCTAGAAGGCATTTTGATTCATAGTCTTATGAGACAGAAAATAGTGGTAAAACATGGATATTGTGCACTTTGAGGTTAAATGGAACTGAATATTTTTTCTTTAGAGGAAAAAGAAAATGAGAGGAAAATAGCAGGAATTGATTGCAGTAATTGCAAACCTTAGAAAATGGCTGTGGCTCCATTAGGGTGTTGATGAACAGCCTGGAACAGCTCTGTTTCAAGTTGTTTAGTGCAGTGTGCCAGAGCAGATTCTTGGTAGGACTGCATTTATGTTGTTTTTAATTACATCTACCTTTTGACATTATTGATTTTGGCAGATGCTAGTATTCCAGCATGTGAGGCTTTATAATTATAATCTATAAATAGATAGGTTTGCACACGTCCCAGAAAACATGCAGCAAAGAATGACATTAGCATTACTCAAGTATTAGGCCTGTTAATGTCTCTTTCCTACAGCTAGACCCTGTTCCTCTGATTCCTTGTGCCCCTTTCATCAATGTATTGTGCTACACTGACATGCAAGGAGCAAATGCAGCAACAACATGTAACAGGTGAGTGGAGCAAGGCAAATCTATAGCTTAAACTATAATTGCACAGTTATGTACTTACAAAGTTATTACATATTTATATAGTCATGGGCAGGTGACATTACAACTGATCACTCATGGGAGACCTAGTGACCAAATATTGCCTTTGAGAAGAGTACTTTGATACTTAGATGATAAGTTGTTCGTAGCATCCCGGGCAGCCTCCAGTCGCTTGGGAGATATCTCATGCTAAAATCTTCCCTGTGCCTTCTTGTTCCAGGACTAAGATATAAAGGATTTTAGCTGGGAAAAAATGACCTGGCCTCGTGACTGTGGGGCTTTGAAGACTGCAGCAGCCTGCAGTGGTCCTGGCAGTAGAAAATAAGGTATGATGTAGCCAGAGTTAAAGGGGAACTTCTCACAAGGTCCTAGGGATTTTTTTTTCTGTCTAATGGTGATTTTTGCCACTTCACAGTATTTTTTTCTCTTGTTCAGAACAAAAGGTGAGGTCTAAAAATAAACTGTGGATGGAAAATAAAAATAAAGGAACTCTTTCTTTCTGCACACATATGCTTCAAAGGGAAACGTGAATCTGATACCAAAATTATCACATACATGCAAATATATATGTATGTGTATACACTTTATATATAAATAATGATAATGCTCCTGTTTTCTTTAAAAGTCTTTATTAGGACCACTGTATTTGGATATCCAGGACCATCCAATAAATTGTTGTGGTCATGACAAATCTATTTCTCCTTACAGAAAAAGAAAAATTCTATCAGGAATTGCCACTGTCTCCCTTTGGTGTCCTCTGGTGGTCTTTTCATATGTTTGGATTCAGTCTTCCCATTTGTGCCTCTTCTACCAGGCAGAGGTGCATGCAGAGGTCCAGCCTTTACCAAGTTAGATGTTATTTTGGGGGCCAGAGTGCTAAAAGCTGAAGGATGTGACCCTGTTGGGCAGAGCTGGTGAGCCTGAGGTCTGCATGCCGAGTGCGTTCATGAGACCTGATTTCTTCTGTTCTAGAAGACAATGTTCCTTGCAGCCTGTGTGTTTGGACAACTGTTCCCAAGGGTCTTAAACATTAATAGAATTTCCTCCAAATAGGTATCTTTGGGTTGATAGTGGTTGGCACAATTGTCCTTTAATCTATCACTGGTATTCCGTGAGACTTCTACCACTTGTCTGTGTCCTAACCAAGATCACAGGAAATCCCCCCAACTCCTTGTGATGACTCTTTTATTCTTCTTCCCCAGAATTTCATGAACAGGACGGATGTGCCTTGTGCCTTTATGGGAGTTTGCAGTATTTTTAGCAAAGAGACTTAGAGTAATACTGCTCAATGCCCCCATCAGAGCAATGCCTCCAAGGCAGATGTCTTTTTTGGAGGTAGGAAGCTGTGAAGGAGGTGTTGCACTTGATTATGGGGTACCTGTTTCCACAGATGGACCAGCTTACTCTGATGGAGCAATTCCTGCTTTATACCAGCTAAATCCTATCTTCTCCTGGTCTCTCTCATTTATTTTTTAAGACATTTTATTTTAAATGTTGTGTGTATGATGATAGAAGACAAAGCCTGTAAACACCTGGGCTGTCTTCTAGAATGTTCTGTATACTGAAAGACCTTAAAAGGCAGAGGGATTCTGAAGAGATGTCCCTAGGGGATTTTGTTTAGCATTCCCATATGTTTCCTTCAGAGTCTTAAGGATTCAAGAAGTGGTAGTCCTGTTCTTAGCAGAAGGAAGATGTTCTGGAGTTTGACGCTTGGGGGCTGGCCAGACGAGAACAGACATGGATATATGTCATGCAGCTCAA
Source organism: Crypturellus undulatus (assembly GCA_013389825.1). Taxonomy (NCBI): domain Eukaryota; kingdom Metazoa; phylum Chordata; class Aves; order Tinamiformes; family Tinamidae; genus Crypturellus; species Crypturellus undulatus. The sequence continues at coordinate 6,485 of VWPW01010271.1, forward strand.
GCTTTATACCAAAGCAGTGTAAATGTTTTGTGATTTTCTATATCCCTTTGCTATCTTTTGGTAAAGGACATATTTTTCTTCAGTCTTGCAATTTCTCTGCTGAGGAGCATTTGAAGGAATACTCTGCTTCCCCAAATAATTCCTAAAAATAAGGGAATGGAAGAATAGCATTCTGCCTGTTTTCTCCCAAGTGTTCTCTGAAATTGAATTGTCTCAGTGGGTTCTTGCTAGATGAGATTTGATATAACATAAAGCAAAGACTTCAGGATTTTATGCACAGCTAGGGGAGATTTCAGCAATTTAGGCAAACTTGGTAAACATAATTATATTGTCTGTTGCTTATTGTGATGTTTACCAATGCAACTAGTATGCTTTAAAGCTGATGTGGAGTCTCTGAGTACTATCTGATGTATAAATTTCTGTTCTTTGCTCATGCAGGCTGTTTTATATTGTAGTAAAACGTATGCCAGTACTTAAAGCACCGCCGCTGCCACTGGCGTCGATGTGTTCTATATAAAACACTGTCCCAGTCCCACCAGCCTGGCTGGGGGAGCCCCACTCACCGTAACCCGGAACCGATGGCTGCCGAAGGGGAGACAGCTGCTGTTACGCAGCTTCCGGTAGTCCCCTCAGGTATAGGAAGGGAGGATCGGGTAGGCCCAGATGTAACGGCACCCAGACATCTGACAAACGAACACACAGTATTCTGGGTCAACCGCCAACGTTTATTGAAAGGAACATAATTTATATAACCTTTGTCCTAAAAGGAGCGCGTCACAACTGGAGATATGCTAATACAGGGGGCTCTGCGATTGGCACAACCTGTTGGTAGGGAGGACCGGGGCCAGGGCAGAAGTGCACCAGCCCCCACCCTCCAGGTTCCAGAGCCTTCCCATTACATGCATTGACTTGTATTCCCAGCATACAAGTTCATCAGAAGGTCACTGAGACCCCCCTGTACATTCAGCATTCAATGATATACAAACGAACGCTTTAAATTAAACATACCCCAACTGAAACCGCGCCCTACAACAAGTACTTGTACTCCTGACTTTAGGGTCTGTGAGATGTAACCCTTGAATTTGCGAATAAAAGGTTACAAAGCATGTGAGAAACAACATATTGCTGTAATAGGAAAAACAGTGTCGTGAAGAAAGCATGCAGGCATGGATCATTAGCCCACGAGAAAACGTCTGGAAATCGAAGAGAGAAAATAACTGATGTTCATGGCTGTACATGCTCTCTCCTAAACCTTGCAGAGGTGCCTGTATTTCACAGTCATTGTCATGAGTGACTGCACTGTAAAAATGGAAGGATTTCCTTTAATAAAAGGAGATTCAGGCAACCCAGAGGATGAGAAGAACTGTTGGTCTTCCTCTGATTCAATGTGCTGTTTTGAGTGACCTGCAGAATAGATTTATTTGGTGTTTGTAGAGTAGAGATAGAGTTGAGCCTGGTTTCACAGAAATTTTGTATCTGAAAGCAGAGGTTTGAAACAGTATTTTTCTAATGCAGAACCAAGCAGAGGCAGAGGTGCTGACAACTGTGACTACTTGTACTGATAAAGAGGAGAATGGTGGTGGTCTGGTTCTCTTTATAATGGGAGATGTTCTTCTGAGCAGTCAAATCTTTGGGAAAGCATGGTCTGGTCTGTGTTATATGAGCAGGATATGTGTCTCCAGACACAGGACACAGAGAGCACATAGAGAACCTATACAAAACTCATACAAGTATACCATTGCATCAGACACAAATGTTTTATTGAGAACAGTAAAGCTGATCTTTCCTTGGCTGTCACTCTGTGTTTTTGGTGGGATTAGCCAGGTGTCATGTCTTGCAAGGAAAGGATGCAATTATGGGACAGTAGGCTACAGAAGACCGTAATACTTGCTTTTCTACTGCATGTTATTTCAAAAGCCCTGTCATCTCTCTATGACTTATGCAGTTGCTGATATTCATCACAGAGGGCAGATGGGTGTTTTGTGTGATTTCATGGGGCACTACAATGGCCTCCCACCATGCATGCTAAGGACCTGCTCTGAAAGGGTAGAAGTTACTGTGTAGCTTATGCGGGGCTTTCTTGGTCTGGAGCGGCTGGTACAAATGTTCTGATACACTAGTGAGAAGGGGTATGTCCCAGCTCCCTACCGCTGTGATTTAGTAAATGAAATGATTCCTCCACAAAGTCTGGCAACTCACGTCCTCTCCTGACTCCCAGGCTTAGCTTTTCTGTGGGCTCTGCCTTATTTGCCCATGATAGAGGACAAGCAGTGAGCAGGCATGGTCATGATGAGGGCCCTGTAGAACTGTACTAGAACAGTCTGTGTTTTTTAAAGGCCTGACCACTGCAGTGAACTTTTAGTGAAGGACAGGAATCCTAAAACAGCAAATTCATCAGGGCAAATGCATCCGCTGAGGTGTAGCTCCAGGGAAAGAGATTGCTTTTTACTGGTGGTGAGGAAAAACTTCTTGGGCAGAATTGCAGAATCACAGCATGGGAGAAGGGACCTGTAGAGATCATCTAGCCCAACCCCCTGCTCCTGCAGGGACACCCAGAGCACAGGGCACAGGGTGGCATCCAGGCAGGTTTGGAAGATCTCCAGAGAAGGAGCCTCCACAGCCTCTCTAGGCTGTCTGTTCCAGGGCTCTGTCATCCTCACAGGAAAGAAGTTCTTCCTCACATGGAGATGGAACTTCCTGTGTTTTAATTTATACCCATTATCCCTTCTCCTGTCACTGTTCCCCATCAAGAAGAGTTTGACCCCATCCTCTTTACATTCTCCCCTCAGGTATTTGTATGTGTTGATCAGGTCCCCTCTCAGTCTTCCCTTCTCCAGGTTAAACAGGCCCAGCTTGCCTAGTCTTTCCTCGTAAGTTAGATGCTCCAGTCCCTTAATCATCTTCATTGCTCTGTGCTGGACCCTCTCCAGAAGCTCCACATCCCTCCCCTCCACGTTCTGGGCTCTTGGGGAGCCTAGAACTGCACACAATACTCCAGGGGTGGCCTCTCCAGAGGGGAGCAGAGGGGCAGGATCCCCTCCCTTGACCTGCTGTCATCACTCCTCCTGATGCAGACAGGAGCCCACTGGCCTTCTTGGCCACAAGGGCACATTGCTGCCTCACAGTTGACTTGTTGTCAAGCAGGACTCTCAAATCCCTCTCCACGGAGCTGCTTTCCAGCAGGTCAGTCCCTGATCTGTCCTGGTGCCTGGGGTTATTCCTCCCCAGGTGCAGGACCCTGCACTTGTCCTTGTTGAACCTCATGAGGTTCTTCTCTGCCCAATTCTCCAACCTATCTAGGTCCCTCTAAACGGCAGCACAGCCCTTTGGAGTATTGGCCACTCCAACCAATTTGGTATCATCTGCAAACTTGCTGAGGGTGCCCTCTGTGCCCTCATGCTGTGTTCAATGAAGAAATTGAACAGCACTAGGTCAGTGCTTACTCCTGTGGGACACCACTGGCCACAGGTCTCCAATTAGACTCAGACTCATTTATCATGACCTTCTGAGCTCTGCCATCCAGCCAGTCCTCAATCCACCTCACTGTCCACTCATTTAACTCACACTTGAGGAGCTTCCCCATGAGAATGTTATGGGAGACTGTGTTGAAAGCCTTGCAGAAGTCAAGGTAGACAACATCCACTGCTCTCCCCTCATCCATCCATCCAGTCATCCCATCGAGGAAGGCTATCAAGTTGGTTAAATATGATTTTCCCTTGCTGAATCCATACTGACTTCTCCCGATCACCTTCTTTTCCTTGACATGCTTAGAGATGGGCTGTAGGACATGCTGCTCCTTGGACAGATGTGAGGCTGAACAGCCTGTGGTTTCCTGGGTTCTCTCTCTCTTGCCTTTTTTGAAGATTGGAGTGATGAAGAATGCATTTTGTGAAACAAAGAGAGGAGAAAAGAGAAAAAAATGAAATCTTATCTGAGTTTTGACATACAGAACAGAATTTAAGTTCCTCAGTGATATAGAGCATAACACAATGATCAGCCATCCTCTTCTCATTTCTCAGTTTACTGCAGATTAAAGGCTTCTGCTGCTGGAGACACCCATGATGGCTGTTTTTGCCCCAGGCCAGGCTGCCCTGCTCATGCGCAGGGCACAGGATGACAGGGAGCTGTGCTCAAGTCTTAATAACACTGATCATCCTGATGCGAATCTCACAGCTGCTGTTGATTTCCTTTTCTCCAAAGTAATCTGGTGTGGAAAAGAAAAGCTACTCTGTAACTTTGTCTTTGTTCCTCTTTTATTGTTTGTGAAAGTAAAGTTTATGCTTCAGACATTAGATTTCTTTTTTGTTGTTGTTGTTGAACTTTGCAGCCTCCTGCCTCTGTTTTCTGGAGTATCTTGTCAAATATAGAAGATATGAAGAAAGAGAGGTGTCGTGTATTACAAATTCTCATTTCATCCAAATCTTTAATTATGCTTTTCCTGTTTTTTAAATAGGTATTTAGCAAAGTCTTTTAATAAGAGTTTTAACTAGGAATTTCTTAAAAATAATACAAGTACAAACCCATAAAAACTCTACTTCCTGTGGTGGTACAGCAGATGTGTTCTTAAGTCCTCTCCTATCCAAGAAGTCTCACATTCTCATATGTCCCCACGTTAGATATTACCAACTGTCCAGTGTATCCCAATGATACCAGAATGTGTGATCAAAGCTGCAAAGAGCTGGAGGTTGCAAAGCAATCCAGACCTCGAGACTTTTATGTAGAGGTGTCATAAGGAGTCAGACATCCAGATTAGCAGGCTTTCTGTTCAATCAGCTTCAAATAGTGGCAAACGTATTCCATTACATCAATTCTCTTTATATATCTTCCAATTTTAACTGTCTAACCTTAGCTTGGATGCTCTGCATATAGCAGAACTATGAAGTACTTAATATTTAAGCTATCAAGTTACCAATTCGCATTTGAAATTGTGAAGGGATCTTGTCTTCCATGTGAGAGGAAACAGCTGTGACCTGACTTCTTTTATCAGATCATCCTGTGAATTAAATACATCTCAGAAAATGTCAGCCCAAGATGTAGATAGATAAATACAAGAAGCTTAAAACCTTGAACAAACCAGTACTAGTGTTTGAGTTGCTATATGGAGTAACCTCAAATCTTGCAGTTAAACCCAAAGCAAAATTCCCAGATGGCTTGAAATCTTCCGCTAGAGCTGTATGAGAGCTCAAATTCATTAGGAGGGCAGTAAGGACATGTATGAACTCCTGCGAGTATATCCACCTGTGAATGTGCATACTCTTAAAGGAATAAGTGAACCTTTACCAAATCTGAATCCAAAGAGTATCTCATATATGAAATTTGGTACCAAGTAACTAATCACCTGGAAACACAGTACTGCAGGGAGATCAGATTCAGATCATGCTTTAGATATTTGGCACTTTGAGGGCTATGTATCATCTCACATCGCGCCAGCCTAGGTGAAAAATTCATCATCCGCAGGAGGAGGACCACCGCTACCAAGTGTGAAAGCAGATTCTTTGTTGGTGTTTATTAGTAATGCAGATTGTCCTGGGAGATATCATATCCTTGCAAATCAGTGAAATCTTGCCACAGGAAATCCACATTTGGTATGCATCTGCTTCACAGGAAATGTTTAAAAAATGGTAGAGCTGATGTTCTAGTCTGTTGAGTCCATGCTGGTGGCAAATCAGACCCTACAGGAATGTCACTGCATTGCTTTAGCTGAGGGGGAAACTGCACCTCTCACATAATGAGGAGCAGCACTGTTATTGCTGAGGGAATAATTCTACTGCCTCGGGATTTACACTATGCAGAGTAGGGAAATATAGGCCTCCCTATTAGATTTGCTTTCCTGCTTTTTTTTTTTTTTTGAGTTTTTAAAAAGTGCTTTGAAGATGAAAGTGCAAAATGTTTGTTTCAGTGTTTACTTGTCATGACCTGCAAAACTGTGAGCACATATCTGTGCTTCCTATCAGACTTGTAGTCCACAAGCAGAAGGGTTTTGTAATGCATGAAAAAGTCTACTATTTACTTTTAAATTATTCTGACGTTTTTCGAGGATTGCAGAGAATTATATTTTTACAAGAACACCCATCCAGTGAATGGGAGAAGAAAAAAACTCAAAGGCTTTAGAAGATCAGTACTGGCACACTGCTCTTGGCTGGAGACAGTGAAAGTCAGTGTGCACTGGCATGGTATCTGCCTGATTGTTCAGCAGAGGGTCATGCCAGGAAGAGGATGGGAATTTGTGCCTCGATGTCAGCTTGGAAAGAATCAGAGCTGAACTGCTTCTTGGAGAGGATTTGTGCGGGTGCTGATGTCTAAGTCTGGGGTCCTGGCGTGCATTAAGAAGACTGTCTCCAACAGGTCGAGGGAGGTGATCCTGCCCCTCCAGGCAACCCTGATGAGGCCACACCTGCAGAATTGCATTCACTTCTGGGCTCCCCAATACAAGAGGAACATGGAACTCCTGGAGAGGGTCCAGCGCCGGGCTATGAGGATGATCAGGGCCTGGAACATCTGCCCTATGAGGAAAGGCTGAGAGAGCTGGGCCTGTTCAGCTTGAAGGAGAGAAGGCTGAGAGCAGATGTGATCAGTGTATATAAATACCTTAAGGAAGGGAGTGAGGATGGGGCCAGCCTCTTTTCAGTGGTTGCCACCGATAGAACTAGAGGAGATGGCCACAACATGAAGCATCAGAAGTTCCACAGGAACTTAAGGAAAAAATTTCTTGACAGTGAGGGTGACAGAGCACTGGAACAGGTTGCCCAGAGAGGTTGTGGAGTCTCCTTCTCCAGAGATCTTTCAAACCCACCTGGATGCAACCCTGTGTGACATGCTCTAGGTGTCCCTGCTTGAGCAGGGGGTTTGGACTAGATGATCTCTAGAGGTTCCTTCCAACCTCAATCATTCTGTAATTCTGTGATTCTGTGAATTACTACGGAATTTCATTTTTCTAAAGGTGAAGGTTTCAAAATGCCAAATATTCACACTTTTTCACTGGTGAAAGCCATTCTAGGTTTCTGGGTTGGGGATGCTCTGTGTTCCTGATCAGGTTATCAAATGCGGATGTTTTGGTCTTGCCAAGGATTGTCAATGCAGGGTTTGTTTTATCCCATGCCTCTTGCCGTCGTTAGATCCGTCACTGTATAATGCCTACTTTACCCAAGGAGCCCAGTGGTGCTCTTGGGATTTTATGACCTTAGATCATACTCTCCGGAGTGTCCTGCATGGCACTGTGTAGTGGTCCAGCACTTATTCCCTTCTAAAGATTGCTTGGGACCCAAATCCATGTTCAGTGTCTTCTTCTGTTACTCTTAGTCTCATAGAGTCATTATGGCTGGAAAACACCTTTAGGTCCAACTGTAAACTCTTCAACACCATATCTGCTAAATCATGTCCCTAAGTGTCTCATCTACACAACTCTTGAACACTGCCAAGTATAGTAACTCCTCCACTTCCCTGGGCAACCTGTTCCAATGCTTCACTCTTTCCATGTAGAAATTCTTCCTAATGTCTAGCCTGAACCTCCCTTGGCGAAACTTGAGGTCATTTCCTCTTGTCCTATCCATACTTATTTTGGGGAAGAGACCGAACTCTGCCTCACTACAACCTCCTTTCAAGTAGTTGTAGAGAGAGATAAGGTCTCCTCTGAGTCTTCTCTAGATTAAATAATCTCAGGAAAGGTCTGCTGCAGCACCTGCCCTTTTCTCTTTACAGACTCATAGAAGGTCTGTGCACCCACCATCTCTGCTGCAAGAATGGCATTTGGCAAGATGACAAGGGCTGCTGGGGAGCACCCACCCCATCAAGAAGGAGGCATCGCTTGTAGCAGCTTCTTCAACCTGACAGAGTCAGGGCTTACCAAAGACAAGCAAGATGGCTCTTTTCAGCCTACGGAACAATTATTCTGGGAGCACCACTGGTGGGGAAACTAGAGGAGAGGTAGTTAGGAGCAAGCACTTGGAGCACCAAAGAGCAGCCGGAGGGTATCGGGGGCAGAGAGTGTGCTCTGGCAATCCTAAAGGCGCGACGGGGAGGCCTTTTCTCTGCTGCTGCAGCTGCTGACATTAGCTGGTTCTCCTCCGTGGAAAAATGGTCCTCCTGTGTGCTTTGCTCTGAGGGCCATCTCTGGCCTCCCACGTTGCTCCGGGAGCAGAGGGCAGGCTCCGAGAAGCTGGTGTGCAGCCTGCGGAGATCATTCCTCCGGGGCGGAGGGGTGGAGAGGCAGGCTGCAGGGGTGCTGCTGGCCAGAGCGCCGGCTCCTTTGGGCTCCAGCCACTGGCTCCAGCCACTGGCTCCAGGCTCTGGCCGGTGCAAACGTGGTGCCGAGCATCCTCGGGGTGTTCTGTGGGGAGAAAGACCCCT
>VWPW01010290.1:0-11119 GCA_013389825.1 Crypturellus undulatus
AAAAAAAAAAAAAGGTGGTTCCTCCCTGCTGTTTTAGCACCAGTGGCCCTGCCGCGATATGACCCAAGTGTTGAGCACTGGTAGCTCCTGAAGGATCCTGAAGCTCGAGGTGTTCTGACCATCTCTGTGTGTGACCTTGTGTGACTGTGAAGAGCCCAGGTTACATAAAGGCAGGTTGTCTCGCTTGCAGAAGCCCTGTTGAGTTGCCCACATTCCCTCCCCAGGAGTCTGCCTGGGGCCTCCTGCTGCTGAGCTGACCATGCTCATGCTGGTTGCTGGGACCAGCTGGTAACGAGCTGAGCGACTCCGGCCCGGCGTGTGATTCCTGTTGCAAATCCCAAGCAAGCTCCTCCTGGAGCTCTGTCTTCCGAGGTGGAAGCAGAGCCTGCCCTCTCGTGGATGGGGTATCAGAAGGGGCTCTCGAGCACAGCTCTAGAAGGAGAAAGAGCTGTGCTAGTCTCAAACAGATCACTGAATTTCTGGCCAGATGGGTAGAAAGGAAGATTTCTTGAGCCTGGAAGGTGGCATTGCACAAGAGAGCAAAAAAGTGCCTGAAATGACTCTGCTGCCTCCTCCAGCCTTCTGCTCGTCTGCAGTTCCCCTGCGCCGCCCTCCCGATGCTCAGTGCAGGCGGCTGGGGGGAGGTTGCGAATCCTGGTGCTGCAGCCCAGGTGCGTGGCTGGCAGGCAGATTTTCACAGTGGGCTGTGAGTTCTGTCTCTGAAAGCCAAATACTTAACTTGCTGTAGTGCCTCCGGTACTCGCCTCTGATCCTGCTGTTCTGTTGTTCAGAGCACCTCCATGTGTCATCCTGCCTTCGAAGGAAGCAATGTGTCCCTTGGCACCATCCGCCTGATCGCTGTTGCCCTGTGCACAGGGACGAGGTCTCCCACCATGTGCTGCAGCTGGTGCTGCATGCAGACCCCCTGTATCTCTGGCTGTGCCTTTTTGGGGATGGGGCATTAGGCTGGGCTTCCAGAACAGCTCCCAGCTACTGCTTTGCTCCTTCCTCCTCTCCTCATAAGCCACAGTCTGGGAATACTGCCGCCCTGCATGCCATGGGGCTGCTCGCGCCTGTGAGGACGCTGCTCGCAGGCCTCGTGCCCTCAGGAGGGCGAGGGGCAGCTGGGCACCCGCGCACTGACTGGGCACCACTGTCCTTGCAGGCCCTTGAGCCGCAGCCACCCCTTCCTGCCTCCCTCCTTCCCAGGCTCTGGGGTGACCCAGCAGCGGGAGCTATGTCTGACTGCGGCTGAAGAGTGGAAACTCGCTCGTTGTTGCCAGCAGTGCTTTGGGGAGGGAGAGTGCTGGGGGCACCCGTTGTGGCGGGCGCTTGGCGGGCAGCAGGGCCGGGGCAGCGTCGCGGCGCTCAGGGCTGCCTGCTCCTCTGCTGGGCGCCCGCTGCGGCGGTGCCTGCGGCGGTTGCTTCGTGCCTGTTGCTTGCGCCTGTTGCTAAGGAACTGCGGTTGCCTTTGGCAGCGGGGTGTACCGGGAGCTCAGGCGGAGGAACGCTGCTGTCCCCCCGCCGGAGTCCCGGTGGCCGTGTTCACTCCGGAGTTTTCTTTCCTGGTCTGACATGTGCAAAGGCGGACTTGTTAAACGCGATCGCGCAGGGGGGATTTTGTTCCAGATGTTCGAGCTGACCCCATCCTCCAAGGGCAGCCGGAGTGCTGATAAAACTCTGTGATGCTATAAATAAACCTGTCGGCTCCGTGCAGGAGAAAAGCCTTTGGTTTAAGCAGAGGTTTGCTCTAAACAGGAGCCCAGCAGTTTGCTTTTTCCCTTGGGATGTACATAGATTCCTGATTTGAGGGAGGTAGGGGGTGGAAATGCAGGTTTCTCTGTTGCTCTGCATCTCTGTGATGGAATAAAATGTGTGCAGATGGGAGAGGATCAGCCGGGAGAGGACTTGGCCACGATGCCGCGCTGCTTCTGTGCAGGCTCACACCACCTGCCAAGTCGCTCTTGGGACTTGTGCGCTTGCTAGAACAAGAACATCCCTGCAGCACGGCGGTGTTGCCTAGAAAGCTGACTTGTTTACTTAGTACTGAGGAAGGACCTTGACCTTCTCGCAGCCGTGTCGTGGAGGGCAGAAATGGCAAAATAGTCGTGGTCTGGCTCCATGGTGAGGGCAATTCGAGACCACTCCGAGCATGGAGCACTGGCTGCGTGTGCCCTCCTGGGCAGCCGGGTGCATTGGCCCTCCCAGCAAACGGCTCTTCTGCTCCGTCCTCATCTCAGCATCTGATGCAGTTCTTTCCCCAGCCAAAAAGGTGGAGAGGACAATTGGTTTGTCCTCCCCACCCCCAACACAGCCAGGTTTAGTTGAGTACTCCAGGCCTCTTCTCCGGTGCCTTTGCTGTATATGCGTGATGGGGGTTACGCGCTGGCCACATCTTGCTCGTGGCTGTAGCTGCTGCTACTGCCGAGTCTTGCCAAGAGGAACAGGCAAACCTGGCTCTGGGGACTGGTCCTGCTGAGCCTGGGAGTACAGGAGCGGCTCTGCTGCTTGGAGACCGGCTCACCAGGAGCTCAGGGCCAGGGTGGGAAGGACTGTCCCTTCCAGCTGCTGTGGGTGATTTGGCTGTTTCAGTCTATTACAGCGTGCAGGTGGGGGAGGCAGCGGGCGATCTCGTGCCTGGAGACTGTGTGGTAGTGCAGTCCTCGCCTCTGCCCACCTGGAACGAGGGTGCTGAAGCGATCTCTGAGCCTGATCTGGGCTGGTGCATGGCGGGAGTGTTGCCCGTTCTGGTCAGAAGTGACAAAACAGCAGAGACACTGAGGGGTCAGACTGTAGCAGCGGCTGTGTCGTCGCTTGGAGCCTATCTGCAAGGAGAAAGCGGTGCCTGCGCCTTGGGTGATGGCTTGGTGCGTTGCAGACCTCCCCCTGGTCTGTGAGGAACTGTGTCCAAGGTCTCCCACGTGCGGGAGGTTGTTACTGATGTGGCAGATGCTGCTGGATTCCTGTCAGCTCCTGGGACCTGTTTGGTGTGACACGGGAAGTGACATCTACGTTTCTAAGGAGTTCCACAGACTACAGGGCTTCGAGTTTTCTCCCACGGTTAGAGGTGTCATCCTGTTCCTGCCCCTGCACCAGACTTTGGGGAAAGAGGAAGAGGAACCTTTCCAGGTGGTGCCTAACTTTGTGCAGAGCTGCTGCTGCCTCCAGCTTTGAGCACAAGCTGATCTCTTCCATCACTCTCTTGTGAAGTGCCTGAGACAGTTTGTGTCTTGGGAACTGAGGGGATAGACCTAGCAGGATTAGGACAGCTGAGAATTAATTAGGAGCTGCTGGTTTAATTAGTAGTGTCTCAGTATACTCGCGCACGAGGGCTGGAGGCCAGGGCAGTAGCGTGTCCTGTGACCCAGCCTTCCCTGCTTTCAGAGAAGGGCACCAGCCTCTTGTGCCTGCGGTTGTACCAGTGTCACTGTGTGTAAAAGCAGAGCGGTATGAAGGCCTCCTTGTGCTCCTTTTGTGCTCTAAGCTTCCTTGGTGTCTGCTTTTCACAGAGCTTTTCTAGGAATAATCCCTTTTCACTAACGGGCTGAGGGAACTTGGCGCTCTGCAGGGCTCGCTGCCTCTCAGGCTTTTCTAGCTCCTGCTTTGCTGGGAGCTAACCCCAAACGCCATCGTCTTCATCCTGATTCCGGGCTGCAGGTTAAGGGGCCCAAAGGTCTCGGGACAAAACCCCGGGCTCCTTCTGCGAGGGGAAGCTGCGGTGCTGCCTGCTGCGGTGGTTCTGGGCAACGGCCTTGAGGCCGCGTTATCTCCCCAGCGCAGACTTTGGCTCTCAGCAGCTGAGGGACGAGATCCCTCCCGAGGCCGGATCTAACCGCGAGCTGGGGGCTCGCTGCTGTAGGTGTGTAGCAGAGATGGGGTTGAACCCAGACAAGTTGCTTGTGCCTGGAGCTGGCGCCGTTGCCATTCACAGGGGCATCCTCTGTGCTGGTGGGCGGCACCGCTTGCTCAGCGCATCGCTAGATCGGGGAGCGGGAACATCCTGCCCCTGTGCAGGAGACGCGTGTGCACAGCCTGTCGCTGGTGGGTAGCGGCAGCCGCGGGTCCTTCGCCTTCCTCTCCCAGCTCCCTGGGTCAACAGAGCAAAGTTATCTGAGGTCTCTTTAAATCACCGTGGAGAAAAATGGACGTGCCCAGCTCTTGGCATCTCTATTTTTACTTCAGTGCCGAGATGGCTGCGCTGTCTGCTCCTATTGCCCGCGCTTGGTGAGCGCCGCAGTGCACAGAGCTGCCTGTGCCCCGGGGCTGTGCGGCCACAGGGCCTTTGCCTCCTCTGGGGTGTCTTAATTCACTCCTCTGCTTGCTCGTTTTCCCTGCCACCGTTCCCAAGCTTTGGCTTTTTCCTCTTTGCTCAGAGCAATCCAGGGGACTGGAGAGCAGGCAGCTGGGACCACTGGTGACACTGGGTCCCAGAGACTGCTTGTTGTTGTTGTTGGTTTTGGGGGTGAGGAGTGGATGAGGATGGTTTGTAAGGACTGGAATCAGCCTGTTCTGATGCAGAAACCTTTCTTATTTGCTCTGTATCCAACTGCGCACGGAGATTGCCTGGAGGGAGGAAGGGAAGCCTTGGAAAGAGCTGGGCTGTGTGTTTCGCTTCCTGGCAGTGCTGCAAGCTAGCAGGTTTGCACCTCGGGTGGCTCCGCTCCCGTCAGTCCTGACGGTGCTGGTTTGCCATACCTGCCCTGCTTGCCCCGTGCTTAGCTGTAGCTGCTCCCAGGACTGGAACTCCAGCGCCTGCCCGCTGCTCCAGGTCCCATCTCTTCGTGTGTGGCAGCCCCAAACCCCCAGCCAGGCAAGTTCTTCGCATCGTGCTCACAGGATGCATGTGGGGAGGCTGACTTTATAGGGAGCTGTTCCACAACTAAACCCAAAGTTAGAGGTAAAATAAATGGTTTCACCTGTTGAACCAGGCACCTCTGAAACCTCTTGGATGGAGTAGGATGGAGAGCAGGAGCTGCATTGGCCGGTGCCAGCCCTGTGGGGTGTTGCATTTCTGGGACCTGGTGTGGTCCGGTCCCTCAGTCAGTGAGGTGCAGGGCGGGAGCTTGTGTTACAGAGGGGTTCTTCGTGGTGAATCCTCCACAACCCAAACCCTTCCAAGTCTCCTCCTGCATGCCAGTGATTTGGTAGCCCTGTCAATGGCACACAAGCAGCTTTGGGGAGAGGAGAGCAGAAGGGAAAGCGTTCTTTCTCCTGTTCTTTTTTCAGTTGCTGTGAAATTGCTTCTCAGGTTTTTCTGCTTGGAGTGTTTTCTGCTATGGAGCTCTTAGGGACTTCTTTTTGCCCCTTCAGTTGCCCTGGTGTGTGTGGAGGGGCTGTGTGGTGCTGGCGAGCTGGCGTCGGCGAAGCAGGGCAGCCAGGGTGGCATCAATGAGCACAAGACCTGTGGAGGGTCACGCTGCGCTCCCGCACCTGGACCACGGGGTACCGGCCTTAGAACTACGTCTGGTCCNTGGGGAGAGCAGAAGGGAAAGCGTTCTTTTTCCTGTTCTTTTTCAGTTACTGTGAAATTGCCTCTCGGGTTTTTCTGCTTGGAGTGTTTTCTGCTGTGGAGCTCTTGGGGACTTCTTTTTGCCCCTTCAGTTGCCCTGGTGTGTGTGGAGGGGCTGTGTGGTGCTGGCGAGCTGGCGTCGGCGAAGCAGGGCAGCCAGGGTGGCATCAATGAGCACAAGACCTGTGGAGGGTCACGCTGCGCTCCCGCACCTGGACCACGGGGTACCGGCCTTAGAACTACGTCTGGTCCTGGCATGGGCTGGGGTGTTGCCGGCGTTCACTGAGCTCAAACAGCAGCTGGGCTCTATAACGCCGCACAGGAGCGAGCGGCTCCTCGCTGCTGGTGCGAGCAGGGCTGTGAACCTCGCTCAGCTGGGCTGTGCGACTGGCGGCGCCCGCCCAGCGCGTGTGCCGAGGATAGCCAGGGAAGCGACAGGGCTTAGCGGCTTTTCCTCTGCTCCCATGAGGGCAGGTGCCCCTGGCACACATGGCTTTGTAGGTGCCGCAATCCCCAGTGCACGCAGCTGTGGCAGTGGAGCAAACCTGGAGCCTGTGTTCTCCCCATACCTGGTTTTAGCTAAAAACCTACCTGGTTTTAGCTGCTGTAGCTGTGCAAGTGCCGCATGGCACCTTTGCCCCGGCACATCTCCTCCTGGCGGGTGGCAGGATGCCCTGATTCTGGGGGCTGGAGGCTGCAGAGCCCTCGGCACTCCTTGCTCTCGGGCCAGGGACACCTGAATGGAGAGGGAGGTTTCTCTGCCGCTGCATCCTCCACCGTCAACCTGAGTGCTGGTGCAGAAGCTGGGAGGACCTTGATTCATCTGGGAGAAGAATCAGGGAAAGGTTTGCATCTCAGGGAGCTGAAAGTGCTGCTATTAAGATCTTCCACGATGTGAGGAGGCTGATGCAAAGATTTTAATGGTGATGACAGCTGGGAAGAGCACGAGGGGAGCAGAGTGCAAGAGTGCCGAGAGTAACAAAGGGGAAAATGTGCCTCTGAACTGAAAGCGTGACCTGGTTCCTCTCCTCCCTTTTTTCCACCTTGCATGTGTTTTTCAAGTCTCCCCTGGGAGTATAACTCTGCTACTGTGCTTAGGGCCCGCATACAGCACTCAAGACAAGTCTGAACACGAGGTTTTGCTTTCTCCCCGCGCTTATGTGTGTGCTTTCCCTTTCCAGCCATCAAGGTGAGCTGCGTGGGCTCCTGCGGGGTGTCTAGCAAGATCAATGACACAGCCTGGACTGTGGAGGAGCAGTACTTTAACAGCACGCTGTCTCTGGCAGACAAAGGTAAGATCCAGCAGAGACAGAGAGATGCCCTGGGACACTCAAGCATCCTGCTGACGTGAGACGGCCCTTTGCAGGCCCTTGGCCTATGCACAGAGAGTGTGAGTCGATACTGGAAACTGCAAGAGCTCGGAGGGAGCTGTGTGGAGCCCGGGAGGCTGCAGGACTTGCAGCCGCCCTGCAAACACCGCTTGCATCCTCGGACTGAGACGGGACTCTCGGCAGCGACTTCTCTGATGCTCGTGGGTGTCCGTGAGTGCCAGGGCCCTGTGGCATCACTTGGCTCCGCTGCCCGTGCGGGTTGACTCTGGGAGTCATGGAGCGCTGCTCAAGGCAGCTGCCTTGGAGTTTGATCACACTGATGGGGACGTGGAGGTGTTGCTTGCTCTCCAAGAGAAACCTTGTGAAAGTGCCCTAAAATAATTACCAGGCACGCCCTGCAAGTCGAGATGTCAAGATAGAGGCTGGGCTGTATTATGCCAGAGGGTAAAGTGACACCAGCAGCCTCTAGGGAATCTGGACACGAATGAATGCTGCCTTTCTGCTGTTAAATAGGTCAGTGCCACCACAAATAATTCATGCTGTGCTCTGGCGCCTATTGAAACCGAGAGGTGCCACTACCCACCTGCTGAAGCGGTAACTGTGCACCCAGCATGGCCAAGGAGCAGGCTAGTAGGTGTCCAGCATGCCCTCTGCTCCTCTTTTATTTAATAACAAGAAATGGATAAAACTGAAGTGGCAGCTCCTGCTTGCTCAGCAGCTTTTAAAATAGGGCTTTTAGCGTCGAGGGGAGGCTGCCCTCATCCTTCGAGCACCGCAGCGAGCGCTGCCTGTGCAGGTCCTGGGCCGGGAGGCAGCTGCCGGGCTCGCCCTGTGCCCTGGCTGACAGCCCGCGGCTGCGGGAGAAGGAAGGGCGCTGAGAAACCTTCTTGCCCGGCTTTGGGAATGGAGCTGGCGGCAGCCGAGCAGCCCAGCTGGGAAAGGGGCTGGCAGCAAAATCCTAGCGGCTTTGTGAGATGCTCTGCACAACTGAGCTCAAATGAGCTGAGAGCTGCAGGCCGTGAACGTGGAGTTTTGGAGAGTCATAAACCTGCAAGAGCACTGAAAAAAAAATGAGCCTTCCAGCACTGATTCTACTATTTGATCCTTTGTGGGAGAAACCAGGTTACTGTGGTTGATTCAGTTCTAGTAAAAGCCCTGGTCGTTTGCTCTTGACTTTCTAGGACTTATATTTTTTGTGTCCTGCTCACTTCAGTGTGGATATTTGTCAAGTACCAGCACTGTAAACTTTGCCAGAGCCTTGAGAACTGCACGTTTGGGGTCAGGGCGCTGCTGCTGACCTGTGCTGTCCCCTCCGGGAGGAGGAATCAGCAGTGCAGGACACATCGGAGAAGTGATGAAGGCAGCGAGGGAAGAATCTGTCCTGTAGGACTGCAGATCCCTCACTGCACTTAAAGGCTCAGGTGTCCTAAGTGCTCCTGCTGCCCTGTCTTACAAAGTCACAGTGCAGCTATGGCCAAAAGCTTAGTTCCTGCTAGCAGAAGCGCAGAGCCACGTGCCAGGTACGCGGGGGCAGCGACGTGCGCTCTCCTGCTTGTGTGGAGCTGCGGGGGCCGCGGTCACCGCACACGGAGGCCGACACGTGTGCTTTGGAGCTGGTGGCCTCTGCAGAGCCGTGACTTGCCGTCCCCAGCCTGCGTTCCCAAACCCTCCCTCTGGCAGAGGACTCTGGGCTCTGCTGCCCAGGGCCCTCCCATTTCGCTGCCCTGTGCCTGAGCTCTGACCCCCAGACCTTGGACCTGCAGCCTCTGTGCTCTGCGTGGGACTGTCCTGGAGGACACAGCAGTTGCATGGAAGCTCCCCCGTTGCAAACACTGCCCACTGTGGGCAGCAGGCCCTCTGCCTAGGCTCCTGCCGGGCAGCGCTTACCCCGTAGCTGTTGGTTGTGTGAGCAGTACAAAATCACAAGTTCTTGTCCTGGACTTGCTGTGTTTGATCCCCATCTCTGTTGGGACGGGACTGCTCGGTCTCTGCAAGGACAAGGTGTCCCTGCAAGTGGTGTCTCTGGGCCTGAGTCTTTCCAGACTTTGAAACTGTCCCTTGCGATGGCTGTGCCGGTTTGTGCAGGGTTTGAACTAAAAGCCCGTGGGCCTGGCGCTGGTCCAGCCCGTGGGGCAGGAGAGCAGCAGTGTCGTGTCTTGCTGAGCGGTCAGGCCAGGCTGCGACGGGGCCGTTGGTGTCTGGCAGCGCCTCGCGGCGCCCGGTGCTCCTTAGGGATGTCAAGCAGTCATCCCATCGACCGAGAGAGCGGGGCCGGCCCTTGGCGCGGATGCAGCCCTGCCTTTTATGGGCTCCCCAGAAATAGCTCTCAGCTGCCAGGGCTGCCAAAGCGGCTTCCAGGATGGGACATGTGTGAGACCAGGGAGCAGCTGGGGTGCAGGAGGCGCCGGGGGCAGAAAGCGGCCACGGTCCCTCCTTGCTCGCGCTTTGGGTGCCGCAGCCCTCGGGGCACCGGCCCAAGCTTGTGGGTGACACCTGTGCCCAGCGCTGTCTCCTGCGTCCCTGCACCCTGTGGCTCTAACGCCCGGGCTGACGGGAAACAGTAGCAGGGCTTTGCTGCGGGGATGCTGGCTGACACACTGGGACGGGCAATGACCATCTGGGCACAGGTCGGTGTTTGGGGTCAGGATGGGCTGCCGGGACAGCTGCGGCCTTGGGAGGGGGTTGGGAGCGGTGCTGACCGGGAAGCCCTGCAGGGATGAGCACCGGCACCACAGCCCCGCGGGCAGCCCTGGCCACGCTCAGTGCTGCGAGCAGGGGTTACAGCGTCCACAAGCAGAAATTGCCCTGGCATAAGGGACAGGTCTTGCCTGTCTGTAAAAACCCCTCCCCAGCACCATGTTTTTCCATTTCTTTTTTTCTTCCCTCCTCTCCGCCCCGAGTAATTTTTTGAAATGGGGAAAGCACAAACCAGTGGTGGCAGGGTGATAAAAGAACGAGCCAGGTTACTTTTTTTTTTTTTTTTTTTTTTTTTCGTATAGGGGATCAAGTGCACCTGTGGCAGTGGGACAACACTGCTCTTCTTTTGCCTCCACTCGCCCACANGACAGGTCTTGCCTGTCTGTAAAAACCCCTCCCCAGCACCGTGTTTTTCCATTTCTTTCTCTTTTTTTCCTTCTCTCCTCTCCGCCCTGAGTAATTTTTTGCAAAGGGGAAACCACAAACCAGTGGTGGCAGGGTGATAAAAGAACGAGCCAGGTTACTTTTTTTTTTTTTTTAGCTGTCAGTCGCACAGGGGATCAAGGGCACCGGTGGCAGGAGGACAACACAGCTCTGCTTGTGCCACCACTCGCCGACACAGAGGCTTCTCTTGAGCCGAAATAAAGGCGCAATTCAGCTCCGCAGAGGCTCCCTCTCCCCTTGCCTGTCCCTGCTGCGGCCCTGGGGACGAGCCTGTCCCCACTGAGCCTGTACCCATGCAGGGCTCTTCTCTTTGGGCATCCGTGCATCAGACCGACGGCACAGCCCTTGCACTGTGCTTGGAGGTGCGTGGGTTGTGCGTGCAAAGGTAGATTTCTCTTTTCTTTTATTTTTTTCCTTACTCCTACTTGCACCTGAGCTGAACCCACGCTGGGAGCGGGTTGTAGTTTCCAGCTGACCTCGCTTTTGGCAGCGCAGTAGCAATCTCTGAGGCAGCAATGGGAATTGTTGGCTGTTGCAGGCACTTCCTCTGCTGGCAAGTTGCTTGCACGAGCCGGCTAAAAGTGGCGAGCTGGGCACTGCCGCGCGCCCGGAGCTGCGCTCGGCTGGCCCGGAGCGGGAGCTTCACAGCCAGCAGCGAGCACGGCGTGACAAGCTTGCCCTCCAGCCTCATTAAAGCAACTGGAGTGATGTGACTGAGCAGGCGTTGAAAGACTTGGGTCTCTCGTTCTGCCCCATGCCCAGGAAGGGGCAGATGACAGGCCATGCTCCTGGCCAGCCTCAGTGCAGCTGGGGACCTGGGGACAATGTCAGGCCGTAGTGACATGGAGCGCTGCCCTGTGTCCACACTGGGCTGCCTAGTTCAGGAACAAAACTCCACTCTGGCCCGTGTAAAGCACGCGGAAGCACCTGCGATTGCGTGGGATCGCAGCAGCTTTCTTAGCAGTTTGCAATTCCTTGCCTCCATAGATCACAGTTAATCCTCGGTGGTTTTTGCAGTCTTGCCGTTCTGTCAGATCCTACTAATTCACAGACAACATCCCTGGAAGCTGCTGATGCAGAGATTTGCCCATAGCAGAGACTTTCTGGCATCTCTGTGGCGCGGTTACTCCCTCCGCGC
>VWPW01010302.1:0-12424 GCA_013389825.1 Crypturellus undulatus
TCCCGGGCTGCCGGAGGGGCCGCGGGGCGCCCGCCCGTGGGGGCGACGCTGGGGCGGGCGGCGGAGGAGGAGGAGGAGGAGGGACGTGCCCGTGCCGCCCCGTGATGGTGCCCGTGCCGCCCCGTGATGGTGCCCGTGCCGCCCCGTGATGGTGCCGTGCGGGGATGCTCGAGGATGCTGCCTCACTCGGCATGTGCTGCCGCCCCGTGCAGCGGTACCCGGGCCGCTCCCCGGGACGGGTGCTGTGGAAGCAACAGGGTGCCGGGCCCCGAGCAGCCCCCGGCTGCGCTGCCGGGTGGGATGTGGCCGTGCCCAAGGATCCCCACGGCCGCGCTGCCGGGCGGGATGTGGCTGTGCCCAAGGATCCCCCGCTGCCGTGGGCGCCCGCTCGGCGTCTCGTGCCGGGAGCCTCCGGGGACCGGGGCGGCTCCGCTCCGGCCCCTGCGCTGTTGTTCGGGAGCGTGGGAGCCGCCGGCAGCTCTTCCTGCCTGGCCCCTGCGGAGCCGGGAGCGCGGCGGGCGCCCGCCCTGCCAGCGCCGGCAGCCCCTCGAGCCGTCCCAGCTCCCCCCCCAAACACCGACCGGCTAAAAATACCCAGCGCAGGGAGCGGCGGCACCGCGGGACGGGGCCCGTGGCCTTGGCGCGAGCCCGGCCGCGGCTCTGGGGCCCGGGCGTCTCTCCACGGTGCCTCTTTCCCGTCGGCAGAACCGGGCGGCGGTGCCAAGTCGCGGGAACAATGCGGCTCGTGGTCCCCCCCGCCGCCGCCTCCCTTTGCCGAGGTTTTCCCTGCTCCGTTGCTAACTGCCCCCGCCAGCAGGGAAAGCGCCCTGGGAAGGACGTGGGGCCAAGTGACGGGCTGCCGCCGGGGCAGGAATGTGTCATGAGTGCGTCGGGTCTCAGCACGGAGGTGATGGGGTGGGGAAGGCCCCATGGATCACCCGAGGTGCCAGCGCCATGTCCCACTGGAGCAGGAATCCGGGTGGATCGGAGTGATGGAGAGAGCAGGGAGTCGCTGGCCGGGGGGATGTGTCCGGGCGCCATCCCTCGGGGTGAATCCCACCCTTCCCGTCGGGAGCGCTGCCTTCAGTCACCGGTGAACCAGGGCCCTCTTTAATTTCCCCAGTGCTAATTAGCGGGAGGATCTAATTAGAGCAGCCATTAGGGTGCCGTTGTATCAGGCTGATGTCGGTGCAGACAGATTGCCGGAGCCAGCGGGCCCAGCCGGGGGCGGCTGCGATCACGCCGGGCAGGATGGGATTAGCAAGGTCATTTTGGGGGGAAAAGCGGGATGACTCCGGCCCCGCTGATGCCGTGCGGCTCTTTCCCTTGCAGGACTCCATGTTCTCCCTGGCCCTGAAATGCCTTATCAGCCTCTCCACCGTCATCCTGCTGGGGCTCATCGTCGCCTACCACACACGCGAGGTGCAGGTGGGTCCCGCCGCGGCCGGGGGCTGGGAGAGACGGCCGGGAAAAGCCGCGTTTCCTCCTCGGGCGCGGGGCCAGGGCGGCCGCTTCCGAGCAGCGGGGCCAGGAGGCCCCGAGGCCGCGCGGTGCCCGCGGCCGCGCCGGGCTCTGCCCCCTGCTCTGCTCCGAGCAAATATTTGAGCAGCGCCGGCGTTGGCTGCACTCGTGTTTACTCCCAGGGCGGGGGGCCGCCGCCGGCACCCCCGTCCCACCCGGCTTCCTCCACTTGTTGCTCTTGGGTGGCCCGTGCCAGGGCTGCCCTCGCCCGGCGCCTCCTGCTCCGGCCGCGCTGGGGACGGCGGAGTTCCCGCAGCTCCCGCCCCGGGCTCTCGCCGGCCGCGTGCTGCGAGGCCGCATGGATTATTTCACATTATTCCTTGGCAGCGGCATCTAATATCTCCCTCCGCCTGCTCTGCCGCCCTTGAGATGGGTGCCCCGAGCGAGCGCCCGCACGCCAGGGCCCATCCTGTCCCTCCAGCGCCTGCGATGCCCCCCGGCATCACCCTTCTGCTCCGGGAGGCTCCGTGTCGGCGGCTCCTCGGCCGACGAGGGAAGCGGATTGCTGCGGCTCACTCATTCCGAGCAAATCCGAGCCGGCTCTTTATCGCCCTATTATCTTCTAGGTGCTTCTAAAGGGATTGGGGATAATCTGCTCCGGGATCTTTGCCGGCTCGGGAGCGGGGCTGGCGGAGCTGCAAATCCACTGGCGGGTGGAGGAGGCTGCGGTCCCGCTCCGGAGGTTCCGGGAGAGCCGCGTCCCTGTCCCCTGGGCTGCCTTGGCACCCTCTTCCCCGTGACACCGGCACCAGCAGGATGATCCTGAGCGGGGCCGGCTGTGCTGGCACAGAACGTGCTGTCCCGTCCCGTCCCGGCCGTGTTTACGGGCCGCCGGCACCCGTGACGTCGGTGATGCAGCCCAGGGCCCCACACGCGCCTGGAGCTGCCAGCCCGGAGCTGCTGCCGGGATCCCGGCCCCGCACCCTCCTCCATGCCAGGATCCCAGCCCCGCACCCTCCTCGTCGTGGGAGCCGCTCCGGGGATGCCAGGGATGTGGAGAGGCCTCCTCGGGTACCGCTGGCCTCGGAGGCGGTTTCCATGGAAACCCGGAGCAGCGCTCCAGAGCCGCTCTGGAAGGAGGGAGGAAGGGGAAGCGGAGCCGGGCGCCCGTGGGGCCGAGGCTGTTGCAAAGCCCCTGGCGGAGGCAGGAGTTTTTCTGCCTTTTCTTTCCACCCGTTACTTTATTTTTAACACCTTTTTCCAGGAAGCGCCGTCCGGAGCTTGCTCGATGCCGGCGGAGCTCCCTTGACAGCTCCGAGCGTTGCTTATAAACAGTAGCTTAAACAAAGAGGCGCAAAGGAGCCACGCTTCCCGCTCCGGCGGATCCCGTGGGACACCCCGGCTGGCAGCGGCGCCCGAGGCGGCAGCGTCTCGGGCCCCGGTGGCACGCGGCTGGCTGCCGTCTCGCGGGCTGGCTCCGGAGTGGCTCTTCCCGGGAGCGCTGCCAGCTGGTGCCGCGTCGCCGCCCGCCCCCGGCCGTGGCCGGGAGAAGCCCGGGGAGTTCCCAGCCCCGAGCACGAGGATGGGGGGGTTGTTCCGTGCTCGGATCTTGGTTCTGCCTTGCCCAGGTTGAGCCGGGGCTGCTGCAGCACCTGCAGCTGCTCTTGCTGCTGGCAGCATCCTGGCATTCCGCGGTCCCGGCATTCCGTGGTCCCGGCATTGCATGGTCACGTCTGGGGAGGACACGGAGCAGCCACTTGCTCCACATGCACGTGCCCTTTCCCACCACATCCCGCACGGATCGCGGAGCCGTTTGCCCCTCATCGCCCTCTCCCTGGCCGCTGCCCCGTGCCGGTGGCCGCTCCGTGACCGTGTGCTCCCGCCCCCCGGCAGCTCTTTGTGATCGACAACGGGGCTGACGACTGGCGCATCGCCATGACGTACGAGCGCATCCTCTACATCAGCCTGGAGATGCTGGTCTGCGCCATCCACCCCATCCCTGGCGAGTACAAATTCTTCTGGACAGCCCGCCTGGCCTTCTCATACACACCGTCGCGCGCGGAGGCCGACGTGGACATCATCCTGTCCATCCCCATGTTCCTGCGCCTCTACCTGATCGCCCGCGTGATGCTGCTGCACAGCAAGCTCTTCACGGACGCCTCGTCGCGCAGCATCGGCGCCCTCAACAAGATCAACTTCAACACGCGCTTCGTCATGAAGACGCTCATGACCATCTGCCCCGGCACCGTGCTGCTTGTCTTCAGCATCTCCCTCTGGATCATTGCCGCCTGGACCGTGCGTGTGTGCGAGAGGTGAGCGGGGCAGCGCTCCGGGCGGGATTCAGGATGCCCTGGGCACAGGATGCTGCTTTGGGGATGGAATATCCGGCTCCGCTCCGTGCGGGATTCGGGTGCTCGGCGCACAGGATACTGCTTTGGGAATGTGATCTCCGGCTCCGCTCTGGGTGGGATCGGGTTGCCCAGGGCACAGGATGCTGCTTTGGGGCTGCAATCCCCGGCTCCGCTCTGCGTGAGATCGGGATGCCCAGGGCACAGGATGCTGCTTTGGGGATGCAATCCCCGGCTCCGCTGTGTTTTGGATTCGGGATGCCCTGGGCACAGGATGCTGCTTTGGGGATGCAATCCCCGGCTCCGCTCTGCGTGAGATCGGGATGCCCAGGGCACAGGATGCTACTTTGGGGATGCAATCCCCGGCTCCGCTCTGTTCCGGATTTGGGATGCCTGGGGCACAGGATGCTGCTCGGGGCCGCAGCGCCTGGCCCTGCTCCCCGCCGCCAGCGACTGCCATGACAACCCAGCATCCTGCAGCATCCCGCCGGGAGCGGCGCGCCCGCGCCGGGGTTGCTGTGGCGACGGGGCCCTCTGGGCTGCCGGCTGCACCCCAGGAAGGCGCCCGTCCGCACACGCGCCCAGGAGGGCGCCCGGCCTCCCGCCCCGGTGCAGGGAGCCGCTCTAGAAAACAATCGCACCTCGTTACGCGTTTCCAGCGGATTAGCTAAATCGCATTAAATCCCTCTAGGTTGTTCCAGCTGCCTGTAGAAACGAGGCGCGAGGGGGTTTCACCGCCCAGGCTCCATCGTGCTCTGGCACTTGTGCGTCCTGCTCGGGATGCAACGGGGCGGGAAGAGTTCCAAGTGCCGTGGCCATGGGCCGGGGCCGCGCGCTTGGGGTGCCCGAGGTTTTACGGGGTGCATCTGGCACCTGCAGCTCCCGGGGACTCTCTGGGAGACGTGACAGGGGCTGCATGTGGCTTCATGGCATCGGGGAGGTTTCCTCCGTGTCTCCCGATGGGCCGAGGGGCTCCCGGGGCATCCTCCGGCCTGCAGGGCTCCGGCTGACAAGTGCAATGTCATTAAGTAGCTAATGGGAAATACGGGCAGAGGCTGCGGAGCTGCTGCATGTCCCCGGCTGCAAGCGGCCACCGCTGCGGCCTGTCCCCAGGGCTGCTCTGTGCAGGATCCCAGGGAGCTGCGGATGCTGGGAGGGACCAGGGATGCGGGAGGGATGCACAGACCTTGGAGCGGGCAGGAGCCTGGCGGGGCTCCCTGGAGAGCTGCCCAGCCCGGGGGGACGCCCATCCCAGGGGAATTTCCACCCTCACCCCCCATCTCCACGCAGCCCCTCATCCCTCCCCGCCACCCGCCCGCGTTGCGGGGACCAGGGCGGGCTGCAGCTCTCCAAAATGCAGTGCGTTGCCAAGCAACCCCGGCACGCTGCGGCAGCGCCGCGCACGTGGGCGCCCGCGCACCCGGCGCCGCCGCACGGCCCCCGGCACCGCCTGGACCCCGGCGCCGCCGCACGACCCCCCCGGCACCCAGGCAGTGCTGGAGGGCCACGCGGCAGTGCCGGGTTCCAAGCAGTTGCATCAGCCCTTGGCTTTTGGGGCCGGCTCCTCTTCCGGTGGCTGCTCCAGCTCCTGCTGCTCCAGGCGGCTCTCGGCAAGGGAAATCTGGGCCTCCCGGCTCTCCAGGGGCGGCTCAAGGGCTCCGACAGCCCCCAGGGACGTGCAGATGAAATGAGGAGGGGGACACATATGGGGAGCGCCTGTGGGTTCCTTTGGGTCTCTCATCATTTGGGGGACCCAAACCCCCCATTTTTACCCCCAAATGACCCATTTCTGCCGCAAATGCAGCATTTCTGACCACGTTGTCCCAAGGAGCATGCGTTCGGCAGCTCCTGGTATTTGCTGGGAATGGGGGAATTCAGGAGGATAAATCCCGGCTGCTTCGCAGAGCTGGAGGTGGGAAGCTTGGCCAGATCGGTCTGCAGGGAATTGCCAAGAACGCTCCATCTGGTTCCCGTCCGTGGATGCCGCGAGGGGGTGAAGGCGCCTCCGGCCCCAGCTGGGCTGTCGGGGCAGCCAGGAGCCACTGGCCCCGTCGGGGCAGGAAGCGCCGGCGGATTTTGCTGCCAGCCCCTTCCCAACGCACGGGGGAAGGTCGGCGCCGATCCCATGGGAACAGTGAGTCCCGCTGACTCCCGTGTCCCGCTCCGTTCCTCTGCAGGTACCATGACCAGCAGGACGTGACCAGCAACTTCCTGGGCGCCATGTGGCTCATCTCCATCACCTTCCTCTCCATCGGCTACGGCGACATGGTGCCGCACACGTACTGCGGCAAGGGCGTCTGCCTGCTCACCGGCATCATGGTAAGGGCCGCGGCGCTGGGCGCCCGGGCGCCGCCGGGGCTCCCGCCTGATGCCCCCTGTCCTCGCAGGGCGCCGGCTGCACCGCCCTGGTGGTGGCCGTGGTGGCCCGCAAGCTGGAGCTCACCAAGGCCGAGAAGCACGTGCACAACTTCATGATGGACACGCAGCTCACCAAGCGGGTAAGGCTGCGCGGCCTTCCTCCTCGTCGGCAGCCTCCTTTTCCTTCCCTTCCCTCTCCTCCTTCTCCTCTTCCCTCTCCATCTCCTCCTCCCTGGGGATGCAGATCTGAGGGCCCACGAATCGCAAAGCTGCAGCCTGAGCCGCGTTCCCGCGTGCTCCTGCTCGCTCCCGTGCCAGGCTGGCTGGAAACTCCCGGCTGGCACCAAGGCCAAGCGACCGTTCCCCCAAACCCCTGCATCCCGGGGGCCGCCCTGGAGCGGGAAAGCGACCCGCAGGCGCCGCTCTTCCACTGCAGATCAAGAACGCGGCAGCCAACGTGCTGCGGGAGACGTGGCTCATCTACAAGCACACCAAGCTACTCAAGAAGATCGACCACGCCAAGGTGCGCAAGCACCAGCGCAAGTTCCTGCAAGCCATCCACCAGTGAGTGATGCCGCAGCGGGCAGGAGGGAGCCCTGGGAAGCTTGGGTTTTCCTTCCCTGGAATCGGGATACCTGGTCCCGGCAGTGCTCGGGGCCGGGGCTGTGTCCCCATGGCTGTCCCCATCCTTCCCCGCAGGCTGCGGAGCGTGAAGATGGAGCAGAGGAAGCTGAGCGACCAGGCCAACACGCTGGTCGACCTCTCCAAGGCAAGTGCTCGCAAATGGCCCTCTTGGCTCGCAAGTGCCGAGTGGACCTGGCTGACCGCAAAATGCACCAGCCCTCCCGGAAATCCGCTGGGAAGAGGCGCTGGGGATTGCGGAGGAGGAGCGGGAAGCATTGGAGAGAGCTGGGAGTGAGGGGGCTGTGAGGATCCGCGCTGGCCTTGCGGGAGCCTCCAGCCGAGGATCCTCACGCCAGACCGGCACATTCCTGGCAGCCCCTTCCCTCGGCGGATCCTGCACGGAGACGGTTTCCATCAACGTCAGGGTGCGCGGACGCCCCCGGCTCGTAGCACAGTGGTCACGTCCATCCTCGCCCCCATCCCATGAGCGCGATGGGAGACGGCCCAAATCCAGCCCCGTGTTGCAAGCCCATCGCTGCCGCTTGCCTCCTCCGGCCCCAAACAGGCGCCCAGCGGGGAGAGGGTGTCGCAAGCGCCTGGCGCTCACCCTCCTGCCGCCCCGTTTCGTTTTGCAGATGCAGAACGTCATGTACGACCTCATCACGGAACTCAACGACCGCAGCGAGGACCTGGAGAAGCAGCTGGGCAGCCTGGAGGCGAAGCTGGAGCAGCTGAGCGCCAGCTTCAACGCGCTGCCCCTGCTCGTGGGCGACCTGCTGCGGCAGCAGCAGCAGCGGCTGCTGGGCGCCCTGCTCGAGGCGCGGGCGAGCGGCCCCGCGGGGCCCCCCCAGACGCCGCTCTCCGAGAGCCCCCTCGGCGTCAGCTCCACGTCCTTCCCCACCCCGTACACCAGCTCCAGCAGCTGCTAGGGCGGCACAGGGAGCCCCGCGGGCACTGGCACAGGGGGCACCGCGGAGCCGCCGCGGGCCCGGACGGGTGTTCGGCAGCGGCGAGGCCGGGATGGCACCGCTGGAGCAGCCGCGGAGGAAGCGGAGGGGAGGCCGAGCGCCGCCGCAGGACAGACGTCCATGCTCAATCTCAGGTCTTCACTTTGAAAAAAACACACACACACACACACAAAAAAAAGTGGAAAAAATAACCCTGTGAGTCGGAAGCACTGATGCAACGGAGATGGAGGAGGGAGAGATTTCCACTGTGTGGAGCCCCCGTGGGCGCTGCCAGCCCCGGGGCTGCCCTCGCCTCGGTGCCTGCGGGGCCACTTCGTGCTCTGGCTCCTTGCCCGGCCGTGAGCCCGTCCAACCACCAGGGGCCTCGTGGGGCCGGGACTGCAGCCCCAGGCGCCTTTTCCGCTCAGGCAGAGCGTGTCACCCTCTTCCTCATCCTCCGCGTCCCTATCCTGCCTGGAGCCCGGATCGTGGAAAGATGCCCAAAGCTCCGAGCATGGCTGCACGCGCCGGTGCCACCCTGCACAGGGCAGGCGAGGAGGAGGAGCCGGCGAGTGGCCACGGGCTGGATCCCCCTGGGATGCTTCATCTGTTTGACGAGAGACCCCTTGTCCGTTCTGGAGTGTTGCGCCGGGACCCGCTGCTCCTGCTTCTCCCTGCCCTGTGCTTCCTGCTGCCGGGGGCTCCAGCAGCGTTTTCACGCTTTGGGGATGGAGTTTGCTGCTTTCGGCCCAGGCTCCACGGAGGGCAGCCAGATACAAGTGTTTTCACACAGATGAAGCCGCCGTGCTGCTCGTCCTATGTCGCCCGACGTTGTTGGCACTTGTATGCGAAGTCACTGTGCTCCTCCAGCCATCCTGCCATCTTCTCCTCTTTAACTCGTTTGCTTCCACAAAAAAACACTGGATTCCGGGGGCTCGGAGGCAGGGCTGGCTCAGCCTCCTGCACAGGAATTTCCATGCACGACTCCACTTACTGCCTACAGCCAGAGTTCTGCTCCTTGTGCGCTGCGCCAGGAGCTATGGAGCAAAGGAGCAGCAGGAATATCCCCGCCGGAGGTTTCTCTTCCTGCCACTGCCTCGGCGGCAACCCAAAGTCTCCTCTTCGCCTTGCTGCTGCGCCCTGTGTGCCTACAGATCCCCGGCGCTGCGCTGGGAGGAGGCTCCCGCCGCACTCTGCTTGCAAGGGTGGAAAGGAGGGAACGGTCTAAGTGCTGAGGATGAGCATAGGCTGCAAGTGCCTCGTGCATGAGCTGTGTTGGTGCCCGAGGAGCGATGCCAGCAGCAGGGACCTGCTCACCAGCTCGTACTTGACCCTGCTCAATTGAACTGGAATGGGAACATCCGCCTGCATGGAGCTGGGGAACACAATGGGGCGGCGAATGCTTTGGGATCACGGCCCTGTTCTTGGGCACCGAGTGCTGTTATTGGAGGGGTCGGTGTCAGAGTCCCCGGCCGCTCTGAGCAGACATCGCGCTGGCTGCGATGCTGCTCGGCCAGGCCCGTCCTGTCCCGTCCTGCCGCGTGGGCCGCGGTCCTCGCAGCCTCCGCACCCTGCAGCCCCCGTGCTGCGAAACCTCCCCCCCCGGCCCCGCTCCTCCTGCCTCGCAGCCTGCGTCTGCACCCCGGGCAGCACCCGGTCCCAGGGGGCTCCGGGTGTCGTAGCCGCGCGCTCAGCACCGCTCCCAGGCCGTGCTCGCCCCGCACTCCTGGCACCGCTCACACCTTACACACTCCTGTCCCCTGCAGTCCCCTTGCACCTCCCTGGCACCCCGTTACCCGCCTCCGCCGCTGGCGGCCGTTCAGCACCGCGGACAGCAGCAGCAGCCGCCGCGGGCGGCCCCGGCCCTCCGCAGGACGCGGCTCCCGCTCCATCCCGGCGGGATCCCGCTCGCTGCAGCCGCCGCCGGCCCCGTGCCCTTCCCTCGCCCCAGAGCGGCCTTTGGGAGCCCGCGGAGGAGGCCTCGCCCTCGCCCGGGCCGGGCCCACGCAGGCGGGAGCGGAGGAAAAGCACAAGAGCCGCCGTCAAGGGCAGAAATAGGAGCCTGCGGGGCCGAGCGGTCCCTGCCCGCGTTGGGCAACAGGCGGAAAGGGAAAAGAAGCCAATGGCGTCTCCGTCGCTGCACCAGAGGGATGGGTTCACCCCCAAGCCCCTGCGGGACCCTTCTCACTAGCGCCAGGCTCGGTTTTGGCGTAGCCTCAGTTTTTGTTCCACCAACCTGTTCCCCATGCTGTCTGCAAGGAAACGTCCTACAAGCGGAAGACCAGAAAATTAGGAAAAAAAAAAAAAAAAGCAACGTCCTCTCTGCAAACTCACAGAACTGGGGTGTTTCCACCCAGACTCAGACCAGTGAGCTTCACCGTGGGTTTGCAGCTCGCCTCTGTACTGCTCGCTTCTTTTTTTAATAATAGGGGAAAGCATAATAGTTTATTTTAACTATGAAATATATTGCTATATTATAAAGGATATTGTAACTTTCAATTATGTTTTTGTATCAAACTGAGCTTGGCAGCAGGCAGCGATGCCAGCCTGCTGCCAAACTGCCTGTTTCTGAGTACAGGCGCTGCTCCACGGGAGGACCGAGACAAGAGTTAGCAGACGGGAGTCTTTGAAATTCATCTGGAAAGACTCTGAATGCTCCCAATCCTTTAATTTCTTGGGTATTGATTTATGTTACCTGGAAGCTGCCTTTAACGGGTCTAAAGTTGGTGCATCCTGGTGCATTGGCTTCTCACCATGAACAGTGTCCTCCCCCCCATCCCCAGGGCCATCACCAGCCCCCCAAAAGCCATCTGCTCCCCAGGCACCTCCGTTAGCCCACGGTGGGATCCGGCTCCCCAGCTGCCAATTCCAGGAGCCCTCAAATTGCTGCTCAGCAAACATTTCCCCACTGGGCTGGTGGCTTTAGGGGAAGCAGCTGTGCCAGGGGGGTCCTCCTTGCCCCGGTGTGGCTTACAGGGACTTTGTAAGGAATAATCCACTGTGCCACAGTTGGGATCCCAGCGGGCTCCGGATAGGGCTCCCTCATCCTAGGAAAGTGGGTGCCTGCACAGGACCGATTCCCGCCGCTCCCTTCCCCAGCAGCGTGAGAGCCTCATCCGTACGGGAACGGAGATGGCCGCTGCCCCAGGAGCCGATGGCAGCGCCTGCCCCTCGCCGGGGCTCTGCCCATGATCCCGGAGAAGCTCCGTCCTGCCGGGGCTGCTGCGCCCTGGGATGGGGAGGGGAAGCTGCCTCCGGAGGGCTCCGCTCTGGGGCAGCTTCACTGGAGCATCCCGAGGGCTCAGGAGCCGCAAGGGGCCATTGCAGGGGATGAAAAGCTGCTCTCCGACACCAGCCATTCCCATGGGATGAGCTGCCTCCTGCCGGGAGCTCTCCCTGGCGCTGCTCCCGGCAGACGCTCCCGGTGCTCTGCTTCTCCCCAAGTGTTCTTCCCATCGGGGTCCCCATGGATGGCAGCGTGTGGTAGGGAGGGAGCAGGAATGTGGCCATAACCCTCACCCTGTACCCAGAAACAGGCATGTTTTAAACTATGGCTTTAACCTGTTCACTGTAAAAAGTGCCTTGGACTTTAATCGGAGAGGTCGGTATCTCGGAGTATTTACCCGTGCGGGTGTGTAAGTACGCAAGCGGCCGTGTCCACTTACACACTCACAAGTCTATGGTATCCGCGTACGTATATAAACGCTTCAGATCCTCATTGTGCCAGTTTCCGCAGCTCTGTTCTTCCGACGGGAGCGTCGGGGCCAGGTCAGGGGGTTGCTGAGTGGTGCCCGAATGGAGTGGCCCAAACGCCAGCCTGGCCTCTTCCCGGCCTCCGTTTGCGCTGATGGAAAAGCTGGCCGGATTCCAAAAGGATAAGAGATGAGGTGCCGGCGGGGACGTGCCGGCGAGGAGAAGGTCGGCGCTTTCCCGCTTGGTGCAGGATGCTGCAGGAGGATGATATCCAGGCCTTGGCACCGGGCAAACCACCCTGTGCCCGCCCTGTCCTGCCGCAGGGCCCAGAGGAGGCGCCTGCTCCAAACCTTGCACCGAGTGTGTCGAGTTTTGCATTAATTAAAGAGGAATCAATTAGACCGCAAGATATTTGGCCACCTGGTACCTCCGACTATCTTTTCCCCTCCTCCTTCTCCTTTTCCTCAACGTGCTGCCTCTGGGGAGGGCAGGGAAGAAAAAGGCCACGTTGTGGCTTCTTGCTTGCTTTTAGATTAAAAAAAGAAATGTGTTTTGGAAGGAAAAGTGCATGCGGGATGAGCAATGAAAGCTGGGCCTGTCCCCGCGAGCAGCATCTGCTGCGGGGTGATTAATTGCTTAAAAAGTCAGTGACCTAAACGTGCTCCGGGAGAGCCCTGCCGGGCCCCGTCCGGGGTTTATGGCTGGAATAGGAATATTTGGGGACGGGGGCGTTTCGGACGGGCCCTCCCGCCGCCCCTCGCCGCGGAGGGAGGAGATCGGAGCCGCAGCCCGGGGCGATGCCGCCCCCGCGCGGGGAGCGGGCGGCTCCGGGGCGGGAGGCGGCGCCGCTTCGCTCGCCACCGGGGCGGCCGCCGCTTCGCGACGTCGCGACTCGCGTTGCCCTCGAAACGGGTCGGGAATGCAGCCCGTTTTCCATAAGTGGGAGCGGGAATGAGCAAGGACAGATCCATGGCGGAGGGGCGGGGGGGGAGG
>VWPW01010303.1:0-18385 GCA_013389825.1 Crypturellus undulatus
CGGGCTGAGCACGGTGAGGCGCCGGGCTGCGGCGCCGGGCTGCTGCGGCGGGCAGCGGCGTCTCGGCGTGAGGCTGGCGGGGTCCCAGGTCCCAACGAGGAGGGCGGCGCCTAGGGCTGATGGTCCGTGTCCCTAGATGGGGAGGGGTCGCAAGGGCTGAGGTGCCCCCGATTCTCATTTGGGGGGAGCTCTGAGGTACAAACTCTGGCTTGAGGAGAGGTTCCTGAGGATGAGGTCCCTCTCCTGTTCCCAGATGGGGGATTTCCTGCGGCTAGGGGGGTCCTGGGGATGAGGTGTACCCCGATCCCTACCTGGGGCAATGCTGGGGCTGAGATGCTTCCCCCAAGGCTTGGAGTTGGGCTTGAGGGTGGTTTCTGGGGCTGAGGGGTCCCCAGTCTCTAGCTGAGAGAGGCCCCTGAGGTTTGGAGGGTCCCTGGGAGTGAGGTACCCCCCTAGCCCTCAGTTGAGGGATGGTCCCTGGGTCTGGGAGCCAACTGGGGGATTCTCTGGGGCAGGGGTGTCTCCTAGGGCCCAAGTCCCAAGGTTCCCTGGCACCCTGGTGGAAGGATCAGTCCTGGGGTTGGGGGTGTTGGTGGTCAGGGTCCAGGGAGCTGAGCTATCCCCAGGGTCCAGGCTGAGGTGAGGGGCCTCAGTGTGGCTGAGGTGCCTCCCAGGGCCCCAGCTCCGTGGCGGGTCCCAGGCTGAGATGTTGTCTCCCTGCAGGATGAAGTGCTGCGGCCCTTGCCAGCGGCGCACACGGCGCGGGAGGCAGCCCACAACGGCATGCGCTTTTATGCCGGCCTTCAGGCTGAGGACGGGCACTGGGCTGGTGATTATGGTGGACCGCTCTTCCTGCTCCCAGGTCAGTTGTGGTAGGGTGCTTGGTACTGCCATGGCGTGCTGAGGTGACTCCTCGTGGCAAGGAGGAGCTCCCACGTGCTCCTGGCCT
This sequence comes from Crypturellus undulatus, assembly GCA_013389825.1. Taxonomy (NCBI): domain Eukaryota; kingdom Metazoa; phylum Chordata; class Aves; order Tinamiformes; family Tinamidae; genus Crypturellus; species Crypturellus undulatus. The sequence continues at coordinate 950 of VWPW01010303.1, forward strand.
GCTTGGTGCCCTGTCAGGAGGCTCTTCCCTTTACTGAGGTGGGAATGGGCGAATAGCCATGGCTGGGCATGTTTACTGTGTTGCTTCATCCTGGCACGTCTCTGCCTTGTCAGCAGAAATATCAGTGGTGAGTGAGGGGGTGGCTCAGTGTCGTGCCTTGGTGCAGTGCCCCAAGGCCCTGGGCTGTGCTGGCTGGAGAGGGGCTGCTCTTCTACACTGCATTAATAATGCAGATAAATACACTGCACTGGACGTGGTAAGAGAGTTCCTCTGCCTGATCTTCCAGGTCTCCTCATCACTTGCCACACTGCAAAGATCCAGCTGCCAGAAGGGTTTCGGAAAGAGATGGTGCGCTACCTGCGCTCCGTGCAGCTCCCAGATGGCGGCTGGGGCTTGTGAGTAGCAGAACGGTGTCTCTCGTGGTGGTGCCTCCAAGATCCCGGCACTTGGAGCTGCTGCGGAGTCTGACAGGTTTTGGGAGCGTGAGGTGGCAGCTGTGATACCTCTGGATGGCTGCCCAGCTGCTTGTGTAGGACTCTAGGGATGCTTCCCTGCCACAGAACCTAGCTGCATCTTCTCCTTGGTACTATCCCAAAGCGCTGCGTATTTTGGGTGGTGCAGAACAAAAATGTTTTTATCCAGATTGGGTCTCCCTTTTCCACAGTTATCCTTAGCATCCCATTTTGCCTGGCCAAGAAAGCCCTGTGCAGTGGGTTGTGTCTAATGTCTGTCTCGTGTGTGTGTTTGTGTGTGTGTATGCGCGTGTTCACAACAGGCACGTGGAAGACAAATCAACGGTGTTTGGCACAGCACTGAACTACACAGCCCTGAGGATCCTGGGGGTCGGGCCAGACGACCCAGATGTTGTGCGGGCCCGTGTCAACCTGCATAGCAAAGGTCAGTTCTGCTGCTCAGTACAGCAGCTGTGGGGCTGGGACACTGGGGAAGTTTGGTTGGCCCCAAGTGCTGAGTGGAGCATGGGGGGCTGCCAGGAAGTGGAGAAGCTGATGTGCTTTGCTTTTGTATTTCAGGTTAAGCCTGAGAAAGGGTGTTTTGTTTCTGGGCCATGATTTGCTTGCTGTTTTTTTGACATCTGTCCCAGTCCCAGCGGCACACACATAAATGGGAGGAGAGGATGGTCCTGCAATGTGCAGGATTGGGAACTGGCTTGTTTGCATTAACCCCCAAAACTGACATCCCTCTCTGCAGGAGGTGCTGTGGGCATCCCTTCATGGGGGAAGTTTTGGCTGGCTGTCCTGAATGTTTACAGCTGGGATGGGATGAACACACTTCTCCCAGAGATGTGGTATGTGTTGCCCCAGTGTGGAAGTGGGGAGTGTTGTCAGTCTAGCTGTAGCCCTTGGCCCCCAGGTTCTCCCAAGCTGTTGTACTGATGGGGATCACCCCCACCTGCAGCTGCTCCAAGCAGCCAAGAGGCTGCTCCAACTCCTTGTGAGCTGGGGGACCTGTTGGCTGGTCTTGCTGCTGGTGGGTAGGACTGAATGCTGTGCAGAAGTGCCAGAGCTCATCCCTGTGAGCATCGTGACCTTGATGCATCCATCAGCTCTCTGCTGCCAGTATCTTCTGCTCTCGTGGCCAGCCAGCTGTGGACCCTGGCAGGACAGAGCTTGTTGTGTGTAAGGCTGCCAGCTCTAGCTGTCATGCAGTGCCAGGGACTGTTTGAGTTTTGTTCTCAGCTCAGTTTGTAGTCTGGGCCTCCCCCTTCACGACTGCATTAAGAGGAGAGTTGTCCCTGAATGGACTTCTCTGCACCCTCTCTGAACTCAGGGACCTCCCTGCCCTGTCTGAATTTGCCCAGGAAAGGTCACTGGTGGAGAGGGAGCGGCCTCATTGGGGAACGTCTGTGTGCAGCCAGATTGTGTGGACATCCCCTTCTGTCCTTTGCAGCTGTACAGGCAGCAAAGGACCCTGTACAGGGAATAGGGAAAGGTTCCCCCGGCTTCAGACATTTTCCTGCCAACACAGCGTATCTCCATGTCTCCCTCAGCCCTCCCTGTCACTCATGCTAAGACCTCTGTTGTGAACAGGCTGCTCCCTACGTGGTTCCCAGCCCATCCGTCCCGGCTGTGGTGTCACTGCCGCCAAGTTTACCTCCCCATGAGCTACTGTTACGCCAAGCGTCTGTCAGCAGAAGAAGATGAGCTTATACGGAGCTTGCGGCAGGTAAGCAGGTGACCCTGATGGAGTTTCCTGACAACGATACATGGCTCCCTGAGCTGTTGCTGTGCCAGCTGTGTCCTTGGGGCAAACCTCTGGGTCACCAAGTGACAGCCCTTGCCTGCACAGGGAATATGGTCTCTGTCCACGTAGCAAAGCCAACTGTCCACAGTAAGTCAGCTCAGGGTGTTTGCTGTCAGCCTGTCAGGCTGATGCCCTGTGTTCTCCCATGCCAGGAGCTGTACGTGCAGGACTACACTAGCATAGACTGGCCAGCGCAGAGGAACAACGTGGCTGCCTGTGACGTGTACACCCCGCACAGCTGGCTGCTGGAGGTGGCCTACGGTGAGAGCAGTGGGACGGGAGGACTCTTGCCACGCTACTGCCCTTGCACAAGCTGATGATGGAGCTCTGGCTGCCTGGCATCATGGGAGCTCTCTGGTCTACTGCTGGCCAGTGGTGCATGGATCTGGAATGGAAACCATGATCATATGGTCCAGTCTTGTGTCTCCATGAGGGCTGCAGGGCCTTGTGTCCCAGTGCTCTCACCTCTTTGGGGCAGAAAAATCCCCATGTGTGTCTCAACTAGTGGTGGTGTGAGCACTGGTACAGCCAACTCTTGCTGCATAAGTCAGCTTTTTCACAGTATATCCCTTTTGAATTCTGCAGCCATCATGAACATGTATGAAGCCGTCCACAGCACCTCCCTGCGGCAGCGAGCTGTGGCAGAGCTGTATGACCACATCAAAGCAGATGACAGATTCACCAAGTGCATCAGCATTGGCCCGGTAGGCTACTTGCTAATGACCCTTTAAAAGTCCTGCCTTTAGCTCTGTTTCTTTTTGTGCCCTTGAAGGACTAGGCTGGGGTTCCCAGCCTAGTCACAAGTGTGACCTGTAACCATAACCAATTGGTCTTGCTCAGGCACAACTGCTGCTGCTCCTAATGCTAACAGGGCACTGGAGGCAGAGCTGGCATTGGGGCAGCTGTTGTCTCTGAAGGGCACCTTTTTCCAGTGTGCAGGGAAATTATCTGGGGGGAAGTTCTGGCTGAGCTGGGCAGAGTTTCATGCTTATGGTGTCACACAACAGATTGAGACACTGGAACAATGGCTGGGATCTGTAAAGGGCTATGTGCTGGGTGGGAGTGAGGTACATCTCTGGGGTTTGGAGCACGCTGTCTCCATGCTCTGATACTGTTCTCTTGGCAGATTTCCAAGACCATCAATATGTTGGTTCGCTGGTTTGTGGATGGGGAAAACTCCCCAGCTTTTCAGGAACATGTCTCCAGGATTCCGGACTATCTCTGGTGAGGACTGAGCATGACCTGCCTGCCACAGTACAAGACTCTGATCTGTCTGTGTGAGCATGCTGTGATTTTCAGCCCCCTTCCTGGTGCTCTTGCTGTGTCTGCGCTGCAGCACTGTGCTCTCTTCTCCCACAGGCTGGGCCTCGACGGCATGAAGATGCAGGTGATGTGCTGTGGGATTTTGGCTGTGACTGGCAGGGACTCATGTGTGCTGCGGCAACCTGTGGGATGGGACAGCTTGTTCACGCTGGGGCTAGGCTCCCAGCAGCTTGTCTTTCCTGTCTCGCTGCCACTTCTCCAGCAGTGCCAACAGCAGCAGAGTAGCAGTGCTAGTTTGTCTCTCTTTGGCTGTCAGCTGAGGAGCAGCTCAAGGCCTCTGTCCCCTTCATCCTTATAGATGATGGGAGAGGGGGAGAAGGAAGACATGGTGACAGTCCCTCTGCTCAGATGCTGTGTGTGAACACAGCTGTGCTTCTCTCCTGGGTGTTGCCTCCCTGTGCTCCACATCCCTGTCTGCTTTCATGTTCTGGCTGTGCCTTGGCACAAGTTCTGCCACCTGTCTCATTTGCTGACCCTTTCCCATGCCTGTGCTGCTGTGTCTGCCTGCAAATCAGCCATGGTGCTGCACAACCTGAAACTGAGACACAAGGTGGAGAGAGAGAGAGAGAGCTCATGGTAGTAATACAGGAAGGAGGTGTTGCCACAGAGACCCCATGGCTGGGACATACTGCCTTCCTGCCCCAGCCAGCTGCCTCTCACTGCCTGTTCTCCCTCTCTCTTCCAGGGGACAAATGGATCCCAGCTCTGGGATACTGCCTTTGCTGTCCAAGCCTTTCTGGAGGTAACACTCCCCTCAGGGCCATACCCTGCTTCAGGGAAGTGGCCTCTCCTCCAGTCCCCAGATACTAGTGGCTCCTGGTTGCACAACCCTTCAGAGCTCCACTGTGCAGATCCTGGCATCACATTCTACACCAGAGCTGGGTGAACATGCTCCTTCTTGGAGCTGTTGATCCCACCATCCAGGCCTTAGTGGCATAGAAGGTGCCCAGCGCAGCTGGTGCACCCTAGCTTTGCCAGCAGCTTTCAGAGCAGGAGGCCTTGATTTTGCTGAATGAGCTGGGTTGGGTTAGGTTTTCCTATCTCTGCAACCTGGCTCTTCCTCTGTGCTCTGCTTGGCCCCAGAGCCTGCCCATCTGGCAGGGAGAGCATGCAGGATCCCTGGTTTGCAGCACTGAAGTGCTAGCTGTAGTGGGCATGTTTTGGGGAGGGTGATATGTTTGACCAGATAAGCCCCTACCCTGGCCAGGCAAGTGCTTCTCTTCAGTACCAGTGACCACTGCTGGTTCAACTGTAGAAGCCACTGCTCAAACTGTAGAAGCTGTTAGTGGAAACAGTCAGATGGATACATGCAAAGTATGAATGCAAGCCTGTGGGAAAGACTATATGAGGGGCAGGAGTTAATTACATATAGACCATCAGGCTAGTGAGATCACAGCATATCCCCTTCTACGCAAGGGACATATGACAGTCACAGCTCCTTGCTGACTGCGCACCTCCGTTTTCAGGCAGAAGCCCAGAAGATCCCTGAATTCAGGTCCTGTCTCCAAAATGCCCATGAGTTCCTCAAGTTCAGTCAGGTGAGCAGACCCGGTTGATGGTGTTTCTGTTGTGCTGACTGTACAAACTCTTGTCTTACAGCTCTGTTTAATACTCCTGTTTTGCCCTGAAGAGCTCTGTTGCAGGGCTGCACTAGTAAAGCACTGGGGGGCAACCTTTTGTTTCCTCCATTGTTTTTGTTGGGGAACAGCAAGGAAAGGATCTCTGCAGCTTAGAGATGACCATGGCTGGATCTAGGGCATTTAACTTAGATTCTGTGGCTAAGAAAAGTTGGGGAACAGAGAGTTCAAGGTTCTTTATCCTCCTCACTGACCACATGTTTGAGTTATCTTGCTGGAAAATCTGTCTTCCTTGGCTAATGACAGCATGGGTAAGTCTGGCCAGGCTTATGGGATCACTGGTGGCACTGGTGAGTGCAGATGTAGCTGTAGGTCCTGCTTATGGTGCTAGGAAAGGGAGCATTGAAAGTAGATGGCTTTCTATTGGGAAACAGTGATGAGAAGACAGGATTCAGCAACATCTGGAGATCGGGCCAAAAAGTGATTTCTCACTGCTCCAGAGCCAGCCTCTGGCTTTGACTGCCTCCCTCAGCAAAGGGTGGATGGTGCCCAGGCCCACAGAGCTCTGCTCTAGCCGTGGTTTCACACATCTCTGTCCTGCCCTCACTGTTGTTCTTGTCCTGTGCAGATCCCGGAGAACCCACCTGACTATCAGAAATATTATCGCCATATGAACAAGGTACAACAGCTGGTGCTGCCTGGGATGATTGGGGCAGCCATTTGGGAAAAGGATTTGAGGGGCAGTAACTTCCTCTGTGCAAGGGCAGAGAAGGTCTGGGGGAAGGTACTGAGCTCTCCTGACCCTTCCCCAGGGTGGCTTCCCCTTCAGCACCCGGGACTGTGGCTGGATTGTAGCTGACTGCACAGCAGAGGGGCTGAAGTCAGTGATGCTGCTGCAGGAGAAGTGCCCCTTCATAGCCGAGCATGTCCCCTCTGAGCGCCTCTTTGATGCAGTGAATGTGGTAAGTGCTGCAGAAACAGGCTGGCTGTGAGAAATGCAGCTGGCTAAGCTGACCTAGAACATGAGAAGGCAGAAGTCCTGGTGAGTCGGTGGGCCTGCTGTTGGGTAACCCACTGCAAGGTCTGTGGCCTGCTGAGAGCAATAGTGACACTGTATTAGTGTGATACAAGTCTCTGCAGTGATGGTTCAGACTAGGTGTGACAGTGGGTTGACATGTGCTTTGTGTGCCATCCTGGTGGGCTTAGCTCTGTCCTCACCTGGCTTGGGGGTGGTTTGGGGTGCCATTGCCCATGGGCCAGTTCAGTCCCCATTCTCTGCTTGTCTGGGCAGTTGCTGAGCATGAGAAACTCTGATGGAGGCTTTGCCACATATGAAACAAAGCGAGGAGGTCGCCTACTGGAGCTGCTGAACCCCTCGGAGGTGTTTGGTAAGTAGAGCTGCTTGGGGTTGGTTGTCTTGCCCACTGCAAAGGGTTCTGGCACTGCTATGCCTGGCGGATGCCAGGCTTTGCCACTGGTCCCTCTGTGGGATGTATGTGAGCAGGGCAAGAGAAAGGTTTTACAGTGCTCTGCTGGCAGAGCTACCCAGCAGAGGGGCTGTTGCACTGCTATTCTTTTCCCCCTGGCAGGTGACATCATGATTGACTACAGCTATGTGGAATGCACTTCGGCTGTCATGCAGGCACTGAGACACTTCCACAAGGTGTTCCCTGAGCACAGAGCCCCAGAGATCAGGTGATATACACTGAGACGAGAGTGGGCAGGGGAGAAAACAGTCTGTAGTCACCCATGCTGCCTACCATGGCCCCGGCTGGTGCAGCCCCTGTTGAGTTTTGTCAGAGGGCTCCATGTAGGCATGGAGCCACCCTCGACGGATTTAGTACTGGGGTGCTGATGATATCCTCAAACCAGAGTTCCCCATAAGAGCCTAGGATCTAGCTTGACTCCAGGAGCAGGGCACAGGCTGGTTGTCTGTTGCCTTGATCTGGCAAATGATTGCCAGCTGGGTTTCCTGCTGGGTGCCTGCTCATGGCATAAAAGCATCCAAGTGATGCATGATTTGACTGTGAGATCATGTGGGACTGCTGGTCTGCGCTCTCTTGATTCTTGAGCTATTTTATGGAGAGAGTTCACCAAATTCTCAGAGAGACTGGCAGTTGCAAAAGCAGCCACCAAGTTTGGACTACTTTTGAAGCAGACATCTTTCTTCTGAGCAGAGAGACTCTACAAAAGGGTCTGGACTTCTGTCGGAGGACGCAGCGAGCCGATGGGTCATGGGAAGGGTAAGTCATGTTCCTAAGACCTTGCCTGCATCAACCTTGGGTTGTCAGGCCTGACGCTACCGCTCATCCTTCCCTCCTAGGAGCTGGGGGGTTTGTTTCACCTACGGCACTTGGTTTGGCCTGGAGGCGTTTGCCAGCATGCAGCACACATACCGTGATGGGTGAGTGAGGGGCAATCTGGCTTCCCTGCCATTCTCTCTTGGACAGGGCCATGTGGTGGGACTGAGGTGATGCCCTGACTGGCCCAGGCACTCTTCTTCCCAAATTTTGTGCCTGTGATTCAGTACTTAGGCACTTGCTGCCCAAGCTTCAAACCCCTACCGTGGGCATGGTAGAACATTGTGATGGGGGCATAGGGGTGAAAATCTACCTCTCCCTTGCAACCCCATCTAATCCTCTGCCCTGTCTTTGCAGGGCTGCGTGTAGAGAGGTGGCCCAGGCATGCCATTTCCTGCTTTCTAAGCAGATGGCAGACGGTGGCTGGGGAGAAGACTTCGAGTCATGTGAGCGGCGTGTGTACATGCAGAGTGCCACGTCACAGATCCACAATACATGCTGGGCCCTGTTGGGACTCATGGCGGTCAGGTAGGAGCAGCCCTTGCCTCTTGAGACACTGCCTGGCCCCAAGTGGTGGATGGGATAGGAAATACTAGCCAAGTTATTGGGAAGAGCTAGCATGGGCCCTGGGCTAAAGTGTGTGACACTTGCTGAAAGATACTGTCTGTCACAAGCCTGCTGCAGTAGGGGACTGGTTGGATCTGTGTTCCATGGGCTGAAGAGATTCCTGATGCCTGGGGGAAGGGGAACCAGTGCAAAGCAGGAGTCTGTGTCATAACTGTAAGCCCCTGGCCTGGTACAGTTTTGCCATGTTCATAATGTCTGGTTTGTGAGGGTCTCAAGGAGTCTTCCCAAAACATTCACCATGCTGAGGACAAACACAGGTAGCCTGGAGGTAGCAGAGTTCCTTAAGTGCATGTATAGTGTTACATGGACAGTCCAGATTTGTGAGTGTGTGTCTTCTCTGTGCTCTGCAGGTACCCTGATATTAGCGTGTTGGAAAGGGGTATCAAAGCATTGATTAATAAACAGTTGCCTAACGGGGACTGGCCTCAGGTTTGTAGGTCTGTTCTTGTCTCTCCAAGGGGTTCTTCTGGGCACTGTGTCTCCCTCTATTCAATGGTGTTTGTGGATTTTTCTGGAAAGCCCCAGGGAGCAGTTGAGGTCACCTGTATGTCCTGGACACAACTGTGGCTGCTTGTGTTAGTGGGACGGCAGCTCAAGGCCCATGTGGGGTAGAAGAAAATGCTTCCAGAGTGGGCGATGCTACCCTGAGGAGCATGGATGAGGGGGATGCAGTGGGAGCTTGCCACCAATACCACCTTGCTGTTTCTCTCTCTCAGGAGAACATTACTGGAGTGTTCAACAAGTCATGTGCCATCAGCTACAGTTCCTATTGCAACTTCTTCCCCATCTGGACACTGGGGCGTTTCTCCCGGCTGCATCCTGACAGCCCTCTTGCTGGACAGCTGCAGTCAGGATCTCCTCTGGGGCAGGAAGAACCCTAGAGAAGACCTTGTCTGCCTGAGCCTGGGTCATTGCAGACGCTGGCTTCCGATTTTTCTCTGCTATTGTCCACCATGTGGCAGCACAGGGCTATTTCCTATTGCAGGATCTCAGGTAGTTCTTGCTGCAGCATTGGACCACTGCCTCTTCCACAGAGGAGAGGGCCATCATGGTGCCACTGGGTTCTCCTTCGCTTTCTGTTGAACCTTTTTCTAAGAATCATCTTTTTAAAAGACTCTTGCTGAGTATATCCTCCCCCACAGGACACACAGGGCCCCAAAAGACACAGGGATCAAATTCATGATCTGAGAAGGCAAAGCTGCCCAGCTATATTGTATTAGTCATCTAGGCAGACTTGATCTCTCGTCCTGGGTAAGACAGGACGAGAGATCTTCGTCTTTCTCTTGTGCTGTCTTCGCTCTCTCAGGTGGGCTGTTTGCTGCAAGGGTAGGTGTTTTCTTGGCCTTTCCCTGTGCCAGCATTGCGATGGGGTGCACTGTGTGCCCTGCTGAACCAGCGTCTGTTGAGTGCCCAAACCTGCCTTTGAAGTGCTGTCTGCTGAAGCCATCACTGGGAAGGGAAGCATCAATGAGACAGAAAGAAAACAAGACAGAAAGCACTGAAGGAGCGGGGACGTGGCTCAGATCTCCTGGACTCCAGCCTTTTCCCAGTGCACGGGGTGTGCCAGTTGTCCAGCAGGGATGAGTTGCACTGGAGGCCACTTGTGCCTTCTGGCATCCTTCTCCACGGGGCGTGGAGGTGAGGATACGCCTTTGGGCAGTGTTGTGTTGGAGCATTTCTTTTTTGGCATCAAAGCTGAAAGCTGTGCTGAGTGACAGGTTAATAAATTACTAATGGTGTGGGACATAACTGTGTGCTGGTGTCCTCTTGGCCTGACCTGGAGTGCATCCCATCTAGCAGGCAATATGCTCCATCTTCTTGCCCTTGTTAAATCTAAAAGCTTTGTGAAGCAAACTCCACTCAAGCTGTTTGGACACCCTTGTTTGCCTTTTTCCAACTCTGTGGTCCTTTAAACCTGTCTGTTAACAGGGTGTGTTTAAAGCCCCTTGGTGTTCTCCATCAAAACAAAGGAGGTATTTTTAATTCATTGTAGGAGGACTCGGTAAAACCAGTGCCTTTGCCCTTTCAATATATTATTGCAAAGGTCTGTTTCCCCACAATGGTATTCAGTTCCCCAATACTCAAAACAACATGATGCTCCTAGTAGTGCCGCAACGAAGAAGCTGCTTTATTGCTCTGATCCTGTTTTTATTACCAACACTTTGGTTATTATTAAAGAGACAAAGATAAGTGGTGTAGGACACTAGAGTTTTGTAGCTGCATTTGTGCTCTTTGCAGAAGATCACAAGCAGGGAGCAGTGTTTAATAAACTTTCTTCCAGCTGCAGCTGAACAGATTCAAATGTTCTCTCACCCTGAGAGAATGCGGCAGCTTGGTTTCCACCCAGGCTTTCGGCTTGAACACCTTGCTTTTTCAGCAATCACAACTGTAGAATTTGCAATGCAAGACCCTAAACTATTGAATGGTGCTTATTTTTCTTCCTCCCATGCAAGTTCAGCAACTTTCCTTTAGCTTTGCAGTAGGAAAACATCTCCTTTGCTAGGCAGAGAGATGGTCATGGGCTAAAAGTTAATGAACTTTATTAGAGAATATAATGCAGAGACACTAGGCAGGAAAAAGCCTTTTTTAGGGAAAAACGCATGGTATTGTTTTATAGGGAAGCCCCTTTTGCAGAAATCCTGTCCTGACAGGACACCTGACGCCATGTCCCTGCCCAAAGTAGCCCTGGGCCGAGCTACAGTAACAGCCTTCTGGCAAAAGCCAGCTTGGGAGAGTATTCTTGGTACTGCTTGCCAGGAGAGATGTTAGCCTGCTGTAATGGTGCCAGGGCCCCACGAACTTTGGTCTGCCTTTGTTTGTCTAAACCACCTCAGCTCTGCCTCCTTCAAGACTCTGCCCGTGGGCAGGGACCCCATTTCAGCCTCGGGCACTCTGTATTTACTTCAAGATGAGCCCAGTGGTGCCCTAAAAGTGTGTCTTTCAGCACTTGGAATTAATTAATTCTTCACTAGAAAACTGGGCTTTGTTGATTAACTTATTAGCAGGCAGTAGCTTTTTCTCCTAGAGAAGCTGTAGCTTCACTGTGTCATTAAACTTGCTCAGGGAGTTTCACACTACTTTGAGGATCAAAGCAAAGCCTAGAAAACACTCTACCTGCTGCACAGGCGAATAAAAAAACAAAAACAAACAATCAAAAAAACCCACAATTGGATCCTCCGTCTCAACTGGCACTCTAATATCTTATACAAACACATTGCTGACAGACTAAATAAGGCCACCTCTAGGAACTAACTGAAGAGAGAAGGTAAGCCCTTGTATGGTTCAGCTCTGTGTATGTATCTGTATTGTACAACTCACTGGGATTCTGGTCTTCAGCAGTAGGTTAAAAAATTGCCTTAAGCTCATCAAGATGCATTAAGCTCCTCTCAGCTTGGTTTAGGTATGTCATATGCTGTATGTCTCTGAGCTTATGGGTTGACAACAGCTGCCCTGTGCAACATCTTGGATCTCTATATAGTGTGTACAGCGTATATCTGGCATAATGCTACCAACTTCCAAGCATTGGTGGATTTTGCCTGGGTCGTGTAGAGCAGAGTGTGGACTTCCATTCAACGTCAGCTATGACAGGCAATAAACAGCATGCATCCAGCTATGCTGTACTGCTTGCATGAAGCTATGTTTCTCAGTCTGCAGCCCTGGTCTCCAGAGCAATATGCTCTTATCCCTGAAGTCAGGCAAGAAATAGACCTTCCGTGCACAGAAGTCCTCTGCTAGCATTGGAAAACAGGCATCTGAGAAGGAGAGGAAAAAAAAAGCCACAAATAAACAAACACTCTCCACCCAAAAAAAAAAAAAAAACTATTGTTCTGATAGGACAAAGCTGATTTGAGCCAATTGCACCCACTTTGTGTCCCAGATAAAGTGATGTCAGAGTGAATGACCTTAAAGCCACTCTGGGCTGAACCTGGCAGACTGTGTGGCAATGCGTCAGCCCCAGACAGCAAATGAAGTTGCTTTCTACAAGCCACTGCGAAGCCAAGTCTTGCCTTTCAACTCATCTGTATTCTTCCCAAGGGGGCAAATAATCCAAATATTGATATCAACCTTTTCACTTAAGAAATCTTCTCAGACCTGTAGCTAGCAGTAATATTAATTGGCTTTTCTGCTTCTGAGAAACAGTCAACTTTTAAACCTTGGAGTGACATGAAGAGCAAAGCCCAGTGATGGTCATACTTGAAAGAAATAGGACACGAGTACCAAGACTATAATTCAGTGCCTGACCATGCATGTAGCATGCAGAGAGCGGAATAAAACCAGAAAATTGCTGTGTATCCACTAGTGCAATACCTGCTGTTGGCTCCAATATCCTGTCCTGACTCATTGTTGGCGCTGCATCATGTCCACCACTCTCACTTGCCTCAAAGATCAGGTTCCTGCATCTTAAATAGCAAAAGTTGCTTTTTTTTTTCTTTTTTCTTCTTCTTGTTGTTTTGCAATAGGAATACACTGAACAGCTGCAGCCTAAATTTAAGTTAATTGTAAGGCTTTAGCAAAGCAGTGCAAGATCAAGTCCTTCTTGCAATCTTTTGCCAGCATCCATCATCGACCCCTTTCCAAAGCAATGCCTCGGGTTCCTGTGAACTATGAAGCACAGAGGCCACATTACTGGTTTGCTAATTCAGGTTTAGGACTAGGGTTAGGGATAAGAGAGAGAGAGAAACCGAAAACCCCATGGGGAGTCAGCATAGAAAGGGCACGCCAAAGGAAATGTTATGCTATCCACAGATGCATTTAGAAAGCCTATTTCCCGTTTAGGCAGCCCTAAGCATGGAGAGCTCAAGTTTAAGGCTAGGGTTAAGAGAAAGCCCAGACCACATGGGGATTGGGGCTAGAAAAGCAAATGTAGCATTCTGTCCAGATAGCTTCTAGGCAGCATATTGGCATTTTAGCGAGCAGTAGGTGTGATGAGCTCAGCTTTAAGAATAGGGTTAGGACCTGGATTAAGAGAGAGAAAGCCCAGGGCCCCATCAGGAGTGTGACTAGAAAGGGCATTGCAAAGGAACTGTAATGCTCTCTCCACATCAGTTCTATACAGCATATTTGCCTTTTAGTCAGCTCTGTGTGTAGGGAGCTCAGGAGAAGGGCTAGGCTTAAGAATGAAAGTGAATGTAAAAGGAATGGGAATAGAAAGTAACCTAGGCCCCTAATGGTGTCCACTGAGATGCACACTGGAAATTTAGTACCTGACTGTATGCTGGACAGTGTCTACTAGATTTTGATTTTTGACCTTGACCTGCCTGCCTTGATAGCAAAGCGAAGGGCTCCGCAGCAGCTGTTCGCACTCATGTACCTTGCATGGGACTCATGGCTGTGGTTGAAGCTGGACAGCAGGGAAGTGCAGGGAAGAAGTCCCAGACTTTCTGAGCGAATCCTGTGAGCTCCTCGTAAGAGCCAGCTCTGAGGCAGTGTGGGCAGCACCAGCAGGGGAGGCAGCCTGAGCTCCCTGCGTACAAGTGTTGCTGTCAGGGCACACAGCTGGTAAATCAGGGCACAGTGTGGCTGTTGGCACAGGGAGGGTGAGCAGGCAGTCAGCTAGGGGCGAGGAGTTTTGCTCCTGGTCAGTAGAAGAGCTCTCCCCATGGTCATCACCTCAGTGTGGAATCAGCCAAAGCCATGGCATCTAACTTGGCAGAAAGCCAGTACCAGGAAGACTGTGGGGACACAGTTTGAAATAACACATGCACATGCAGTGGTCCAAGGCTCTGCAGGGAGTGCCTCAGTTTCTAGGTGTTAGCAGTGCGTCAAAGAGACAACATGGGCATTAGCTGTGAGCAGGCAGATGAACTGCTTAGCCTGGCGGCATCACTGAAGGAGGAGGAGATACCAAGACTACAGACTGTTAGAGAGTATGAGAGAGATTTGTGGAGTCACACCCTGCAGTCATCTCAAAAAGTGCACCAGGGGAGCACTCCAAACCCACCTGAGGATCCCCTACCCTACTGCAGTAGGGCAAAATGGGCAGAATTAAGAAGCAAGGAAGAATGGAAACAGGTCCCTGCTCAGGGTGGCAGGAGAATCCCCTCCCAGCCCACCTCATCTTCCCAGGTGACCATATGCAACAGTTATGAGGCCCTGGAACCTAACGGACAGCCAAATGAGAGGATGGATCAAGGTCCATCTAGGGGGTTTTCTAGGGCAAGGCAATCAAGTCCATGCCTTACGACTGCTTCCACTAAAAGAAAAAAAAAAAAAAAAAAAANAAAAAAAAGGAAGAAAAGAAAGTAGTAACTTTTGGGGGCAACTTCCTTCTGAGAGGAGCACAGGGTCCACTTTGCCAACTAGATCCTTCCCACAGGGAGGTCTGTTGTCTCCCTGGGGCCCAGGTAAGGGACGTTTCAAAAAGACTCCAAGGTCTTGTGTGGTCCTCTCACTACTACCCATTATTGCTTTTCCAAGTTGGTTCCTGACATCTGAAGCCCATGAAAAGGGACTTCAGGGCACTGGGGAGATGAGTTGAGGGAGCAACAGTGTACATGGTGTTCTCTTCTATCCCCTCAGTGTCAGAAAGCTGAGAGGAACAAGAAAAGCCATCTGCATGGCTCAGAAGCTGGTGTCTCTGGTCTTTTTTTTGGACCATAGGACAGTCTTTACAGCACCAGGACTCCTGATAACAGATGGCGTTCACCTCTCTTTTAGGGGTAAAAGAATCCTTGCCCAGGAGTTGGTGGGGCTCATTGAGAGGGCTTTAACCTTTAACCTAGGTATGAAAGGAGAGGGGGTTAAAACTGGGATTGATAGAGATGACCCTAGGGCCAGGGTTAGGGGAGAGCTCAGAAGCCCAGCTGAAGTGCATCTACACCAATGACTGCTGTGTGCCCATGCTGCTCCAGCAACAAACAGGAAGAGCTCAAGGCCATGGTGCATCAGGAGAACTATGACATAGTTGCCATCCCTGAAATGTGGTGTGCTGCAGTGGATGGCTACAGACTCTTCAGAAGGGACAGGCAAGGAAGGAAAGGAGGTGGGATAGCACTGTAGGCTAGGATGTCCTTTGATTGCATGGAGCTCTAAGTGGGTGATGGAGAAGTTGAGTGTTTATGGGTCAGGATCAGGGGGAAGGCTGATATCCTGGTGGGAATCTGCTCTAGATGCCCCCAACCAGGATGGAGTGGCAGAGGAGTCAGTCATCAAGCAGCTCCAGAAGCCTCACAATCAACAGCCCTTGTTCTTGTGGGGGACTTCAACCTACCAGATGTCTGTTGGAAATACAGTAAGGCAAAGATGAAATAGTCTAGGAGATTTGTGAGCTGCATCAAAGAAAACTTCTGTGTGAGCTGGTAAGTGAGCCTAGGAGGGGAGGTGTCCCATCGGACCTACTCATTACCAACAGAGAAGGACTGGTGGGAGATGTGGTCTGAGGCTGTCTTGGGTAGAGTGACCATGAAATGATAGGGTTTTCAAGTCTTGGTGAAGTCAGGAGGTGGGGAACGCTCAATAAAACCGCTATATTGGACCTCCAGAGAGTGGACTTTGGACTGTTTAGGACATTGGTTGGGAGAGTCACCTGGGAGACAGTCCTTAAGAACAAAGGGGTCCAGGAAATCTGGACTCTTCTCAAGAAGGAAATCTTAGAAAGCACAGGAACGGGCCATCCCCATTTGCCAAAAGACGAGGTATTGGGGAAGAAGACTGGCCTGACTGAATGGGCAACTCTCGTTAAGACTCTGTGAGGAAAAATAATGAGTGTACTGCCTTTGGAAGATGGGGCAGACAACTTGGGAAGAATACAAGGACATCACTAGAGTATGTATGGAGGAAATTAGAAAGGTAGAAGCACAGATAGAACTAAATTTGGCCACCACTGTAAAACGCAACAAAAAATGTTTCTATAAACACATTAAAAAGAAGAGGAGGGCCAAGGAGAATTTCCATCCTTTATTGGATGCATCAGGGAACCTTGTCTCCAAGAATGAGGATAAGGCTGAGGTACTTCATGCCTTCTTTGCCTCAGCCTTTAACACCCAAATCAGTTATCCTCATGGTACTTGGCTCCTTGAGCTGGAAGACACATATGGAGAGCAGAATAACCGCCCTCCTCCCCACCCCCCGCCCTGACCTTGCCCGCTGTAATGCAGGAGGAAGCACTCAGTGACCTGCTGCTTCACTTTGACACTCGCAAGTCTACAGGGCTAGATGGGACCCAGCCGAGGGTTCTGAGGGAACTGACGGAACTACTCTCCAAGCTGCTCTCTGTAATCTAGCAGTGGTCCTGGTCAACAGCAAGGGAGGTCCTAGACAACTGGAGACTTGCCAGTGTGATGCCCATCTATGAGAAAGGTCGGATGAAGGATGTGGGGAACTAGAGGCCTGTCAACCTGACCTTGGTGTGGGGGAAAGTAATGCAGATGATCATCTTGAGGGCACTCATACAGCATGTGCGTGACAAGGAAGGGATCAGACCCAGCCAACAAGGGTTCATGAAAGGCAGGTCCTGCCTGACCAACCTCATCTCCTTCTGTGACCAGGTGACCTGCCTAGCAGATGAGAGAACAGCTGTGGACATGGTCTACTTACTTAGACTTCAGTACAGCCTTTGACACTGTCTGCCACTGCCTAGAGATTGGTGGTGAATGGATTTTAATCCAGCTGGCAAGAGTGTTCCCCAGAGGGTTCCAGGGGTCAGCTGAGGCTGGTCCTCTTACATATCTTTATCGCTGATCTGGATTTGCACCCTCAGCCAATTTGCGGATGACACCAAGCCGGGAAGAGATAATCTGCCTGAGGGTAGGAAAGCCCCACAGAGAGGAATGTGGGCAGGCTGGATCAATGGACTGAGGCAAACTGAGGTTCAACAGGCCAAGTTGCTGTACCTGTGCTTTAGTCAAAACCACCCCATGCAGCACTACAGGCTTGTGGCAGAGCAGCTGGAGAGCTGTGCAGCAGAAAAGGATCTAGGGGTGTGGGTCAACAGATCTGGGGATGTGGCAGGTTGGGAATGCGTTGCCTTGCTTTGGCAGTGCCAGGGTCAAGGGCTGGGCCTCACAAGTGCAGCCATGAAGGCCTGAACAGGGCAGCCCCCTTGGTGTCTGTGGCTACAAAGATGTCAAGGAGAGGCAGAGGACCTCCTGGTGGCCTCATAAGATGCCCAGACCATGGTGGGGTGGGTAGGGATGTGCATAGAACCTGTCAGTGTTTCAGGGACTCCTTCTTTCCTGGCAGACCTGCACACCACAGGAGGCTGTGGCATGTGCCAGCTCCCTGTGAGGCCAGCACAGGGTGCTGTGGAGACTCATGGAAATGGAGGAAGACAGGGAGCAGCGGCCAGGGGGAGCACACGGGGGTCAGAGCAGCCCCGAGGCGGGCAGAGGTCTCCTGGGGGCCTAGGG
>VWPW01010357.1:0-13485 GCA_013389825.1 Crypturellus undulatus
AGATGGAGCCCATCAGTCCCCACTAGCTGGTACTCGTAAAACGGAGTCCCATGGTTGTAGAAACCAAAACCCTGTTGCCAAGAATGCTCCAGTCCCTTAATCATCTTTGTGGCTCTACGCTGGACCCTCTCTAGAAGCTCCACGTCCCTCTTGTACTGGGGAGCCCAGAACTGCACCCAGTACTCCAGGTGCGGCCTCCCCAGGGCTGAGGAGAGGGGCAGGATCCCCTCCCTCGACCTGCTGGCAACACTCCTCCTGATGCAGCCAGGATCCCATTGGCCTTCGTGGCCACGAGGGCACATTGCTGCCTCATGGTTAACCTGTTGTCAACCAGGACTCCCAAATCCCTCTCCATGGAGCTGCTTTCCAGCAGGTCAACCCCTAATCTGTCGTGGTGCCTGGGGTTATTCCTCCCCAGGTGCAGGACCCTGTACTTGTCCTTGTTGAACCTCATGAGGTTCCTCTCTGCCCAACTCTCCATTCTGTCTAGGTCTCTCTGAATGACAGCACAGCCCTCGGGAGTGTCGGCCACTCTACCCTTCCAACCTTCCAACCTGTGACAATAGTTACCATAATTATTCTTATTAAGAATTAAAACAAACAAACAAAAAAAACCAAAATGAAGTTTCCTTTTTTTTCATTGGGATCCATCCATTACTTTTACAATACAATTGTTACTTGTAACTTCCCCTTAGTTCAATAAAAGTTAGGGAGGTAGACCTAAAAATCACACTGTGATTGCTTTCTTTTTTTTCTTCTACAATCTATAGCAGTTTTCTGATGTTTTCTTTAAGTAATAGAATGTAATTTATCAGACCTAATTAATATTAAGTCACTTGTGCTAAAAGAATATTCACACTAAATTTTTATTAACATGTTTATGAACTTCCTCTGGATGAAGGAATTTTAAAATTACTATCTGCTTTCTAAAGCCCACAAGCTTTCTAAAGCACACCAGCAAGCAAAAAAGTCTGCTGCAAAATGAAACTACATATTCAGAGATTTAAGAGAAATTAGGGAAATAAGACTTCAGGCTTTTAACTTAATGAATACTACTTAAGACATTAATAGAAACTGTCTCAAGTATTTAACTCTAGATATTAAATGAAGTGCTCCTGGCAGGTGGTATAGCTTAGCAGAAACAAAACACAGCAACACTTAGTTCAACAGAGAAGAATTTTTATAATCATGAATCAAAACATGGTAATGCCGGCAGATAGAGAAGCCAACTAGAGCTCTCCCCAGGCTAGACAGCAATCATGAAGCATTTATAGAGATGTCCGCCCTCTGCAGCTGACTCCATGCTCACTGCCCTTCTATTCCTCCTCTTACTGCCTCGACAGAGGTTGGGAGAGGAGTGATAAAGTCAGTCCTTGGAGTTCTGGGTGTGAGGCACTATCCCTCTAACCTGCTTTGTACAGAACTGTGTTAAGATGGGTTCTGTTTTTGAGAGAAAATCAATTTACGAAGTTTAAAATTGCAAGAAAAAGAAATCATTTAAGTCTGATGCCTCAGTTTTGAATAAGAAAACCCATAAAGCAAATAATGAAGGAGAAACAAGGTTACTTACTAAAACTAGAGTTCTCAAAATAGCTAACCTCCACAGATAGACTTTTCCTTTGTACTTCTATCTTTGAAAATATTCTCTAATATCCACTTCGGACTTAAAGATACAGAGTATTAATATCTCACTTTATAGATACATCTTTCATAACTGGGAGACAAATTTAGTAAAGGGCAAACAAAGTTACAACTAATTTACCATTTACTTCCCTTTCCCTTTCTCTAAAACAGAAATCCTGAAAAGCCTGAAAAGTTCTATATCTGAAATGACACAATATAACTTATTTTTGACAATGTGGAAGAGTTTTAGCACTTGCTTAGGGCTAAACCTAATCAGGGGCAGGAAAGAGGCATCCTTCCTTGTTCATACTTAAAGGAGCTGGATCCCACAGGCATTCCCAGAGCATCCTCAGAGCCTAACATGCACTGACAGCTGTGGACTCCTCACAAAACACAGTGGTAACTGCCACTTTCTTTTAAACCAGAGCTGAAGATGAGTCAACTGAATTTCTCGAGCAGTTGCACACCACCTCCTAGAAGGACACTCTGACTTCCAGACAAGCAAAAGTGAGAGATGGAAGCAGGGTCGTCATCATCTTTGTCAGAGTCACCTTTCTGTCCCTTTCTCCCACCTCACACTCCTCCAGCGCATTCCAGCAGGTCCAGGGCAGCCCTGCTGCCTCTGGGACCCTCGAGGACTGTAGATGTCAGGTTTGTCATCCAGCCACCTCCATTGTGAGGGGTCCTTGAAGAGCCCAGCAGCCAGGGCCTGTGCCTCATACTCAGGGGTAACGCCAGGTAGGTGCAGTGTCCCTGAAAGGGCAGAACACAAGAGCTTTGCCTTTCTTACATGACCTGGAGCAGTTTGGTGACTCTAGGGAAAGAAGGGACATGCTGCCATCACCTGAGTTAGCGGGCATTGGAGAGCAGGTCAGTTTGGAGGTCTGCCTTCTGCCTCCATTTCAAGCAGGGCTAATGTTTTTTCTCAATCTTGCCACCACATTTATGGAGAATGTCATGGTGGGTTTGCTAAGGACCCTGTGCCCACAGAAATTAGGGGCACCATGGTAATATATATACAAAATTAATGTTAAACCATCCCAAAACAAATGTTTCTTTTTAGTATTTCTGAGAGGAATTATTTTTCTTGGCAGAATTTTGCAAAAAGCGCCTCTGTTGGAAAAATGTAGCCTGAAGCTTCATGCCTAGCTTCACAGATGTAATTTGGAGTTGTGGTTGGGCTGGTAAAGAGCCATTCTTATAAAAAAGACAGTAAGAACAGCTCCCTTATGTCTCATTTAGATCCATTGCTTTGAGATCTGTCTCACCAGCATATGACAATGATTTTCTTCCATGGATCTGTGCTGCAACACAGTTGTGGATGACTGAGAATTACTCATGGGTTTAAAGTGCTTCTTCCTGGTCTTTTTCTTAAATGTTGTTTGATTTAGAAATACAACACTGCTGCAGTTTTTTAGAGTTAGACACTTTGCTCACCTTGGCTCCATATAACTGATTATATTGTCTTTAAAAATGTATTTCTGATTCTCTTTTCAGTTTTTATTAAGTCCAGACTATTTTAGCATTATGTTCTCTTTATGTTCTGTAGGACAGAACTCTCATTATGTTCTGTATGTATGTTCATATGTATGTATGAATATGTATGTATGAATATGTATGTATGAAGATGTATGTATGAAGATGTATGTATGTATGTTCTGTATGTATGTTCATATGTTATATATGTATGTATGTTCATATGTTCATATATGTATGTATGTTCTATATGTATGTATGTTCATATGTTCTATATGTATGTTCATTATGTTCTCTCATTATGTTCTGTAGGACAGAAGTAAATTAGTACAGAGATGAATAACTAAAAAGAGAAATAATTACTAAAATGTTTTGACAAAGGAAGAGCTGTAGAAAAGAGGGGAGGGATGCATTAAAATTCAAATAAAAATCAATGGAAAAATTGGAGAACACTATATAATGTCAGACTGTTCCTCCTTCAAATATCTGTGTATTTTCAGGGAAGCAGAAACATGAGTCTGAGATACTGAAGTTGTGTAGCAAAAAAAGACCATAATCTGGGGACTTAAAATTACATTTACTGTTTTTCACTTGTGATTTCTTAATTATCTTTTAAGTTTTGTATTGAAATATTCCTAACCCAAATATTGTCAATAGTTTTTTGTGCTCTGAGTCGCATATCTGTGATGATAGAAAAAAAAATAATTTTGATTCTGTGCTTCAGTGAAAGCAACGAATGCAGATCCTCGGTTAATTGTGCAGCACCGTGCAGGTAACTGCATCTTTTTCTTTTGATCCATGTTCTGTCCTGCTCTTTTAAGTGGCAGACTTCCTGGAGAGTTGTCTAAGGAATGACTTATTTACAGTTACCTCTTTGGCGCCTGGAGATTTGCTCTAGTAAGATGTTGGGCACCAAACCATAAAGGGTAACTGCTCCCAGCAGCAGCAATTTGCAAGCTCCATCTCCAAGCAGGAGAGATGTTAGTTCTGTCAGGCTTACACAGGGAAAATTCTAATGGAGTCAGAATTTATTATAAGATGCATAAAATCTGTTCTAGTTTTTCTAATTGTTTTGTAGTTCTGTTAATGAATATTCTAAACTATTGCCTAAGCATTAAAGTCTCAGCTGAACAAGCATTCCTTAATCAGAAATCATTCCAGTGTTGTCAAATAATGTTTAAATTCAGGTTTTAAAATTAAACTTATACTGTAGCATTTGGCTGAAGTTCTGCCTAATATTGAGTACTATTTCTTCTTTCCTGAGTATATTTGCAGCTCTACGCTTAGATTTTCTATATTTCTTTTAGTTGCAAGAGAAATAATATACTCGGTTATTTGTACCTGAGCAATCTCTCTCTGCAGCTTCTTTCCTTCCCTTCTTGGTTCCATTTTTATCTTGCTATTCTTATATTTTTTATGACTACTTGCCGGACAGACAACATTTCTTGCCAGCAGATTTGGCATAAGAATTCAAATACTATCATCTCACATTAAATGATGTATTCAGAGTTCTTGAAGGAAGTACCTTGCTCTAGCAGAAGAAAATGGGTTTATTTTTATTGGGTGAGCAAATTTGTATCTCTGTCTATCATGGCAAGATAACTGAAAATGCGCTATTCATAACCTTGTCAGCATAGGAAAAAGTTAAACGTGAAACAGAGAAGTGTCTTCTTTATACAGCAGCCCCCAATTATTTCCAACATTTCTAGAGTTGTTACCGTGGTAAAGCAAAGTTAACCACTCTTATTCATTTACTAAAAAGAAAAACAAACAAAAAAAAGAGATGAGGGTACTTTGGGAAAGTGTGACAGTTACAACCATTTGGGTGCCCAAGGAAGACTTTGTGGAGCCTTCTTTGCTCCCCAATCAGAAATGGGCATTTCAGAGAGAAAAATAAGTAAGAGAGCTCACAAAGCAGAGAATAGAGCAGAAGTCAAAAATCCAAAATGAAAGTAATCTGACGTACTTTATGCAAAAATGCTGCTTCCAAAACACATTTTATCAACAGATGGTTTTAAAAATTTCATTCTCTATACATAAATTTAAAGATTTTATTAAACTCATGCATTTTTTTCCTTCTTTCTTTTTGACACATGTTCAAGTTTTCTCACAGTCTCTCAGCTGTGATTTTTAACTTAACTCATGGATTTGATCTGTGAAAGGACTGTGTGATACTTCTACTGACAGTACACCAAGATTTCTTTTTTTCTTGAAAGACTTTTACATGGAGGTATTTGGATATTTAATTCTAAAAAAATAAATACTCCGGAATGGAAGAAAGTACCTATTCAAAGCACTGCTAGCAGCAGTTGATTCATCCAGAATCCCAAATATTTCCTTATTCTGAACAGTTTATTAATAATCTATTTTGTGGACTGTTCATTTTTCCATTTAAGGATTTTAGCAGTCACATTTTCAGTCTACAAGAAAAAAGGATTAATGAAAATGTATGGATCTTTTCAATAGTTTAATGCAAATATGGGTCTTACCCCAAACCCTCTAGAGCTAGTAGGATTTTTTTCCATTTAGATTCAGCTATTCATTAGACCAACCAAAGTGTTTTGTCATCTTTTCTCAGGAAATTGAAATACATTGTTCCTTACTGTTTCTCATTTTACCCTCACTTCTGCTCCGTTTTTCTCATTTTGGAATGTGGAAAAACAGAAATGTGCATGACAAGCACAGATAACGGGTCTTCAGACCACGAGTGCTTTATGGACTGCCTTTTAGGAAAAATCCTTGTGTAATTTATATTCAGAGTATATGTTGAACACAGAAAGATGGGAAAATAGAAGTGTCGTAAATCAAAGCAGTCTTCTGATTTAGTGTCCTGTGGACGGCCAGTAGCAGCTGGCAACATTTGCCTACGGCACCGTTCCTTCTAGCACCCATAGTTGGTAGTTGTGCTATGACCTAGATCAGACAGCACCAAACACCTGAAGCATTTAATTCCTTTTCAAGTATTTCTGGGAAATCTGATCCTATTTGTCCCCCCCAGATCAGAACAAATTTCCTAGATCATCCTGCATGAGGTATTTGTTATGATGATATTCAAACATGAATTCTCTCTCCAGAGGGCCTGCAAACCAAATTACAACAAGGCCTATGAACCAAAGGCACTACATGGGAGTGTAGATGTGGATTCTTAGCATTTGAGTGTTACAGATGCAACATAACTAAGAACAAGTAAGATATTGTTGCTATGAAGGTTTGAGTTCACAAGTAATTTATAAATGGTCACTAAGTGATTAAGGGAGGCTGATAATGCACAGAGAAAGGGGCACTGCTCAGCTCAGTTTGGGCCAGTACAGAGGTCTGATGGATTTCCCCAAAGGCAAAGGACAGTCAGCTGAAGGACAAAAGGATGGAAAGGTGGCTTAGAGATTCTGCAAAAGTGATGTTTGAGTCCAGGGTTTATTTTCTGAAAATCTTCTTGAACCTCCAAAGCATAATTAAAGTTCACTTGGAATTCTGAGTGCTTAGAAGTGTTGTGTCGGGGATTTTTAATGTTATTGTATATTTTAAATGTTATTTCATGAAAAACATGGTTTCATAATGCAGTACTCTATGGCTGGATATCACTGGATGATGCACTTTACAAGGGCTGCAGGAAAGACTCTCTAATGCAATTTAGGAGGTCAGTGTAACTTCATCCTTCTAAGGTGCACTGTGATTAGGACCATGGTTAGATAGGTGGATTTGCCCTAAGGTAGGGATCTAAAAACATAAAGTCCCAAAGTAATTTGCTTAGGACAATTGTGAGAAAATGAACAACCACTCCAGAAATAAGCTGTTCTTTCCCAGGAAGAAAAACAGCATTTCCAGAATACCAGTTTGGGTTGGCTAGTCTTACCTAAAGATGCAGTAGGCTGGCTTTGAATAAAATTTCCTATGTTAGTAGTGCTACATCCAAATTCAAGATATTTTACCAAGTAGTCATAATCAGTTTGTTCTCTAATGGAATCGTTTGGTATAGTTAGGAGTGATAATTTACTCCTCTGTTCACAGCTTGAGTTAATTCTGTCAGTAAAATTCATTTCTGAGGAAAAAAAAGTCTAGAAAATTCCAATCTGTAATTCTGATAGTTTCAAAAGAGTTTTCTGAATAGCATCTGCAATAATCAAATAAGCTATAAAGTACTTGAATACCTCTTAGCCACAGCGATTGATCTGTACTTGTTCTCTTGATAACATAAGGTCAGAGATGTGGAAGAATCATTATACGCTGTGTAAAGAACATGGCAATTAATCCATTTTAAAGGCAAAGTTACGGCTTCTGTAGTAATCATGTCATATAGGAAGTTTCCAAAATAATTTTATAGCTTCAACAGAAAAAAAAAAGCAGATAAATTCAATAAAGTCAATAAAACAAGTGATAGTATAAGTTTTCATGTGGAGGTATTTCTGAAAGGGGAGAGTCAGAAAAAAATGAAGGAATAGCATATTCAAAATGACTATCTAATCTTCAAACCATACATGGCCCCTGATTTTATGTTAATTTATATTGAGGTTAATGAGAATTTCTTGAATGAAAAAGTGCATTTTCTCCTGGTATGATTCTAGCTTTCCCAACTGTTCTAGCATGGAAAAGAGTAAACTTTTTTTTTTAGAGTTGCACAATAACAATCATTTTCACATTTTAGCCATGTCTATTGTGTCTTAGACTGATTATCCAAAATGATACATTACCCCCCTTTCCTTAAAGCAGGTAGAAAAGATAATGGTTGGTGTAGGAGCTCCCTCTATGGGGTTTATTTTAAATATCAGCTTATGAAAATATAAAAATATTTAAATATCAGCTTAGGAAAGTAAATTCCATCTATTAATAGTGCTTTATAAACATATTCAGTTTAAAAAAATCATGTGATTTTAAAAAACACATGATTTTAAGGAATGAAAAACATCAATCTTACTACAGGTCAAAGTATGAAAGCTACATAATAACATTATAGATTTAAGTGAAGATTTATTTATAATATTTATACTTGCAGTTTTAATAGTAGCCTGATAAAATATGTAATTTAAGTTGCTTTAAATTTAAATCAATAGATCAGCATCTTCTCTATAACTCCTCATACATGCAGATAGCAGAGCTCTCAGATTACATAAGTGTGGCTCGCATAGTAATGCAAGTTCCTCATTGACTGAGGAGCATTCACGTCTTTGAGTCAGGATCAAGGGTCCCTTTATTGACCCTGGTGGTACAGTATTCATGTGGTAACTATGGAATTTCCTAGTGAGGGAGTAACAATATATTTGAAAATATTCAATATATAGCTATCAGCATAATTTCGCAGACAGAGAAGAAGAGGGAAATAGAAGCAAGTGATCTGCCAGTTTTCCTTAGACATCAACAAATGTTTCTAGGTCAAATAAGTAATCTTACAGACCTCATGGTGAGAAATGTGATCATTAGTACTTAGCTCACCAGCTGGCTTTCTTTTATACAGCACATTTGTTATTAGAAACAAAACCATAAAACCTGTGTCTGATGGAATCCATTCCCTTAGTTCCATTTGAAAAACAAAGCTTGTAATTTTCTAATAAAATTCAGACTGGAATAAATCCTGTAAGGATCCACAAAGTTGACTCTGCATGCAGATAAACATTATTATTTTGCTAGAGCACATGTACCCCCATCTCACCACTTATCCTTCCTTGTAAAATAGCTGTATGAGT
Organism: Crypturellus undulatus; assembly: GCA_013389825.1. Classification (NCBI taxonomy): domain Eukaryota; kingdom Metazoa; phylum Chordata; class Aves; order Tinamiformes; family Tinamidae; genus Crypturellus; species Crypturellus undulatus. The sequence goes on from VWPW01010357.1 coordinate 8,778, forward strand.
TTTCTTAGCCCTGTTTACAGACCCTCATTTTTTTCCAATAATGAAAGAAAGAAATATATTGAATATTTTAAATATAGTTCCTTTAAACCACAATCCCTAAAAATATAAGGATTTATAACATTTGAAACAACATAGAGAAGAAACAGGATAAAAAAATCCAGTTTTATCTAGATCTGCTCTAAGGAAATTATCTTCTCACAGTGAAGCTTCAGTGCTGCTGTCAGTGATGTCCTTGTGGTTACAGAATGGTACCCTTTAGAAAAGGCAGATGCAGCTTTCCTGGTAAAAGAGTATGAAGTAGATCAGCATCTCTATCTCTGATAGAAAGTGCTCTCATCTGAGCAGCAGAGCAGATGACTGAGCAACTGAACAGAAAAAGGCCATTGCTGCCTCTGTGGTGACATTTTTGTGCGGTTCTGCTTTGCACTGCACACATTTAGCTGGTGACACCCTGCAGGAGAAACAGGTGAGTGGCTTGGTGAGCCGCTACTCTGTGTGTAACTGCTCATCCGCAGGACTAAGAAGTCCTACCTAGAAGCAAGCTGTAGGCATCCTGGAAGCTACAAGCAGGAACTGTGTGTGCTTAAGTGCACACTGAGAAACTGGAGAGTTTTGGTATTAGATGAGAAATGAGTTTGAAGAGCTACATTTTGGAGTTGGGGGAAAAATATGGCAAGCAGATCTTGACACTCCTAAGTCTTTTTGTAATCCTTTAATTGGTTTGGATAGCAATTAATTACTGCCCAGGTGTTCAGGAGGAAGTGAGAGCTGCAGGAAGAAGAGGCATAGCTCCATCCCCATTTATTGAGGCAACTCTGCTGTGGTGGATTGGGGAATGCTGCTCAAGGTACATGGAAGGTTATTGATGACACTAAGGGATATAAGAAAACTCATTTCTAAGCTAAAATTTAGGATAAATGAGGATAGTAAAAGATTTCTGGGGGTCATGTATTATCTAAATATATATTCTGTGAGTCTTAAATGCAGTTATCAGAGAAATAAAAACAAGTATATTGGACCCAAAATTCAGAAATTTGAAATACCATTGCTGAATAAGAAAATGTGGTGTGCTGTGTTTCTGCTGTATTAGGCTAGTTATTAGTAATAGGTTTGGTTAAATGGACTCTGTAATGTTGCATTTACTTATGAGACTGTCTCTTGCAACAAATTAACCAGAAACCTACTCTGCTCTTGACATTTATCCAATTTGTCAGCAAGCATTTACAGAAAAGTTTGAAAGCATTAGGAGTGGTATTTGCAAAATGAAGGAATAGAGCCTGGTCTTGAATACTGGTATGATTAGAAAACACCAGCCTACTTCTGAAGAGCTGTTCCTGATTTATACAAGGGTAAATAATTAAATTTAAATCTGAGCTATATTTTTTTATCTTATTTGGTTAATACCAATGGAATATTAAACACCTTCTTACCATCTGTGAATTTACAAAAAAAAAAATCTGCTAAATTTTTAGCTATTGTTTATGCAGAAAACATTCAATTCCTAATCAGCTAAGTGATCACAGATCTATGCTATTCATATAATGTATAGATTGCTTAAAAATGAAAGAAGTATCAAACATCTAATTGAAGAGACTGTAAAGATTTAACTCTTGCTAAACTGCTACTAAATACTTTGGAAGAATTCAAGATAAAAAGTAATATTAAAAACTTTAATATGCATAGTAGAACTTCTAAGTGTCTGAGGACTCTACAGTTAGGTATGTTTTTTTAAAATTCAAATATGGTTTATCCTATAGTCATTTTTGTATGAGTTTCTATATTGCTGTGTTTCTTCTTCTAAGCATAATCTTCAGCCCTAACTAGGATTCATTATTCTGTTGTACTACTGCTAGTGCAGTCACTGAAAATATTTATGTTCATATCTTTTGAAAAGAATGTGATATTTGAACACGGATCCATCTCCAGCAAATGCATATTTTCATATGAACTGAAGCACTTGACCCAGAATAAGCAAATTTCTCTCAGATGATAGTTAATTTTTCATTAAAAATATGCAGGAACTTGAAGTGCTCCAGTGTCACTGAGAACAGGAAGAAATATTATAGCAAGCATCTGAAAAGATATCTTTGAGATACTGAGAGAAAAAAAAACCTTTTCCGTTCTTCAACACTGTATGCTTCTATGCTAAGTTGCGTGAAATAATATATCATGTATGGCATGATTTCTGAACAAATACAGACTTCATGTTAAGAGTAGAAACTAGATGTGGCTTCAAAGAAATACATGTGTTTCTGGTCTAATCAAGGGAAACAGAGCTCTTAAAATTGGCAAGTTTATTATCATGCATATCGTACTGGTTCTGAAGTAACACAGACCACAGTAAATGCAATTTGGACTGCAGTTTTTTCCTCTCTTTCTGATGAGTTCTGCTTAGTGGATTGAGTTCCCTTTGCCCCTTGTTAGTAAGTCCAGCATGATTTCCCCCCAGTCCTCATTCCTACCCACCCTTCGCTTTTTTTTCTTTTTTTTTTTCCTGCAATTTTTGCTTGTTTAAGCATTTGTGATTGCACAATGTACCACTACTGTGGTTCTTAAACGGTTTCTCCCTCTCAGTTTCTCCCTCATTGGAGGTAAGTTATGACAGGTCCTTGCATCAAATATTCCTTTGAGACTGCCATGAGCACCAGAATGAATCAGGGTCTGTCTTTTTCTGGCCCTGTCTGCTTTCACACCCCTAGAGTGCAGCTGGGCTTAATCTTTCCTGGTGTCACTGATACCAGTGGCAGAAGGATACGTGCTTTCAAGGCAACATATTACCTCTACTTTGTTTGAAAGAATAGTGACTCTCAAATACAGAAATTAACAGCTTTTAATACACAGTATTTGTTTGAACTGAACTTCAGTAAAACTGTATCAGCACAAGCTGGTAGGATTTTTTCCTAAAATAAAATTTTTCAGTTTTGTTCATGAGGAAAGAGCCAGACCTAACATTTTGACTGGACCCTGAGTTTGACTGAGTATAAGTAATGGTTTCTTGCCTTGGTATCAGACAGAATCTATTGTACTGGCTTAAATAAATGTCTGCTGTAGGTCTCAGAAGTCTGTGGCCAAGACTGATAGTAAGAAATGATTTGAGCATAATAGTCCAGGTTAGTGTTGTTTCAAATAGAATCATAGAATGCTTAAGGTTGGAAGGGACCTCTAGAGGTCGTCTAGTCCAACCTCCCTGCACACAAAGGGTCACCTAGAGCATGTGGCACAGGATTGCATCCAAGCAGGTCTTGAAGATCTCCAGAGAAGGAGACTCCACAACCTCTCTGGGCAGCCTGTGCCAGTGCTCTGTCACCCTCACTGTCAAGAAAATTTTCCTTAAGTTCCTGTGGAACATTTGATGCTTCAGTTTGTGGTCGTTTCCTCTAGTTCTGTGGGTGGCCAGCAGTGAAAAGAGGCCAGCCCCATCCTCCTCACTGCCTCCCTTGACGTATTTGTATACACTGATCAGGTCCCCTCTCAGCCTTCTCTTCTCGGGGCTGAACAGGCCAAGCTCCCTCATCCTCTACTCATAGGGTAGAGGTTCCAGGCCCCTGATCATCCTTGTGGCCCTATGCTGGACTCGCTTCAGCAGCTCCACATCCCTCTTGTACTGGGGGGCCCAGAACTGGACACAATACTTCAGATGTGGCCTCACCAGGGCTGAGTAGAGGGGTAAGATCACCTCCCTCGACCTGCTGGAGACGCTCCTCTTAATGCACCCCAGGATGCCATTGGCCTTCTTGGCCACGAGGGCACACTGCTGCCTCATGGTCAACTTGTCATTCACCATGACGCCCAGGTCTTTCTCTGCAGAGCTGCTCTCCAGTAGATCAGTCCCCAGCCTGTACGGGTGTCTGGGGTTATTTCTCCTCAGGTGCAAGACCGTGCACTTGGCCTTGTTGAATTTCATAAGATTTCTCTCTGCCCAGTTGTCCAGTCTGTCCAGGTCCCTCTGGATGGCAGCGCAGCCCTCTGGGGTGTCAGCTACTCCTCCCAGCTTCGTATCATCAGCAAACTTGCTGAGAGAGCACTCTGTGCCTTCATCCAGGTCATTAATGAATAAATTGAATAGGACTGGACCGAGGACTGACCCCTGGGGGACACCGCTCAACACAGGCCTCTAACTAGACTCTGCACCGCTGTTTACAACCCTCTGAGCTCTGCCATCCAGCCAATTCCTAATCCACCTCACCGACCACTCATCCATCCCACACCTCCAGAGTTTGTCCAGGAGGATGTTGTAAGGGATGGTGTCAAAAGCCTTGGTGAAGTCCAGATAGATGCCATCCACCTCTCTCCCCTCATCTATCCAGCTGGTCATCTCATCATAGAAGGCTATCAGGTTAGTCAAGCATGATTTTCCTTTCGTGAATCCATGCTGACTAGTCTTGAGCACCTTCTTGTCCTCCATGTGCCTGGAGACAACGGCCAGTATGAGCCGTTCCATCACTTTTCTGGGGACGGAGGTGAGGCTCACTGGCCTCTAGTTCCCCAGATCCTCCTTCTTGCCTTTTTTGAAGACTGGTGTGACATTGGCTTTCTTCCAGTCCTCCGGCACCTCCCCCGTTCTCAAGGATCTTTCAAAGATGATGGTGAGTGGCTTAGCTATGACATCCGCCAGCTCCCGCAGCACTCTGGGGTGCATCCCATCAGGGCCCATGGATTTGTGGGTATCGAGGTGCCTTAGGTGCTCTCTGACCCAATCTTCCTCTAC
>VWPW01010359.1:0-20822 GCA_013389825.1 Crypturellus undulatus
TTTTTGGGGGGGGAGAAAAAAAAAAAACATGCAGAATGCTATATTTATTTCTGAATGGCTTTAAGTATATATATATGCATATATGGAGAAAAGCAGATTTCAGACATTTGCTTAGTTCCTATGAGTCTAGCCAGTAATATGTATGAATAAAATGATAAAAGCAGCTGTATGTTGTCTCATTTTCTTTCCTTTCCTCCAAAAGGCTCCCAAAGTCACTTTGTAAACCGGGAGGCAGACAAGTGGGTTCTAGGGAGTCCTGCTCTCAGTTCTCAGAGGCCTCCTCTGTTGTCCAACTCATCGAGTCAGCCTTTTAGTTTAGAGGTAATAACTGGATCTTCCTGGAAATCACTGTCTTGGTTTCTCACCGTCTCCTATCACCCTGCCCCTTTGCCTGCATTTTCCAAGTCTTAGTATAGGCCTAATGTGACTAAAACAAGACTCCTTCTCTCTGCAAGAGCTGCTTCCCTTCTGCTGAGCTCTCAGGATGGAGGGGACAGCTTGCAGGCAGTTACCCATATGGGAAACGATGACATCCCATTTGTCAGCTCCCGTGCCGGCAACCCTCTTCCCATCCTCTCCACCTGCCTAGCAATCCCATAACTTGCAAACAGAAGGTTACGTGCCAGGAGGACCTGCCTTCTCATCAGCTGGGCAGCCTGCCTGTACTCCCCTGCATCCCCATTCTCATTCCAGTCTCTGATGTTCAAACTCTTTGCTCGTTTTCCATTTCCTTCCGGACTACACTTGTCTCCTGCACCTTCTAGTGTACTAACAGCTACAGCTGGTCCTGCTCATCTTTCCCCCCTAAAATCCCTATCAGGAGACAGTTTCTGCTTCCCAGGCTGCTTCTGGGCTGCTATGGTTTGAGTCCCTTCTTCCTGGAGAAGGTGAGCTGTGTTTCAGGCATAAGCAATGCGAACTGTGTGCTCTGTTCTTACCTGTCTCCTCACTTGACAGCGTGTCAGGTCACAGAATCACAGAATGGTTGAGGTTGGAAGGGACCTCTAGAAATCACCTAGTCTAACCCCCCTTCTCCAGCAGGGATACCTAGAGCACGGGGCACAGGGTGGCATCCACAAGGGTTTTGAATACCTCCAAATCGCTCTTTACCCTCACCCTACTCCCACTCAGTAGGCGTTCAGGGGAATACATGGCAAGGTCACTTACAGTTTGGCTTTGTGTGCCTTCTACATATCAAAATACTGCTTAAGACAAATGTTACGAGTACCTAAAACAATTCAAACATAATGAAAAGAAAAAGAAAACAGCAGTACTTAGGAGTGGGCCTCAACGCTTTGTTTCCTTTCTGAGATAAACTGATGGAATTGCATAAATTGATGGAATGAGAGAGCAGAATCAAGAAAAATACATCGCAAAGCACTGGGAGGAGAAGAGGGAATAAGCAGGGAGACGAAGGCACCAGAGTGGGGCCCTGATCGCAGGGAAAACCATGTTTAGACAGACCCTCAGGACAGACATCTGGATGGTATCGACAGAAAGGGCCTTGCTACAAAGCAGTGAGAGCAACAACTCTCAAATATTGCAGGAGATGTTCAAAAAAAGGACCATGTTTTCCTCCCCGGTTGCATAATTCACAATAATTATACCTCCTTTCATGAATATTTTATAAAAATATTGAAAAAATTTTGAAGAAATGTAAAGCAAATTAGGGACATTTCTTTGTAAACTCTAAGACTTTGAATAATCTCTGAGATTCTGATAGTTTCATCACTCCTAACGTCCTTTAATCTCCCTATAGCCCTCCAGCCTATTCCCCTTGTTACCCTCAGGGCTGCTCCCCTTATCTACCCCTGGGCCTACTCCTCGTTTTTACCCTCAGGTAACGGGATGCCATGAATTTCAAAAAGCCGATATGGGGCCCAAAACCAGGCACTTGAATTGGCAGAAATGCAGGGTTTTATCCAGCACAGGAATAGGGTTCTTCCTTGGGGTGAAGGTGGGACCATGCTGCAATGCCCCGTTCCCACTCCATGCTTGGGGAGCTGGAGGGCCCTGCCTGGGACAAGTAACAGCGAATTTACCTTCCTTCGAACCGGAGCTGAGTCATGAATATTAAAATGCTGAAATTAACTTGTTTTCTGTTCATTCTGCTCTCCTGACAAGAAAATCCTGCTACAAACCCCCACACGGGCACACTAACTGCGTAGAATCGGACCCTCGCTGTGAGGGGATTATATATTCTGATTCGGGCTGCGTTTGCAATTATTTTCTCTGCCACACCAAAGACCTTTACTGCAGAGCTGCAAACCAGTTATAGGAACATGAAATGCTTTGACTTCTTCACTAGGGAAACATTAATCCAATCACAGGTTATGTCCATTACAGACTATGGCAATATTGTATACAGGAATTCCCGGGAGAGGGTTCTACAAAAATTGGAATCTCTCTATAACCATGTTATGAGATTTACTGGTGTGGATAAAATGGGCAGAGTTAAAATTACCAGGCTGGCTATCTCTAAAAGACAGGTGAAGTCTGCTGGCTATCATTGCTTCATAATATTACAAATGGAAAAGCCCTGAAGTAATTGAATAACACATCTGCTGAAAAATCCTTGTGAACTGCTATAACCTAGAGACAGGCTGCAAGGAAACAATGTATATACAGCACCACGTTAAAAGGAAAGAAGATTTTCCTTACCTGGTGCTCGAAGATACCACAAATGTAGATACAATTTCCCTCTGCCTCCTGTACTATATGCGTGGGCTTTACATATATATGTGTGTCTGTCTGTCTGCCTGTCTCTTTTCATAGAGAGTTAAACTAGTTTCATGAGCAGCCCAAACATGGCACTGGGTGGTAGTGATCCATTAAGTGTTGTGTTTCCTTTGGAATGCTACAAACATTGGATGTGGCTGGATTTTTTTGTGTGTTCCCTTATAGTCTCTCTGTGCTTGCACAGGAAGATCTCAAAGCACTGTACAGCCCACGGAAACCTGGTACGAGAGCACGGGTAAAGCCTTCCTCTTGCCTGCAAGGTGCAAGCCTCCCTAGCACCGAGACCCTAGACCATCTCGTTACTCATGTTCATCCCCATCTGCTAGTCCCAAGCCGCATCCCAAGGGCAGCGGCAGTGACAGGGGTGGCAGTCGGGTCTGTCACGGCAAGTTAACGCGGGCAGCTCAGATCTATCCATCGCCTCGTGCAGACGCGGCTCGTGCGGAGGACGCGCGTTGGAGAGAGCAAGGACACGGGTGACAAAGTGTCCAAGCCGCAGCCCCCGCTTTCCATGAAATTGTTGGTTAGAGGAGTTCTTTGTCATTGAAAAACTTCGTAAAAATCCAAATTTACAAAATAAAAATAATAATAAAAAAAACATGCTTTTCCAGCAATGCACAAAATTTACAGTTTGGAAGCAGTGTGAACAGAAACCATGCAAATTAATCTAAACAGCAGTACCAGCAGCCTGGATAAACTACGGAAGATTTTCTCACCAGCTAGGGTTTGGAAGAAAAATAAAGTGCTGGAGCCAGCTCTACCGCTGGAGAAGAAATCTTTCTTGCAGTCAGAAGGGAGCCAATGTCCTACTGTGATCCCCTGTTACATATGTAAAGTTATACTGAGTATAAAGAGTCCCCTGTTCATTTTGCACATTTAGGGCTGTTAAACCTGGTATTTTCAGCCAAAGCAGCCTAAACAAATGCTAAGTATTTGTATGCATTTCCCTTTGGTGCTAGGTGAAGGTAGGGAATTTTTTTTTGTTTTTGCTCCCTGTGTGTACCACTGAGATAACTGGAGATTGTTCCAGAGCATTTATGCTCTATTTTAAGGAGGGATGAAGAAATTCCTATTGGTAGCTTTTTTAAAACAAAGAAAATTCTTTTTTTTTTTTTTATGTCCACAATGTTTTCCGCATTGGGTGATGCAGTTGTCACATGCACCTTTTTATTGAACCACACTGCAATAAATGCGTAAGCCGCTTGCTCCCATTTGCACTGCTCAACGCAGACTTTAGTTCTGTAGGGAGATCTGAAGTTCCTTTTGGGAAAGTTATTTTCTGGTAAATCCATGTGATTCTTAGCACCTTTCTTCCTTCCTTTCCCAAAGGAATTTCCTTTCCCTCGCGATTGGTCATGTTCCCAAGCAGTCTGAGCAGCTGGTAGACTGGTCCCGAGTCTACTTCTATGAAGTAAAAAAATAGAAATAGGAGGAAGACAAGGAGAGAATAAAAAAAATGGGGAATCAGAATTTAATTTTAGCTCTGGACGCTGTTTAGAACATAAGAGTAATCGGTAGCAATGGGTGGCTCTTCGCTTGCAGTTCACCACTAAAGGAGGGTGAAACTTTTGGTCTCTTCAGGTTGGGAAGTGTTTGGCTGTCAATCTAAACAGAGTTCTTGAAATTTTGAAAATTTCAAATGAATTTCTCTAGAATTCTGTGGATCTGATGCTGCAAACAGCATAAGGTAGGGAATATTTCTTTATGTTTCATATGCACCACTCAAAACTCCTTGGTAATTCTATCTTAAAATAATTTTGCTTCATACAGCAATGTACATTGCTCCTTATGAGGAAATCGCTTTTTCTTATATGGTGGCCCAAGACTGAGGCGACTGAAGTGAACTGAAGGACAGAAGTGGGTGACAGAGCAGACAAGGGACATGAAGGGAAGGAGACTCCATGCGTAGGGCACAGCAGCGAGCTGGGTGACGTGATGGGCTCTTGGCTAAATACTCACAGTCTCATGGAATGCTCCCAGGCAAGTGTTGGCAGACAGTAAGTGGTAATTAATAATGGCTGTGAAACGGAGGCCTGTCATTCCTCTGGATCTCAGCTTTGAAAATATGAGCAGGGTTTTTACAAAATGCTTCCTTTCCAGTCAGTGTCACACTGCATGTTCTGTGAAGCCTCCTCCTGAATCAAGCTGCTGCTCAGGCATTTGGAGACTCACCAGGACTCATGTGAGGACTGGTGACTGAAATGGCTGTAGACATCACAGTCCCAGCGCTATTAGATAGTCCCCTCTCCTCGGCACGAATGGTGAATCTGTGGGATGGCAGGGATTGATGGTGGTGAACGTCATGAGAGGACCCCCGCTTTCTTGGAGTTCTCTGTGTTTCTCCCTGCTAGGCAGATGGGATACTACTGCTTTCCTGAGAAGACACCAACCAGGGGTGCTTGGCTCCATTAACCTTCTCATTGCCTGCCACAGACCTAAACCATCCAAATATAAGCACCAAACAGACCAGTCTGTGGCATAATCACAAATGGCAGCCTGGCATAAATCACACAGCCCCAGCACCCAAGGAGGCCCAGGGCTGCTAACAGTGTCGGCTCCATCCCAATCCAGACGGGGCCAGTTCTGGGGTTAGAAAAGCAATTTTGTCCAAAACCAGGCTCCAGGGCTAATCATTCATCAGCACAACTCCATTGATGTTGGCGCAGAATAGCAGAAAAGAATCTATCCCCGTGTACTTTTAAATCATCAAGCTAATAAGTACCCTGGATGATAAGATGTAATCTTTTAAATGCAGTATGGATTTCCTCCCCTGAATTATGCATGATAACATCTTTAGGCATAAGCTTTATTTTTTCTGAAGGAGCTGTCTGGTGGTGGTGCTGGAGGTAATGACTGTTGCACAATTATGCAGGCAGGCCCGGGGAAGGCTCCCTACGGCTCCGCAGTCTCTGCCAGCACCCCAGAAGCTCCGGGCCCTGTGATGGTACCAGAGCATCTCCAAGAGACGAGACGCTGGTAGCCCCTTGGTTCAGCCAGCCGATCCTGGCTCCACAGCCAGAAGACTTCCCTGGGGGAGAAACCCATGGGAGAAAAGGGAATCAGTGCCTGGGCTGTCGAAGTTCAGGGACCAAATCCAGGCACGTGCAGTCCCCTAGCTGGGAGCTGAGGGATATAGAGGTGCACACATTAGATGTTTCCTGCTGTTCATACCCAGCTGTGATTCTTGTACTGGGGAGTCTACAGCAAACCCTGTTATCCAGCTCTTATTCAGCATTGGTCTGCAATGTCTTGGCAGAGGTTTGTAGTTCGCCATCGCTTGCCATCAGCTAAGGGAACTGGGACAGGCAGAAGACAAGTGATTTGTTTAAGGACATTCAGGAAGCTAGAGGCAGCGGGACCCAACTTCCTGGATCTCGCCTCCCATTCCCGGACCAGCACTGCAGCAGCAACTCCTACGCGACTGATATATCAGGGAGGCGTCTGGCGCATCCAGCACGCAGCGATACCAGAGGCTGAAAGGGCTGGATGAAAGGGCTGGATCCTTTGTCCATGGACCCAGCCCTGAACTATAAATCACAGCAAATGAGAAATGCTTTGCCAGGGACACAATGGAGCAGCTCTGCTCTGCAGAGCCACAAACAAGCAAGCTGGTATTTAAAAAAAAAAAAAAAGGTGTATTTGCACCTGGGAAACAGAACCTAGTATCAGCCAATGCCTCAAACTACAGGTCTGCAGGGTTTTTTGTTTGTTTTGCTTTAATTCTTATTTTTTGATGATGATCCTACTGCAGGTCTCATTTGGCTGAGTTGCAACACTTTGCACCAGATATGTATTCTTGATTAACAGTATGGTTATTATTAATTCTCACGATGCAAAAACTCCTTAACTAAAGCCTGCTCTGCTGAGATTTGCCCTCAGTGGTTTATTTTCTTCTATTGACAAGAAGTACAGTTATGAAGAAATATGGAAGTTCTGATTCTCTCATGAATATTGAAAATCAGACGGAAAAAACAGCTGTACACGCATGTACTTGCACAGCCCCTCACTGTAAGCATTTGCTTAAATCCCAGGTCCTGATAAATAGGAATGATCTGCTTGTTACTCTTCTGGTGCGCTGGGTAAACACACGAGCTGTGTTTGTATGGAGCAGAGGAAGCAGCAATGGCCATTTATGGTCAATTAATCACAGCCGAGTATTCTTTATTTCCTATTTATGGGTGATATAGCGGGCTGAATTTTAATCAGCTCTCACTAGGTTTGCTGGGTTTTCATATTCCTGTTTTCAGCAGTTAACACTTAGAGATAACAAAAAAAGGAAACGAGTGGAACGAATATGGATTGGGATGACTCCTGGGTTTGCGTGAAGACTGTGCTTGCTGCCCTGAGAGAAGGAACAGTTTGATATGGGCTTCTGCGCAGGTAACCTGGAAGTATATGCAGTTAATGATAATATTTAGCATATATAACAATCTGTAACACAGCGAAACTAAAACCAGTTTCTGAACACACCTTTCTACCCTCTACCAAATAGAGTCGTTCAAGTTGATGCAAAATAATTCGGGGTAAATTACTGGAGTTTGGGTTGGATCAAACAGTGGAGCAAAATGGGTTGAGTTGGGTTGGATTAAACAGTGAAGCAAAATGCTACTGCTAGGATGCTAGATGCTCTTCAGCAGACACAATCTTGCATCCCTTTCTTTAAGGCATAGGAAGAATAATAATTAAGAAAGCCCTTACATCTTCGCCTTGAATGATGCTCAGTTTGACCTTTCAGGTACTAAGTAGAATTAAGATAAAAATCATGCACTGTATCCTGACCTCAGCTACACTGTGGTACATATGAATTTGGAGTCAGACCACTAAAGTAATTAGAATTGATTGGGACTAAGGCTGGGCACATGGTTTTGATATTTCTGGCATTTATACTGAGGCCAGTGGGTGAGATCCCTTATATCACCCGACACCTGGCCTGTCCATGCTGCATACAATGTATTTATTACATGTGCTGCTGATCACTCAGCAGGTCATTAAAATGGAGAACATTTTAAAAGTCAAATTGCCATTTCACATCACATAATTTTGGAAGGGTGGCTAGTTTGCTCTGGATGATTTAGATGCCTAACTCAATCAATGAGCGTAAGACATCTAAATGCCTTTGGAGAAAAAGGTATAGCCCCTAATCTTTAAATTTCATCTTTAATTTTGGAGAGAAATTGGTGCTTAGAAAATACAGCTCAGGAAGGGCAAGGAGAGAAGAGACCAGTGAGTAAAACCGAGATCTCGCTGAGCCAGGGACGATCATCAGAGGAAGAAGAGATGGGAAATTAGCAAGCGGCTCAGGTTGGCTCGCTCGCAGGAATACATCAACAAAATTGATGCAGGGAGATGACGCCATCCAGCCCTTAAAAAAAGTGGAGTCCTTTAAAATGAGGGCCCCTGGGTGATAGATTCTTTTCCAGGCATTAAGACTCTGGCAGCCCAACCAAAGTACAAGATCAAGAAAGTAAATTTGAAGGAGTTACTTTATTACAGATAACGCTGCCTTTTCCAGATAGCCACGCTTCAGTTAAACCCACCGAACCAAACTTCACGTTACAGTTCAGTCGGGAAAAGTAGCTTGCCCTAAGATATGATACAGGACAAGCAAAATTAATAATTTGGAGACCTATCATCACAGGAAGAACGTGATGACTTTTTTCTTTTTATCAGGAGTCTTTTACATTGAGATTCTCCTCCTGGGCTACTATTTAAAGCAAAACTTTGTTTGTCCTGCTTTTCATCATACTCTAGCATAAAGTTTTCATGCTCTAGTATAAAGACATATTTTGGAGAAAAGAAAGAAGCCTCATGTTTTTTCTGCATCCAGTTGCCCAAGCAGAGAGGAGATGGTTCAGTTCTAGGGCTCTTATGACCAATGGCAAGAACATAAGTGATCTTCTTCAAATGAGGAATTTGACCTAAAAAGTGTTTGGGAGAGAATGATGCCCTAAGAGATTTGGAGGTAAAATTATCCTTATGTCCAAGTCATCCTGTGTCTGCAGAATCCCACTCTGGAATTACCCACTGGCTTCAGATTGTCCTTTGGGTTGAGATGGGGAGGCCTCTACAGGGGTTAATAAAAGATCTCTGGCTTTAGAGCTGCCAATATTTCAGCACTGGAGCATTGTGACAAATAAAACAGGGGGTTTACACAGCAAAGACTGCTGTGTAAGTATAGAGAAGAAGATAATAAATGGTTTCCTCCTGGACATACAAACCCTGTGGGCGTTTCTCAGGGTGTTAGTCCACAGCCCCATCTGAGGAGAGGAGAACAAGCCTAGTGTGGGTGGCTGTTTGCGCTGGAGCACACACGGGTGTGCATGGGCACTACTGTTTTACTGAAAGATTTCTGTTGATTTCCCAGCATGATCATAAATGAAGTCTGTTCTTTGCTACACCCGGACGATGTGAATAGCATGGAGAAGAAGAGCTACTCGTTTGAGTTATTATTTAGCTCCTAGGTAGCATGTTGTAGCTAAGCTGCCTTCAGGTTTTGGATGTCTTTTCATTATTATTACTTATGTCTTAATTATTTTATTAGGAACTGGACTTCCAGGTCCTAGATACAACTTTGGAAATCTCATTTGTGGCAGAAACACCACACAGATTTGTGGCCCTTTGATCCCTACCACACGCCTTGTCTACAGCTGGGCAGACAGAGTCGGTGGGACTCAAAGGATTGGTGCAGATGATACAACACTGAGTATCTTCCAAGCCCAGTGACCACAATACAACATATGTAGGAACGGCAGCAAGGATCCTGCTTGCAGAACATACCCAGACCATCTCCTACCTCAGTCTGGTTACACAAAAGCATTATCCAGTTGCTCACGTTACCATGTGGCTTCTAGAAAGAAAAATAAAGCAATCATTTGAGCTTCAAAGATTTGACCATGCAAGATGCTAAGCAAGCTGACATAATTCTTAATATGTAAGCAAATTAATATTCAATTTAAGTGCATAATTATTTGCTTGGCCTGAACATAGATAGGTCAACAAGGATGGCTGAGGCAGCCACTAAAACACTAGTCTGAGTCTGGAGCATACTGGTTTTAATTGACTTCTCTGTGACTGCTAACCCAAATCTTATTTTAGTTTCTCATCTGAACCAACACCACCAGGTTTAAATCACTTCCAAAGACATGGAAACCAGTGGAGTGTGGACGACAATTTCAACAACAGCCCAAGCCAGAAAGTCTGTAAAGATGTAGTTCTCATCCTTGGTAAGCATTTTCCGTAGCAGAAAACAAGATGGCAATATCACTCATTCATCTATGTCCACATCTCAGTTGAAAAAAAAATAGAAAGAATTCTCTCGTCAGTCTATTATTTATTTTGTCCTACATAAGGTCTTTGTAAGTCACATCTATAAGTGTGGTCCCTAAACCCCAACAGTTGAAAGGAAAACTGTTCCCAAAGCATTTTTTGGAAGCAGCAAACTTGCATCTTTAGATTGATGCTCATTTTTATTTTCCGATCATAGCTAATTAAAAGAAATTAATAGAAACGTAGCCAGATCCAAAAACGTATTAGAAAAGCAGCATTGTAGTTTAATTATGCCACTATGTTGTGTATGACACAAAGCCCACTGAAATCTGAATACTTGATGATCTCTGGAATTTGACTGAGAGCTCTTTGGCCTCAGGGAGAAACTTGACAATTACTAATCTACATATGCTGACAATCTCTACATATCAGGGGCCCCGTGAGGGTCTTTAATAGCTCTGTAAACTTCAAACTAGAGTGTTCTTCAGTAGGAAAAAACAAGATGCTGTATTCAAGCTAAAAAAGAGTGGTAGTTGACATGTTTATTAGGTATCTCTAGCCCCCAAAGGATTGCAAGGTGGAAGGTTCTCTGCGTAGAAGTTACAAATGCAGCATCAGATTTATTCAAGTCAGAACAATTATGTGTGGATGCTCAGGTGCAACTAAGGCGTGATGAATCTAGGAAAACATTCTGCAAAAGCATTTCTGCAATTCTGACACGTTTTTTTCTGTTCTCTCACTTTGGCAGACCTTTTTGCCACATTTGCTTTATTTTTATGACCCCAGACACAAAATGCCTACACAATTCAAGCGAAAGAGGGCAGTGGGTTTTATAAGGCACCCACCTGGGCTTTTCCAGGAGCAAAATCTGCAGCATTGGCTTTACTGTTGTATAACTGTAGGCAGTGAGTTTTGTCCATGTATCTGTTGAGGAAGGGACTTCTGACCTCCAAGATATCTTTATTATGGAACCTGAATTTATGCTGCAAGTTTTAGTAGGCCAGGTTCGAAATGTAACTGTAGAACTAATAGTTGCATATTCCTTCTCCTTAATTTACAGCCTGACACAAGCTGATGAATAAGGTTATTTTTGTCTTATGGACAATGCAGAAGGTTATTCCAGCTCATTCTCCTGTTGCTGAATCGACTTGGTGATGTCAGCTTTGATCCTCACCTTACTCATTTTCAGCTTAATCTCCAAGCAAACTCCAATTGCTTCATTTATCACTTTATCTCTCTGTATTTCAGGAGTGTCTGGAGTACCCCTACCGTGAGAGTTCACTACTGGCCACAGTGTACAGAGACAAAAATAACATTGCAACTCTGTTCAGTCCAAATTTGAAGAGAGGGGGAGAGCACAGTGATAGTACAAAAACAGGAATGTAACTGGGAGATGATGCTAAGGATCAAAAACCAGTGGCTACAGTGCACATTTCAAGTAAAACCTAGAAACTTCCAGTTCCACTCTGGACTCTACTGCCACAGCCCAAACCTTGAATCTGAGCGGGGAGGAGCGCTGTAGCAGCAACATGTTCAGCAACCTTAACTCCAGTGAGCAATGGCACCACTATAACATTTGTTTATTAGCAAAATGCATCTGATCTCAAAGGCCTGCATGACAAGTTCATTACATATCAATTTAATTAGCTGATTTACATTTAATTTACATTTCAATTAATGTCTTTAGCAACAAAACGTTGCCTTAATAGGGTAATTGCCTGTTAGGCAATATGTAAAAGAATAAATAGTCACATTCTGAGGAAGAATTCCTATTTTCAATTTTTTATTACCATAAATAACCTAAATAATTATTGCTCTTAAGGGGCCACGTCCCAGTTCCCTTCTGGGCCTAATTATAAAGACTTAGTACCTCATTAAGCAAAATGGTTTCCGAGTCACAGAAAAGCATTACTCTAATCGTGACTCATTAGTTTCAACAAAAGAGGGGAAAACTGCAAAAGTCGGCACATTTAGCCATATTATTCTTGTGGTTCATAAGCAGCAGCACATTTGAGAAGTAGCTGTTACAGCTGTGTAGGCGTTTCCATCATGAAGCCCAATTTTCAGAAGTTTTTTTTTTTTTTTTTTTTCCTCCTTTGATCCCTCAAAGGAGCATCATGTCAGGCTGAAAAACCTGGCATGTGCATCCTTGGCACGGGGCAAGAAGCTCGAGCAAACTTCCAATCTCCTATTCCCTGAGAAAGTATCTTTCCCCTGTGCAGCCAAAGGTATCATAGATTGGCTTGGGGCTTTAACAGGGGCTCTGTCGTCTTCTACCATGTCAGGTTGTTTTCAATATCAAGGCACAGAAAAGATTCTGACATTAGCACTTGTTTGCACTCAGTTACGCTAGTAAAAATCTGGTGGACCTGATTATAGCTTGAGAGCAAGGTTTGACTTAAAGCTTGGCTGTGACCAGAGCACTCTTACTTTGGACCCAAACCACTGCGACAATGTGATGGAAAACGCTGATCTCATATAAGCTCACTCTGTTGATTTACGTTAGTACAAAAGATGTGGAGGGTTCCACATGCTGCTGGCAGACTTTAAGCCAGATTAGGCACTGACCCGCTGTGCCTCTAATATTACAGGTGTTGTCTGGCCAGTAGCCAATGCAAAGCCAATTTTCAAAAAATACTTTGAGATGCAATTAGAGATGGACCAAAGATGAAACTCACATCTCAGCAGTTTCAGGTATCTGGTGAATTTTCATCTGGATTTCACAGATTTCATGGCTGGCATTTATCTTTGTGAGACTATATAAAAGTACCAAACATTTTCGAGGATGATCAGATCGCCGTCATGTGAGCTTATTTCAGGCTTGAAGGTAACATAGCCTCCAGGTGCTATAAAAATATTTAAGTGTCATTTCTGTGCAAAATCCTGGCCACATAATGATTTTGAGGAAAGTAGCAAGAAGGCCATGCAATAAGACCCACTGATAGGTACCTGTTCTCCCCTGAACATCCTCATCCTGCATTTGTGCTGCCGGGAAGACAACAACACAGGTTGAGCAGGCTTTATGATAGGCTTCCCACACACAAGCCAAGCCACTGCAGCTGTGTCTGTCAGCTTTAACGCATAAAACTGACATAATTCCTGCGCCTGGTGCTCTGGCTGATCTGTTGTGCGTCTCTGCTTTGCCTGGATCATGTTTGCTCTGCAGCAGATCCAACAGTGCAGAGGGCCGGGGCTGATGACTGAACTATGGCCTTGATTGCATCTGCTTAAAAGGGTGTTATGTAAGCAAAGGAAAAAGGGATCTGTTTAAGCAAATGATAAATTTGTAATATTCCAGAAAGTTATAGTGCTTTTAAAAGCTACCAGGCAGCTTGTAAGAACAGAGATTTTTTTTTTTAATAAGTAACTAAAGTGTTCCTGTCCTCGTTTTATGGGTAAATTGGCAGCACAGAAATATTAAGTGATGCTTCGTATCTCAGAGCTGCAAAAGGAACCTCTATCCTTACAATCCAGTCATCCGCTGTTGAAGTCAACTGTGGCTCTAGTGGATTTTGGACCTAATCTTCAACCCCAAAGTTGAAGGCAACTGAAGGCTGTTCTGCAAATACTGCAAAATACTATGCCAAATTCTTACTTGGTGTAATTCGGCCAAATCCAGAGGTTATTCTTTTGGACTGAGTGTCCAGGTAAATTTATTACCAATGATTGGGCACGCTCTAGTTCCTTAGTGCTCTGTTTTTACTATAGTAGGGTATTGTATGTGTATATCATCAGGACAGTGAAAAATAAATCAGGTAGGAGTCACTTTTTTCTTAATACTAAATGCACCCTTTCATTCGGATAAGGAAAGTGGTGGTGTTCCTACAGAGAGATGGGGAGACAGAGGAAGGGACGCTCCCACTTCCCCAAAAATGTCTTATACCTTAAGAAGGTAATTTTTTAGGTCCCAGATGCATCTCCTAGTGTTCTGCATTTTATTTTTGCTCCTATATTGGATTCTGTAATTCTCTCCTGAGCTTTTTTTTTAACAGCTCTTTTAAAACCTTCCCTACTTTCCTGTGTCTGTGATTAACACTAATCCACACTCCCTTCCTCTTCCTACAGCTTCTTATATTCTTCCCTTGCTGCAGCCTGCAAGAATTCTAATTGGCGCCTGCACTTCTTTTGGGTTTCTGCTTTTTTTTTCTTTCTTCCTGCTCCATTTTCTCTCTGTTCTATATGAGCTGCTATATGCCACCCTGTTACACTTTCTAGCCCAGATCTGCCTAGTACTGTAAAGGATTTGATGATTTTCTTTAGGATGGAATCTAATAATAGCCACAATCCTGCCCCTTTATAAATCTTCCTTACAATGAAAAGAAAATGTTCTGCCCTCCAGAGTGAATTCTATTGAAACCCAAAAGTTCTTGTTTAAAAAAAAAAAAATGGATCGGATAAATTTTAAAGGATTAATGCTCTAATTTATGGGGAATTTGAGCATAGATCTCAGAGCTCCCTATTAGACACAGTGACTTCACCTATTGTTTAAAGAAAGTGTTGCAGTATTTTGCTCTAATGGAACAACAAACTACAATTCGTAACAGGAAAACAAGTCAGCCAGAAGATCCCTCTTGTTCTCCAGGGACTTCATTGTCAATCACGTAACAGGGAAGATGCTGAAATACTGCTACTTTCATGGGCAGAGCAACAACATTCCTCACACACTTGCAAGAGAGATTTCTGAAAAACAAGTGACTAGGTGCCACCTGAGCTGGATGAGGCCAGAAGAAGCCAGAGCCTACGACCATAATGGGACACGATGGATTTCGAGCTTTATCCATCACTTCAGATGGCCTGTGCCAAAACTGTGATTTCTTAACCCTCCAATTCAGCGGCTGCCTCAGCCTGGCTGCCGGCGGGGAAAGTTTCTCCCATTGCGGATTCCCTGGTGTGATAGTTGCTTCTTCCACATGGCTCAGGGGAGCCTGCAGCCCTCGCTGCACCTCTGCCCTTCGCGGCTCGGCAGCGCGTTGCTGTGTCTGCCCTTCTGCAGGGCTGGAGCTCGGCGCTGCGAACGCTCTGGGAGAGCAGCCAGCTTTTCTGGGATGGTAACGGAGCTCCGCACAGGATTCAGTGGCCCAGAAACTGCAGGAAGGCGACTCGTGTGTGGAGGACTCGCCAAGAGCGTTTATTTCACTGATAAGGTAAAATGTGATCATTAAATAAAAGAGCATAAGAGGACTGCTTCTCTATAGCTTAGACCGAGGGGACCTGATCATGGGACAAGGCTAGAGTGTGAATGGTAAAGCATAGTACAGGGGTCTTGGCTTCTTTTGTTGGCTTTAGCAGCTCTGATACCTTGGCACCAATTTTTACCTGGCAATAGGATAAAAAGTGTAGACACTTTTGTCAAGAATGGGCGTTTTTTGAACTACTGAAGGACCAAAATCTTTGGGGGCAGAAGAAAGAAAGCGAACTTGACAAGAGAAGTTGGTATTTTCTACTTCCTCTATGACCGTCATCTTGAGTTGCTTTGCCACCCCAACAATATCCTTTTCTTTGCTTTTCAAGTACAAAGTGGTACATGCAGAAGGAATAAAACGCTCTAATTTATTCTACAAAAGTGTTCATCAAGTGAGAGACGGGACTCTGGGAAAAGATTAAGAGCTTACATTTTTCATTTGACTTATTTCACATAAAATTTCATAGAGGATAAAATGATGGGAGGCAAAGAAGCAATGATATTTCTGTTTTATCTCTGTCTAAGGACCATAAATCTTTCTGAAGTATCATTAATTATAGCAGCGCCATTCACAACGCTATTGTTAAGGGTCTATCAGCAGTCCCATTATAAACCCCCATTTTCAGGGGTTTAAAACTTGGTTGGAAGAATTTTGTTTCAGGCAAATACTTCACTTGTGCAATGTCTCCATCAAAGATAATTTTAAAAAAAAATGTAAAACACAAAGAAAAGTATTACCTCATTTGAATTGATTAAGGGAAAGCGCAGAAACTTTTTTAGGAGTTGAAATCTAATGCTGCATTGGCTGATTGTATATGTACCATTTGTGAATTCATAAGACCAGCTTCATAGAAATTATCTCTGAGATGAATTTAGATCATTCCTTTACAAGGCGAGTTTCCAATTAGTACAACTAATTCAAGATCCGGAACATTCCTCTAGTGGCTGTGATCAAATCAGACTTGATTTCTTCTTCAGACTGCAGCCAGTCACGAAAGAACTTAGGAGACCCAGAAAATAGCTTAATGTTAGGCAAAACTTCAGGGTCTTTGGGCAGCGTGCCTCGTTCTTATTGCAGGCATGACTTACATCAAGAATCAGTAAAGGTTAATGGTCACATCCACCAAAGCAAACATCAGCTCAGCAGCAACACAGGAGACCCAGCTATCATGAAATGCTAGAGGTGCACAGGTTTTCCAGACGTGTAGTGGAAATGCTCTTCAGAAGGCACTAGGAAGCCCCACAGGGCTTGGGGAAGAAATGTCACTGCTCCTCCTACGGAAGGACACATCCATGTGCCCACAGCAGCTTGGAGGAGCATCGTGTGCAGCTGGGAGCCCGGGAGCTCTGCCCAGTGCTGTCCTTGCAGCGTAGGGAAGAACAGGATGAGGGTACGACACTGCATGAAGACGGGATCGACAAAATCATTAAGGCTTGTGTCCAAAGCAATGTGTATTAATGAATGCAAACTTCCGAGCAACTCTTTCTTCTTGCTTTAAAGTAGAAAGATTTTATGAAAATGTATTTTGTGAAGTGTGTACTGACACCCTCAGGTAATCTCCATCCCTATCCTCATCAATAATCTAAAACTCTACCTTGCCCGTTACACTACTGTCTGCAGTAATGTAATTCACTTTGGTCCCCTTAGATCCTATTAGAATCTCTCACATTACAAAATCCTTACAGCTCTACTCTGCCGCATCCTGGGATTGTTTAGTCTTAACTTCTTCTGGCTGTTTTCCTTGACTACAATTACTTGCACAGGAATTGACTTCTGTGAATTGTACATTTAACCTAGCAGTGAGTGAGAAGATCAAAATAAGTAATGCATGCGGGTATTGTCCTATGGGGTCTGGAAAGTGTGCCGATTCTGCTTTGAACGCTGCTGAATGTATCTTGTGATAATGAGTTCCACTATCTAAAGTACTTTCTTCTCTCAGTTTTGAAAGTGCTGTTTTTTAATTTCCTTGCATGTGTCCTTTGAAAGGATAAATAGGCATGGGTAAATAGAAGAGTCCATTTATCCATATTATTCAATCCCTTATGTACCTCTTTTGTATTACATCTTACTTTTTTTCCTTTCTAAAGTAGAACGGTCTTAATGAATGTTTGGCTTGTTTGTTTTTTTAATATGGAAATCTTTTTGTAGCTCGTAATTTGTTGCTGTTATTTGAGCAGATGCCTTCCTGGAATTCTCCACAGTTATTAATGACAAGCCAACTATACTCAGTGGTGATACCTAAAGTGTTGGATGTGGAGTTACACAGAGGTCTCCTTTGGCTGCTCCATCAACATCAAGGTCTTGAGGCAGGCTGAAATGGCTCTCTGACAACACATTTATTGCAGCTGAAAGTGGAAAAATGTGTAAAGTTACTTTATTTCCTTGATTCTTATGGCCACAATGACTGTGAAATGCTACTCTGCACCCACTGTGATGCTTCTGAAGCTTCAGGAAAAAAACATTCTTGGCTTCCCCCTTAGGAGAAAGTGAACCTCCGACAAACTCAGTGATCTTAGACTTGCTCTCTGGTCTTCAGTTTTTCCTGGTCTAATTCTCCCTAGCCCTTGGTACCTTTAGATTCTGGATTTGGAATATCCACTATTTACAAAAGTGATTCTTCACATATTTCCTACCTTAAGTATTTTACAGTACAATACATTCTTATGCCAACACAATGAAACTCCTCAGGCCTGATGCTCAGGAGCACTGCAATAACAGGATATAATTCTCGTGATAATTATCTTACACCTGTGCAACTTTACGCTTTTGATAGTTACATTTGATTTTCAGTGGTAGAAATAAGAGCAGAATTGAGTATTTTGATGGCACAAAGGGTCTTCCATAGCACATATGTGGGAGGGGCTGCAAGACAGAAAAAGATGAAGCTTTTAAATGAACCAGATTGCAAAACCATTAACATAATACAAAGCTGTCACCTAGGCTTTTTTATTACATGAAACTAAGTATGTAAGTAGCACTACAAGAAGATTTACTTTTGTAAAAGCAAAGGAATTCAAAAATGAAGAGGTGTTTTCACAGCAGGGAAACTTTATAGCAATTAAAACCTTAGGTCTGCTGAGTAGCCTGTGATTTTTGTGCTTTTGGTTATCAGCTTGGCTTATTAGCAAATGGGCTTGTGCTGAAAGTCAGGATTTCTCACCCTTTTTCCCCAAATCCCTCCATCATTGTCCCATTTTCTGCTGTGCAAAATATAAGACTAAATTATGTACACTAGAATGTAAGACTAAATTATGTACACATTGTTGTAGCCAAAAGGTGCAGGTGGATCTAACCCTGCGGCAGAGAGGGCTGAAGAAGATAAACATCGCTGCAGCAGCCTTGCTTTCTAAGGCCCAGCAGGAAAAGGCAGCCAAAAGTCCATGGACCAGGGTATGAAAAAGCATCTTTGTGTCGAGTGCATAGTCCATCCACTCCAGACCTCTCAGGAAGAAGAACTAAAATTTACTGCTGTCATCACTCCTGAGAAGCTTCCTGTCCTGCCTTATGCTCATTTTCAAGGGTTATAGAGTACTTGTGGCCCATGGCAGTGCACATAGATATTGATTTTTCATTACAAACATGATACTGTTTTTGATTCCAGCCATCTATCTAGCTTCTGTTCTTGCACGGCTACTCTTACCATAGCATCTTATCAATGGTCTTATTGATCTTTATGAATGATCTGGGTGAGGGTATTGGGTGCACCTTCAGCAAGTTTGCAGTTGACACCACGGTGGTTGATCTCCTTAAGGGTAGGAAGCTTCTGCAGCAGGAGCTGGACAGGCTGGAGGATGGGCTGAGACCAACCGTATGAGGTTCAACAAGGCCAGGTGTCGGGTCCTGCACTTGGGTCACACCAACCCCGTGCGGCGCTACAGGCTTGGGGCAGAGCGGCTGNGGCGCTACGGGCTTGGGGCAGAGCAGCAGGAGGGATGTGTGCTAGAAAAGCATCTGGGGGGCTGGTTGATGGACGGCTGGACATGAGCCAGGTTGCCAAGGGCAACGGCCTCCTGGCAGGTANATGTGTGCTAGAAAAGGATCTGGGGGGCTGGTTGATGGATGGCTGGACATGAGGCAGCAGTGTGCCCAAGTGGCCAAGGGCAACGGCCTCCTGGCAGGTATCAGGAACAGAGTAGCCAGCAGGACCGGGGAAGCGATCGGCCCCCTGTATCGGCGCTGGTGAGGCCGCACCTCAAATATTGTGTTCAGTTTTGGGCCTCTCTCTACAAGAAGGACATGGAGGTGCTGGAGCCGTGTCCAAGGGAGGACAACGAAGCTGGTGCAGGGGCTGGAGCACAGACCACATGAGGGAGCCGAGGTTGTTCAGTCTGGAGGAGACTCGGGAAACCTTATTGCTCCCTACAACTACCTGAACGGAGGCTGTAGTGAGGTGGGGATCCATCTCTTCCCCAGAACAGCTACCAACAGGACAAGAGGAAAGGGCCTCAAGTTGCACCAGGGGAGGTTCAGGTTAGACATCTGGAGGAATTTCTGCACGGAAGGAGCGGTGAAGCCTTGGAACAGGCTGCCCGAGAAAAGGTGGAGTCACCGTCCCTGGCAGTGCTCAAGGACCGCGTAGATGACGCACTTAGGGACATGGTTTGGCAGACACGGAGGTGATGGGTTTACTGTTGGACTCGATGATCTTAAAGGTCTTTTCCAGTCATAATGATTCTATGCGTCTATTCTATGATTTTATACCTCACAATCTTTAACCAATTATTTTTGCCTCAAAAAAGTATGCGTATGAGAGGTACAGGAAAATAAGTAGTATAAGCAATAAACCATATTAACGCTGGTATCATCTCAGGACAGAGATTTTTGAGAACTGGCTAATCATTACTTCTGGAATGTTAGTCATAGATGGAGACCAGTAATACACAGAAAATGCTCTTACGCGTGTGTAAACCTCTGCAATTCGAAGAATGAGTTTTTTTCAATTGCTAACTACAGTTTCCTGCCCTTTATTATGACTAAGGAAGAGTTACAGCTGTCACAGAACGCTTCCTAATGAAAATAAGGTATTTCCAGTCATTTATTAACAGTAAAGTATTGAAATCTATAGATGAAACATCACAATGAACAGTTCATTCTGCTTTTGTCTGCACCTGCATATACTGCGGTTTGCATTTTCTTTTAATTGCGAATGGTGACTCTTCCTAGATCATTTAGCACTCACAGACACTATCTGAAATTGCAAAATGTAAACATATGAAGTGTTGAGATACATTTGAGCCACTGCCCTCTTTTGGAAGCCACTAAAACTGCCCAGAGCTGCTTCACTCCCCACAGCTAAAGGCATCGGATGGCCCAGTACAGCTCAAGTCTTCATGAAGTGGGTTTTTTTGTAAATATTTAACCCTCAATCTGCGCTTAGACTGCCACAGCATAAAGTTGGAATGTTGTGGCACCCATGAGACCTGAATGGTTTCAGATACAAAAGTTCCTGAGATCGGGAAGAAACAAATCTTTAATACCACCTCCATCCCTAAGCCTTCCTCACACAAGCGCCCTCGCACACAGGGGACACTCGCGTATGTGCTCAAAGAACCCAGGTGCCCAGAACAGGGCATGGATGCGGCCCAGACACGCATCAAAATTACAAGAAACAGCAGAGAGAGGACGGGAGCGGAG
>VWPW01010359.1:24009-73477 GCA_013389825.1 Crypturellus undulatus
GCGGCCGCTCCGCCCCTCGCGCTGCCCCGGCCGCAGGCTGGGGGGCGAAGCCGCAGCGCGGCCTGCACCGGGCCCGACTTCCGGCACCGCCCTCCGCCCCCCCCCGCTTCCTGCGCCTTGCCCGGAGCCCCGCGGCCCGGCCGCTGCCCTCGGCTGCCGAGGGCCGGTAACGGCGTTAGAACCGCTCCGTGTGCGCCCAGGGCGCCCTGCGGGCCTTGCACCCACAGAGGGAGCGGAGGGAGAATCCGGGGGCTTCTGCACTGCTTAAGAATCACTTGAGACGGACGGTGCTCAGTCGCTCTGTAGCTGCCGTTGCTTCTGTGGCACCGGTCACTGTAATCCGCAGGCCTGGTCTGCTGCCGCCGTGCTGCTGCGGTGTTTGTCCCCAAAAGGAAAATCTGAGATGCTGTCCGAAAACTGCAACTGCAGGTTCAGAAAGTGCTTGCTAGGAATGAGCGACTTGGTTCCTGGTTATTTATTCCTCCCGTGCACTTGATGGCAGGCCTGTTTGGCTGCTCTGCATTCACCTATGAACTTCTACATGGAGGTGGAGAGGTCATCACCCTGCCAGTGTCTTTCTGCTGCCTCCGCAGCTGGTGTTGGTCCTTATAACACAGAGCCCTCCCTGGTCTAGAAGGGAAGAGATGTCAGATATTTCATTCCTCTGTTTCTGCACCCAGGCGTTCTTCATGTGTTGGGCAGAGCACAGAATGGGGTTCACTTTCCTTTCCTCCTCCCCTTCCCAGTGTGCAGCTTCTGCAGCTGTGAGGCAGCTGATATTCAGCCTGCTCTCAAGGCTGCAAACAGTAGTAGAAGGGGGCAGAGTTGCAATCTCCAGCTCTTATCTAGGTGCCTCGGGTTAGATGTGTGTCATTCAGTTGTGTCCCTGTTATCCATTTCTGTCAGATATTCCTTTTCATGAGGATATTTAATCTGTTTTTAAAGTATTTAAGTGGGATTTTTGTGCTCCTCTGTTTTTTCCTTCACTCCCTTCCTTTCTTCTCTGTGGAGCATTTTTAGCTCTTCATTCCTGTCATGCTTTGAAGACTTCCCAGCCTAAAATTCCTTCTGACCAGCCGATACCCTCCTCTTACATCCTCTTACACTAATGTCAACACCATCCTTTTACTCAAATATTTTTTCCCTCACTGGTGTTTGCTCTCTTGATGAATTTTTTGGGGCAGCAGTTCTGTCATTCCACAGTTCACCTCTGCAAGCTAGAGAGACTTGATTCTTTTAGTTGTACTTTATGAAATGCTCGCCAGTCTTCTGATCATCAGATGCTGCTCTTTGCCTTTGAATTTGCACTGATCAGAATGAGAACTGTGTTTGCCACTCCAGATGGGGTCTCTCTGTTGCCTTAGATGATGTCAGGAAAAGAAAAATCTCAAATCCATCCTAAATATCCTAGTGTTCATCTCTTAACAGCTGTACTGTGCCTATGCTGTCATTTATTAACACGTTCGTCTTCTCCTTAGCCAGTTTTGATGGGTGAGCCCTCCAGGAAAAGCAGAAAAAGCTGTTGTTATTACACAGTAGGTGTATCTCATTTCCATTACTGTGGTCCCCCAAACTGTTATTTCTCTATCTCTTTTTTTTCCATCTCTTATGATTCCTGAATTTTAATTGGCAATTTTCTTGAGCATGCATTCTGACTTCCTGTGCCAAGGTCATTTAAAAAATGAGATTGGTCCCAGGATAGATGGAGCAACTCTTTAAATAGCATCCTTCAACTTGATACTTCCCACTTTAGCACATTATTGATGCTGTCCTTTAGCCAGTGTGAATTAGTAATAAAGTCCTAAGGTGGCAGAACATCTTCTGCATCGTTAGTAATAACTTCTCATGTGACACCATACGATGTTACTGATGTCCAGATAAATTAGATATTCTTTTCTCAGAAAATAAGCTTTCAAGAAAATGTCAGGTTTTGCCTGACTGATCTATTTTTACTAAACACATACTGCTGTTTTTTTTCTTTTTTGTCACAATTTCCTCCTTATCCATTATTATTCTTTACTTGCCATGCTTTTCACTTCTAAAATTCTGATTAATGAGATTATAATTTTTCAGATCTTTTTTTCTTTTTTCCCTCCACCTGACATGGGCCCTGCATTTGTCATTTTCTAGTCAGATGGTCCTATCCTAATTTTCGTACATTGGTTTTAATGATGTGTGAGATCCATCGAGAGAAACTACATTCCTGTGCAGAACCTGACCAGAAGATGATTCAGTCTCACTGGCTCTTTGGTTTAGGCCTGGAGCATATCGGGTAATTCTCCGTATCCATAATTTCATTCAGTTGTACGTGGGCTGAACCTGTTAGTTTTGAGATCCTTGTTGGTTTATCATACTCCCACTTGTATTCTCCAATTCTCTTTATTTGTGACTGAAGTCCTGTATTTCTCAGAACTGATTCATTTTCCTTTTCAAATCTCTGCTTATTTCTAAACCTTATCTGAAATCCATCTGCTTGTGTCAGAAATTCTGTCCTCTTAAGTTTTCCCTTGCTAAGCATACATGTTCCAGACTTTTTATTTCTTCTTTAACTTAATCAAATTCCAAGGTCTTCCCCTGTCTGATTTGATGACCTCTTCACTTTATTTCACTAGTAGTTTTCTTGATTTCTGAAAGCCTATTCTTTCAAAATCATGAATCTTAGTTACAGACTTTATTTCACTTATTCCACGATTAATTTAAATTGAATAACTTGTGATTGTCCATACCAAGAATTCATTGTTATTTGTTTTTTAGACTAATTTGTTTCCTGCCTCTGCTGCTAGTATTAGATGGTTCATGTAGCAACAGAATGAAACCACATTCTCCTTCATGTCTTTGCCGCTTGGAGAATTCACCACAGTGACAGCAAACCTTCCTAGTATTAAGATGAATTACTGTGGTTACTGCCAGATAGGAAGGCTAAAATGGTATCCTTTAGTGAGAATCATAATCTGCACTTTTGCAACATTAGGTCGAAAGCACTGTTCTTTCTGGAAGCTCGTACTCTATAGAGGTTAATGCTGTCCATTGCTTTTGGTACAGCACTTTTCTTCTTTTAATATTAGTTAAATGGTAAAGGTCATTAAAGAGATTTTTTAAGGTCTGCCTTTTTAATTGATTATATATGCATATTACAGATTTAGGACTGAATACCATGTAGAATTGGTGGTCAGTAGGTTTCTCTCGCTTTCCATTTGATGAATCTGTTGATTATATTTTGGCCATTCATGATGTCCCAAGACGAGGTGCTGCATATTTCCATCCCTCTGAAAATCTCAGCAGAGGAATCCAAGATAACACTGTCCTAGTTATTAATCTTCAAGAGCCATCCTCCTGACTGATTTTGAGAACAATTGCAGCTTTGATACTCCCCTTCCTGAGCTGATCCATTTTTAAGTGGTCCCTCATTCTGCATGAAAAGTTTTCAGTCGGATAACAGCTTCACTTTATCTCCAAAGTGATACACAGCTCTATGCATCACAATTTTTAAATAAATAAATAAATAAAAACAACAAAAAACCCTACACATATACATATTTCTCTTTTTTTTTTTTTGGAGTTGGCTTAAAGTTACATGAACCTTTAGATTGGCTTTATGGCCCAACCAATGAAGTGCTCAGTAGGGTAAGGTAATAGTACATGTTTTCCCCTTGCTGCTCACTCCTGCATGCTGATTTGTAAGAACTTGTTTCTTTCACAGGATAGCCAGCATGAACGGCACGTAACTGTTGTTTGCATGGTTGCCTCCTCTGATGTCTTCCAGTCTCTCACTTCTCAGCTCAGTAAATGGGCAAATATTGGTTGCCTCTTCCAAAGTGAAAGGCACAAAGCACAAGCTAACAAAGATTGCAAATTCTACAAAAATGTCAAGGAGAAAAGTCAGAACTACCATAATAGGACTTGTGTGTAGTTTGAGGGATCTTGCCTTGACTGAAATCAGTCTCTCTCTGTCCTATTCACACTTGCAGCTGTGTGTGTGTCATACAAGCTGTTTAATGACCTAGCAGTCTTTTTCAATTTGGATATCTACTAGTCTGGTATTTTATTTTCAGATTTGAAATGTGCATTTGCATAGAGAGTTTTTTTTTCTTTTTCTTTTCTCTCCTTCTGATATTTATGTTTAGTAACATTATTTTTAAGCTTATACTGTAACTATACTACATTTATCATACATGGATTTCGATACTTTCTTTCACTCACGGCTTTTTTTTTTTCCTTTGTTTCTGTAGCCTTGTTTTAGATCCAGTAAGTATTTCTCAAATAAAATGTTCATTTGGGAGTAGGATACTGTAACCAAAGCACTTATTTTAATTCCTGTCACCCTGCTCCTTTGTCTTTCTGCCTGGCAATTGAAAGTCTGAACACTGTTTCTCCTGCAGCCTAATGTTAGAAGAGACAACCTCATATTTATTATACTGCGATAAAAAGTGAGCAGTGGAATAGGATTTAAGTGAAAAGGTGACAATTCCCTGGCTGGTTAATAGAACAAAACCATGTGACTTGGGGAAAATAACAGATAGTTTTGGCATGATTTGTGTACAACCTTGCAGTAGAAGCACAAGCGAGAATGTGTGATGTTCATCAGGGCTTTAAAAACATACCAGCTTCTTATTACTCAAAGAATAAGAATTGGCCAGAGAGGGGAAGTTGTGAGGACAGCAGCAATATCCAGCAGCCTAATGAGGAGCCCTTTGCGCCTTGAGAACCCTCCGAGGCAGACAGAGTTTTCAGATAAGAACTGGTGTGGCAAGTATTGCTACTAGAGGAGCAACACCTGCTTATTCTGTGCTATTTGCTTACTAAAAAGGAAAGTTAGTATAATCACAATATTTCCAAATAAACATTCCTTTTTTGGTGGTGGGATAGAATATAATATCCAAGCATGTTTATTGCTGTCTTTGAGGAGACTACAATTTGGACAGGTTTCAAAATACCTTTTAAACTGTTTGTATAGAATTTGTTATGACCCTAGATGATTAACTCTTAAGATAGTTGGTCACTGCCCTAACCTGGGATTGAGATTCCAGTGTCAGTTTTGGTAGAACAGAATGGGACAAGTTTTCTTGCAATAAGAAGAATTTGATCCTGGTTATTTTGAAATGTTGGTTATTTTTCTTGATGAGACTGCACAAATGGAATTGCTTTAGAAAAGAAATGTTTTCTCTCTAATCTGTTATAATCTAATTCTCGGCAGTCAACCATTCCTGCCTTGACCATTTCATTCTTATCCTGGAGAAAAAAAAAAAGCTATTACTTATATAACAAAAGTTCAATGTGTTTAATGAATGTGTTCCTCTTCCAGATAACTTGCCCCGGAGTGCTGTTGAAAGACAAAGAGGAGCTCTATCTTAGTGTCTCTGTACTTGGGCAGTACAAAAAAACTCGATGTGTCCCTGCAGCATTTCCATTGCTTTTTGAAGAAAAACTAGTATTTGAAAAGGTAAGATAATGTCAAGTTCTGATACGAGGCAAACAAAACCCATTTCAAACTCCCCAGAAACCTCCTGCCATTGAGGATGGCAAAGTGTTATAACTCCTCTTTTCTCTTCAGCACAAAGGAGGTGTATGCCTGTTTTACCTACACAGTGCCTTAAGCAATATAAGTACTGAAGAATGTAGTAAATCATGATTCTTGATGATGATGAGTTCTTTATCCCTTTTTATATGAATGGTGCGTTTTCAGTATCAGTTTTCCTAGTTTGCAAGGAACTAAATATTATTGTTATAAACATTATAGAAGGTGAAAAACAAAGAAAACTAGATACAGAAGATTGAACTCAATTCAATAGAAAGATAGAATAGTGCCACAAACCTTTCTGGTGACATCTCTGTCCCTTAGAGATACTTTTTTTTTCCATTTTTGTCACCAGAATTCCCTGAGTCGTACTCTCTCCTTCTAAATTATAGTTGTTTATCACATATTCTGAGTCCCTGCTAGCTTCATTATTAGTGCCACAGGAATAATGAAACACAGTTTCTTACAGATATGATCTGATTTCTTGACTACCTATGAATAATAATACTTTGCCCTTTCTAGTTCTTTTCTTTTAAGCATCCCCCAGCACTTTGAAAACCAAATTGACTAAACATCAGTGATGTTCTTGTGAAGGGGCAAGATACAAACAAAAGTAATTCTACCAACCACTGAAGAATAGAAAAGAAAATTAGCTCTTTTAAAAGCACATGAGCATCCTACAAATGACTTGAAGTAAAAAGTGCTGAATACTGCTTTCAGTATAATTTAGAGGAAATCTAAAACAACATGGTCAAACTGCATGCCATAATGCTGAACAAGAAAACAGACAATATCTGTCCTCTTATAAGTGGTTTTTGAATAGTTCTTGGTATTTGTGGGATAACGGGGCTTTGATATTTTCAAATGTTTGGTACCTTGAATGGCAAAGTGATCTGTAGCACCTTGCTGCGGTTTTGTGCAGAACTAGAGAGAAATGATCTGTGTTCCTCTCTGTTTACTGTCCAGTGAGGCTCTTTACAGAAATTCTTTGACCTCTAATCACATGAGATTCGAATTAAAAAACAAAGCAAAAGAAACAAACAAACAAAAACCCACTGAAAACTAGTCAATTTCATGAAAATGAAACTTAAAGTATTACTAATGTATTAACAAATTTACTCTGCATCTCTCAGAATTCTAATACAATTAGCAATTTATCTTTCACTCTTGCAAGACACTCAATTGATACCTGTATCACTATGTGTTTAATACTTCTCAATATCCCCTAATTTAAGTACAGAGGGGGAACCCTGAAGTGGCTAGAAAGCATGACAGGGATTGCTGGCTTTTGATGAATTTGATTGTGTGCCAAATGATAATTTCAGTTTCATTTCTTTTTCTTAATGAGGATAAAACTGTTGGTAACCATCTGAAGCAAAGAATAAGTGTGTGTGTATTGTTTCTTTTTTAGAGGTCCATCTGGTGATTTTTTTTTTTTTTTTTCCCCTCAGGCATTTGCTGATATAGTTGATCCTGGACACCTTGTGGAGTTACTTGAGCGTAAGTTCTGCTTTTTATGTATACTGTGTCTTGTATATTTAGTGGTTAGTATCATGCATTTATGGACTCTAAAGGTGTTTTGAAGGATTAATGGATGTGATTATTTTTCTATCAGGAACCTAGTCTCTGAAATCCTAGTGGATAACCAGTATAACATCTCATGTATTACAAAATAAAGAGGATCATAGCATTAATAGATGTTTAAAACAGAAATTCCTTTGCACAGAAAGACAGAAGTTTCTTATTGTCTATAACTACTAGTAACTTTTCAAAAATACTGTCAGTTAAGAGAATGCCTCTAGAAATTGTGCTGTAAATGCACACATATCTATGCTTTAAAACAGAATAAAGGAAAAACATATTTTAATTAACAAAAATCCATCTGATCCAAACAAATAATGGATTCTTCCTTTTGATCATTTATTTTGTTATTTTTTAAAATGTGAGTGTAAAACATTGATCCCTGTACTTTTCATTTCTTTTTAAGAAAACAGAATGTGCTTACTATAAACAGTGCCACATGTGGAGCATAGTGAATTGTACTGAGACAGTACTGACCCTCAGCCCAAACTCCAGAAATATGTCTGGGAGTATTATCTGAAGAGTAAGAGTTATCTGAAAAAAGCAGCAAAGCTTGCATCATCTTTATAAGCTGTTTTCAAAGGATAAGCTCTATCTGATGCCAGGTTTTCAAGTTTTAAATCAAGTTTAGAGTCAGTATTTATACACTGCTATTGACATTAGGTTACTCTGATGTACTCATACAAGCTGTTCTTAATTTTCCCTTACTGTTGATGTAGTGGAAATAATGTAACTATGTACATGGCTATGAGGGTTAAATCGGTGAGTAGTTTTTCTTGGTTTCAGACTCAAAATTACTTCTCACGTAATTATTTTTAACTCATGAAATATATTTTTTTTCTTTTCTAGTTGATACAACAACACTTGAGTTAATACAGCTTGTTCCTCCAGGTATTGTATCAATCTCTTCATAAAATACACATTTTAATAAGTGAATTTCCATAAGGATATTAGCCATTGTATCACAGTCACTTTTTCCAAAACACAAACAACACAGAAAACTCTTCAACAAATGGTCCTCTGAATATAAAATGTTAATAGATCAGGAGGACCTTATTCTTGAAAGAAAATAATAACTAAATATTGAAATGTACCATACTCAGGCTTAGGAAACTGATAATATTTTATAAATCATCCAGTGCACACTTACTAACTGCAACACAATTCATTGTAAAGTGACTGTCTGTGAAATTTCAGAGTGCATAATCTTGTTCTCAGAATGACATACTTTTTTTTTTTTTTTTTTTTTTTTCCCTTCTATTTTAATGGTGACCGCTGGGAAAACTCTTATCCTAACTATAAGTATTACATGTGTCTTGGGATATATGAAGATAATAAATAATGATTTGTCATACTTCTGTTATTGGTTTGTGTGATTATAAAAATCTATTTTAATGAAATTCAAGTGTTCCCATGAATAATGTAAATCTGCATTTTATTGGAAATAAAGTCAAGTTTTAAAGAGGACTCATTTGGAAACTCTGGTATTAATAGCACTCTCAGTTACATGTCCGTAGTAGTTTCAAGGAAACAACCTGCTTCTCTCAGGTGACTCGCCAGATTGTTCACTTGATGAAATGAACTGAATGTGGGTTTTTCTTGACGGAGGGTAAAAGATCTTGGGTAAGGAATTTAATTTCTAGGACTTGAAGATAGATGGGATACAGCCCAATGTAAGCTGACAAAATGATGGTGGGAGCACAACTAAATATATATATAATCTATCTTTTGACTTTTGCCCTAAGGAATATAAAAAAGTAGCAAACTAGGATTTGGGGAGAATCTGTATCTCTTTCTCACAACTGCCAGTTTCCAACTTAAAAAGCATGAATGTTCAGTGGTATGAAATAATACAATTTTTTCATAAGGTGTTGGCTGCTGCTTAAAAAAAATAGTTTCTTCTTCTGTGCACAGGGGCAGAGGTGGAGGAGGAGAAGTATTCAAGAATTGCCTTGAGAAAACTTCTCATACACCTTTTTACAAAGTCTGCATTAACTGTTCTGTAATCTTTTTACAGTAAAGAGTAAAAACATACTTATACATTGAATCCTGCATGCTTCTGAGCAGAGTCCCATTTAACTTGGTAGGATATTTGCACAGCATGATATGGAGTTGTAGAATTTATAAAGAACAAGATTTATCTTAGATTCAGTATGGTCCTGTGGGTGAGGTCTGTACTGCATGGCATTGTCTATTTTCCAATTAAAGTATATATTTCCTTTCTAGTGGGAGAAATTCTAGCTACTTATGAAGAAAATACAAGAGATTTCCTGTTCTCTGACCCTAAACTTACTCGTGGGCACCATGGTTTAGATCGTGAGATTTTAATGAAGAGGTCCTCTTCTTTTACAGTGAGTGAATATCTGTGGATTGTATTTATTATATGGTATGTTTTACTGGGGAAATGCCTTGAACTGCTTCAAATGAAAAACAATTACTTCTGACAGATATTACCATTTCAGGTGTTGAATGTACTGGTGAAGTTTTTTTTTTTTTTTTTTTCAAAAATCCTTTTAGAAAGTGTTTGTGGGGAAAAAAGAGTTTTGGTCTGGAATTCAGCAGTATGACGTGTGTCTCTCTCAATTCAAGCCATGATGCAGCTGGTAGTGGAAGTGGTGTAGGGGGAGGAGAAGGAAATTTGGTATCAGTTTGATGGATTTCAACAGGTAAACTGTGTAACCTTCCTCCCCACTGTCTCTTCGTAGCATTTTGTTTCAGGCTATTTTTCATACTGTTTAGGACAGTAACAATCAGTGCAACTTTTATACATAGTCTGTCTGAAATTTTGGCCTTTCTTGAGGTCCAAAATCAGCACCAAAAGAGTAATTGGATGAAATTTGACTTAGTGCTGTGCAATTGATTTTCAGTTTCAAAGTTTGTTTCTTAAGGTCTACTCAGCCCATTGATACCCATTCAGTAACTGCCTTTTCTACAATTTCACAAAAAATATGATAAATGGCAACTAATTGGCAGAAGGATTAGAATGACTTAATGTTAATTTTCTGGAGATATGGGCTCATGTATATATTAAATGAGAATGAATTCATCTCAGACCGTCCATTCCTAGTGTTGAAGGCAGCTGAATCTTGAGTGATAACAGAATAACTCAAGAGCATACTTTGAAGATGATGATGAAATAGAAGGTACCTTCTGAGGTTTGTTCTCTTATTGAGTTTTACAAGTAGAGTGGCAGTACTTTTGGATTGGGAAGATAGGGACTCAGTTATCCTGTCCATTGTGACTGGATTAAAAAAAATAAAAAGAAAGTGGTGCTGGCAGGAGAGATGGTTGATAGAAGGTCATTGGTACCTGTCAGCTGATCTACAGATTCCCCTCTAAGGGCAACCTAGAAATTGCCCTGTCACTTGCAATTAAAATAACTAATTTGTTGTGAAATACTGTGTTATTCTTGAATGAATTAATGCCATGATTTTGTGAGACAAAGTGTGTGGTTCTGCAGGACCTTAAATTGTCCCTACAAAAGAAAAATAATTATTTTTTCAGTCAGAACAGCTCTTTGATATGTATTTTATAGTAATGAAGATGTGCCATACTTTGTGGATGGTGAGAAGATGTGTAGCAGAGTCATTAGGATGTACCTGAATGATAACACTGTAGTAACTTTAAAATATCACTTTACCTCAGGAGTAAATAGAGTCTCAAATGATTCTATCTTATAGCTTTCCCTAAGCTTCATTGGCAAATATCTCTTGCAAACTTTGTCAGCAGAAAGCACCATATGTAAATGCTAAACAAAGAGAAAAGTATTAAACAAGGTCTTGGGAACTGAAATCAGGCAGTCTAGCTATATTCTTCCAACAGAAAAAAAAGTTATTTATAGCTAGCTGAGATGTATTTTTGACTGACAGCTGTGCTACAGTGGCATTTTGATTCCCAATAAAATTGTCTTTTATTAAAAAAATAAAGGTAGCAACAGCAAGGTTACGGTTGTGAAGTTCAGATAGGCAGCGACAAGCAGTGCCTGATTAGCAGTGTTAATCTGCCAGTTGGAAGGAATCCCAAGTTGAGAGGATCAGAACTCCTCCAGAAATCTGGCACTTGGCTGATAATGTCTCTGGCTAAATGTCTTATGAGGCTTACAAACACAATGTGCATACAAGACATGCCTCGAGTTATCTCCACTGGTCCAGCATGGCCCGGCTGAGGCTTTTGCTGGCTTGTCTGTATTTCCCTGCAACCCTTGCCTTTCAGAATATGCTTAAACCTTGACTAGTAGTGACTCTTACAGATATTCTTATCTCCGTTCTCCACCCTCATGCAATATTTGCTGTGTTACTTAAAACAGTTTTCTCTTTAGTTCCACTATCTTTCATTAGCATACCACTACAAGACCTCTGATTGTACATATACATGCTTTTTATAGTACTACCTGTAGAACCTACAGGCTTCTCCTCTGTCTCTCTAAAGTAAAAGCACATATTAAACTCTCTGCATAACTTGAGTTCTTCTAAACATCAACTGTCTTTACAGTTTTTCTATGATCAAATTGATGTTGCCTCCATTCCACATCTTTGTAATGACTGGTGCAGAAGGACAAATAAGTCTGCCCGGGCTGCAGGTACCACCATGTCAGTGGCAGAGGAGTAGTTTCTAAACAGTTGCTAGCTGGAGGTTCATTTACAGGTGTGTTTGGGATTATACACAATTTCAGTCTTTATGTAATGCTATACTGAATATATTTCAGCAATCCCTAGTTTGGAAACTGCCAAGAAAAGAATAACACCTCTGATGTTGGGCTCTTAAGTTACTTCTGACGTATCCATTCTTGTGAATGCAAGTGCCATCCCATGTTTCCTCTCCACAAATTTTGGCTCTGAAGGAACAGTGGTTTTATGTGACTTTTAGCTACAAACTTCTAACACTTCTGTAATCATTCTCTGTCTCTCTAAGAGGAGAAGGTGCTCCACTATTGCTTTTTATAGATTTACTAATTCTGATATGTTCCTTCTTAAACTGTTGATGACACTTAATAATTAATTAGTAATAAAAATGATATGATTAAAGATGGTCAGCTTTAAGATCTCTTTCATATGATATATCCTGGACTCTGTTAATTGCCATGACTGAGCTGTCTTGGCATTTTTCTCATTTCATACATCTTCATACATTTAATTTGCGTATTGTAACGTGGGATTGGATCATATTCCCTCATGGGAAATGAGCGTTTGTTTAGGCAGGTGGCAAAGAATTATTTGGTCCAGTAGTAAGCTTTGTACATGAAGTCTGTCCTGATTCTCTAGACTGAGGGAGATAGGATCACAAAAGGAAAAAACTTCTTTTATGTTCTCAGTAATTCTGTACATTCAGATGCACAGATGTACATGAACACAGATATACAGGGATGTGCCACAAAAGGTGTGGAAGGAAGAAGATGGAAAGTTCCCTAGGGACACTTTGCTTCTTGACACTTTGCTTCTACAGAGCTGAGTAAGATGTAAATACAGGTGATCTCCATTCATTTACAGAAAATGTTATCTTTAATTCTTATATGCATTTTTAATGTTGGGAAGGAGTACCTGTGTATCTCATCTTAGTCTGTTTCCCTCAGTATATTTTGTACATGTTGGGCGATTCTAGCCAAATTTTACAAGAAGTAGAGGTCTGAAAAATTCTGTCTCTGGAGATGTCATAAAAATTGTCAGCAGTAAAACAAGACACATTCAACATGAACTGTTATCTGTATAACATTTTGCAGGGTTTGCAGTCTGATTAGCATGTGTGTTGATGGACCAGCAGGCTCAGCTGGATCCCCACTGGCTCCAAAACAGTCAAAGAAGGGCTGCCCTATGCCAGACAAATGTGCAAGAAGGGGTTGGGATTAAGTGGAGTGTGGTTGTATAGCATGGGAGACGTTTCTGTATTGCAAATAAAAGGTTATTTGCAGTGTAAGTAACTAACTTTCAAAATGTTTTTATAAGAAAGATGGCACAATTTAAATTATTTATAAGTAAGTTTGCGAAGTTAGCATTAATAAAACTTCCACAGCATGACCACAATTTTTGTTGATGCTACATAACATGGCATGAAAAAAACTTAAAAGTGCTTTTGACGAAGAAATGTCTTGAAATAAAAGTCAGACCTTAATTGTTGTACAAAAGCAATATAATCATCTGTAATTGAATTGTCAGAAATGCAAATGTTAGCATCTTGACATTTACCATTGCTGTTCTGTCTTTTCTAATTATCTTTATTAAAGGCTGAAATTAACAAAGGAAATGGCTTAAAATTAGGAATGGTTTGTTACATTAGGTGACATTTACTTCTTTGATACCCTTTATCTTGAGTTGGAGCTTGATGTTCAATTATTGCCTCTCTTCTAGGGAATTGCACCAAAATTGAGATTTTCTACAAGCTCCCTTATTACAGAAAGTCTGTTAAGATCAGGAAGGAGTCACATACAGGTTAGCATAATTTAATTGTTTCCAATTTAATTTCTAGATTTAATATTGATAGCCTTGGTTCCAATTTTTGCATGTGCTACTCACTTCAAACTTTTCTCATTCTTTTGTTGTGGTTAAAGCAGTTGTCATGGGTGCTTGACAACTTGATTAAATTTTTAATCAAGTATGAGTAAAGAGTATGTTTGGCGCATGACAGTAAATGTTGAGAGTTCCTTGAATCTGAAACAATTATCAGCTGCTGTGTCGTATGATCTGCTGAAGTGTCAATCCCTGAGGTATTTTTAGGTGGGGAGATGCCATCTTACAATTTCTTATGGACACTTAAAATTAAGGTGGATTAAGAAACAAGGAAAAATAGGTGAAGCTAGAGCAGATATGTTGTCAAAAACAAACCAATTAATATAATTGTCTTCCATAACATTATCTGCAACAGTAATGGAAAAGAAAATGTCAATTGAGGGGAAAAAAAATATTAAACTGGAAATACGGCAACAAGTGAAGCTAAAGGTGGAAGCTGAAAAGAAGAAAAAAACCATGGTGCATTGGTTTGGTTGGTAGCACTCTTGTGGTCTCACCAGTTGGAATTTTGGTTGGGTCTCCCTGGACACAGGCTGTCATGCAAAGTCACTCCAGATTATTCAGCAACTGTGGTGAGCGGTAGGTATGCAGTATCATGAAAATGCAGCCCTCTGAGGCAGGTGTGTGTGCAAAGAGAACTGGATGAATTGGGCTTTTCTACAGTGTTGTCAGTTCACTCTTAAGTTTCTTCCAAATTTAACAAAAGAAATACATGGAAACACGTAAATGAAGAATCACAAAAATCAGTAAAAAATAGCGTTATCCAAAAACTGTCTTCATTGAAATCGAATTCAAAAAGAGCAACATGATTTAAAGCAAAAAGTCCTTAGAAGGTATTCAATACATTACAAACAGCACATCAAAATCGGCCTGTACTGTAAAAATGTATTTTTATGGATGGTATAAGCTGTCAGAACAGACTGCTTCTGATGAAATTAAAGTTAATCTTGAAGAGAATTTGGTGAGTTTTCAGATGGTGCTGGTACAGGCATGAGAAGGATGGAGGCATAAAAAAGCCGTCTTTGTAATGCAGATCCCAATTAAGTTGATAGAAATCAAACACACAATCTCAGCCTCATTCATTGTTAGGTGTAGATGAAAAGTCAAGAGGGCAAATTGGAAATTTCTCTGTAGATTTTACTCCTGGGTTCTTCTGAACTCTAGCAGTGCATGTAGCATTCACACTCTGGAGTAATGTCAGCTTCCTCAAGCTTGAAAAAGCGTTTCTGGGAGGAAGAAAATGTATTACTATTACTTCATTTTTTTGACCTTCTACAGCGTGGGAATTTGGGCCAAATTTGACCAAAAAGCCTAATTATCCACGCTGTGATACTTAAAGTTTAAAAAGTGCTACTGACTGAGTGTTCTGATAAGTGTTGTATAATCTGGAGTGCCTTGACCTATAAAGCTTGAAGAATAATTGAATGTTCATTTAATGCCAGGATTTACAAAGGGATGATAATGTATTTCAAACAAAACCTTAGTGTCAGAAAATGTTTCCCAAAGTTTAAATAGGCCACAAATTTATCAATTATTTGGAAGAAGGGTCAGTGCTGGTTCTTAGGTAAGTTTTTGCCAACAAATGATCCTGTGTTTCTTCTGGGGAGGTGGTGGGATTACTCTTTCTCCTGCTTTATTCTACTGTACATAAGTAGTTTAAAATATTCTGCCAGAGATTGATATTTTAGACAATATTTGATAATAATGTGATTTTATATACTTTTGCCCTCAAAATCCGTAACTTGGATGTCAAGTGTTACTGTATGAATAAAGAGCTATTTGCTCTTTCATTTGCAAAACTATTTATATCATTTAGGAAGATCTTTAGAAGATGCTCTTTAAAGTTTTTTGCTCAACATAGCTTTCAATTACAACTTTCTAAAGATTTTTTTTTACATTCACTATTATCCAAGAAAATATACAACAGAGAATATGATTGATTACACTTGTGAATTTTTGCAATTCTAACCACAAGTAATTTTAACTGCTAAATAGGCTTCTATTTTAACTTATTTTATTTAAAAAGATGAGAACTTTAAAAGATCTGTGTTTAAAAATAGATGTTTATGGTCAATCTGTGTATTTTAGATAAGGTTTACGGTAAGTGAACTTTTGACAAAATTCAGCTTATTTTTCATGGTCTTTGCACTATAATTGTATGAGCAAACTAATTAGGCAAGTATCAGCACTTAACCTTAATATGTAACATTTAGCAACGTGTCTTTTAACCTCCTTCTGTTTTCAGACAAAACTATAAAAACATTGTTTTTTTTTTTTCCAAATTGCTGCTTGATTATAGTTTTGTGAGGGGAAATTCAACTGACATGTTAAAATTATTTGTTCACTGTTTCCATTATTGTCAGTGATCTTTGTTCAGCCTGCTGTCAAACCAGATAATTTCTCTTTTCACTTTAGGATAATTTGAATCGCATACATCACTCAACCCCAAATGGAAAATTGCAAACAAGGTTACCAAAGAAAAACACCCTTTCACCTGAGAAAAACAAGCAAAGCCTAGCAACAAAGAACTATGAGCAGCCTACAATAGCTTCTAAATCCCGTTCTCCGTCCCCGTACACGAAAAGACGAATGTGTGAGCTATCAGAAGAAGCCAGGCAACGATTGTCCCATTTAAAACTTGGACCTTTTGAATTCAGAAGAGGAACCGATAAACCCCCGTTTGTAGTTAGACGTGTATGTATTCTCTACAAAGTGCTTCCAACTTAAGTTTAGAACACTGTTTTTTCACTAGCTATTACTGCAGAAATTAATTCAGTTCTTAGTTTAGGTGAATAATTTTTCTCTCCTTAACTGTCTGCCACATAGTGTTTTAAATGTGGAATTGACTAAAATGAAAACTATTTTATCAGCATTAGTAACAGACAAAAATCAAATTATTTTATGAATATCCTGGTTAAATTCTCTGAGGCCCCATTTCTTTTTATCTAGTGTATTTGACAGGATAATAGGTGTATAAATTCAAACTGGAAGTAATTGATAGTAGTATTAAAATTGCCTGAATAAGACTTTAAAGAAGAGTGTCTAGTAACATTACAAAAATTTACACCGCCTCTCTTTCAACTTTTGTTCTGCTGGCATTCTGTGATCTTTGAAACGCTTCCTTTGCCAAGAGCTACCTCCTTTATGCTTTGACTTGAGATTCATAAGCATCCTGAATTTAGCACCTGCATAAGGACTTGTTGCTAGCTCTATGTGAATGGTTTTTCCGGAAATAGGAACGTAAAGTGTATTTAAGTGCTTTACTGCTTAAGGGCCAAATTGCCTAGCCTTTTGGAGGCTCATGTTCTCAAGTTTATGTCCTCTCTCAACAGTCTTATGATTGCAGTAATTCTCTAAAACATGCTACTTTGAATGTAAGGGCAGAGATGGAATTGTTTTGTCTTTTTGCTTTGACATTATGGTTTGTCTACAATTACAGGCACTTATGACAGTCACTGAGATAATTTAGCGTTTAATTAATTTGCCTTTCACATTATTTCATTTTTATAGTTTATGTACAAACGAATTAGCAATGTCTTGTCAAATTCTGGAATTCTCTTACAAGTTCTCTTCTGCTCCTAGCTACCTTTTAGAAATTCTGATAAGCCGTAATAAGCCATTAATCAATCATCAACAGTTTATGTGTCTCTCTCAGATTTTTTTTTCTTTTAACTCATGTTAATCAGTTCCTACATTTTTTGATCTGTAGGTGAATTTCACAGTTTAATTGCTGCATCTTTAAACACTCATTGTTGATTTTGATTGCTTGATTTGATTGCAGAAAAAAAGGAAAAGCTTGTCCCATTTCCCAAATGTCGTGGCTCTTTCTAGACTGGAGAATGTTCTTTTTAGGGCATCTTTACTGTTGAGGCCTGTTCTGTCCTGGAGATTTTGTGTTAATTAAAATTAGTTTTTGTTTATATGTTACCTTTTTTCCTTTTTTTTATTAAGGACAACACTTGGTGAGATCTTGTTTGGAGCAAATATGTGCAATACCTAGAACTGTTTAAAAAAATTACAGACATTACAGACATTAAAGATGAAGGAAAAAATGTCTGCCTTTATTTTCTTTTAATAGCATGGCATTAGGAACTTGCTAGATCTTCCTAGCAGTGTTTTTATTTAAGGCTACTATGAATATAACATGCGAACAGTATGTTGTAAAAATCGTTTTAAACAGTATTTAAATAAGAATAAATTATTCTAGGAAGGAATTGATCTTATGCAATTGGTCTTATGGAGGAAAACATAAAAACAGAGAGAGATGGAAAAGGGGTAATAGAGAGTGTTTTAAAAGTATTTTTGTTTCAGGTTGAACAACCAAGTCCTGGTATAGAACTTCATACCTGGTGTCCTCCTCGAGGAAGTACAATAGAAGCTTGGTCCAAGAT
Source organism: Crypturellus undulatus (assembly GCA_013389825.1). Lineage (NCBI taxonomy): Eukaryota > Metazoa > Chordata > Aves > Tinamiformes > Tinamidae > Crypturellus > Crypturellus undulatus. The sequence goes on from VWPW01010359.1 coordinate 41,997, forward strand.
AATTCATGGTTAGTATTTTCTCCTATATTTCCCTTTAATGCTTAGATTTTCTGCAGTAACGTAGTGGAGGTGTTTTAAAAACGGTCCATAAAGGCACAAAAGCTGTTCTGTCTTCCTAGGAATGGTCAGAATGCTGAATAACCCTACTCCTGCAAAAGATGCCTTTGGATATTTTTTTTACTTCATATGACTCAGAACCTAGTTCTACCTGGTCTAAAAGTATGAGCAGAAAATCCCGCAGTCCAACCATGTGCTCTCTTTTTGCTTTATCTGTTTTCCTGAGTTGGATAGTGGATCAGGTCTTCCCCTTGGTCTCTAGGTGTATTGCTCAGGTTTAGAGTTTATTCAAAGTTGATTTTTTTTTTTTTCAGGGCTTCACAGTTTCAAACTGGATAATGTTTATTTCAGTAGTATTTGTGAGTAGTGATCAGGGATTTGGGAGTAGTGGATCAGTGACTTAACTTTATTAATGAGCATTAGGAATATGCTTGCCTATCCACTTGGATGTTCATTGCTATCAGTAAGTGAGGATGTTATAAAAGATACAGCACCCCAAATTTAAAGAAGCACCATAAAGCTTTTTATTTAATATGCCAAACAACATGAGGATTTTAAAGAGACGTATTTTTAACCTGAGCTCTGCTTTACTATTATTGTGCCTCACTATTTGGAAATAGTTATATTGCAAATTATTACAGATTATTTATTTCACATTTTCTCTTTGTAATATAATTAGCTGTAACATTTAGAAGGTTGCACCTTCCCTTTGGAGTTATATGAATCTGTAGTGTATGGACCTATTATCAACTGATACTATTAGGTACTTATTAAAGGCATTGGTAATCTCTGACCACTATTCAGGACACCAAAGACTACCTTACTGCTAATATCCAGAGAATTCCAAAGTTACTTGTCTGTCCTTGGGGGCTCAGTTGTAACTTCTGAAAAACATCACTTCTTAGGATTAGAGATCTTACTACTGACAGTGCAGTTTGAGCGCGCTTTACTTTATATTGATTCCAAGCAACGAATGGCTTAACAGTGTACTGTTTAGCCTATACAGAAGGCAGTGCCTATGCTGATGCATTATTGTAAACATGGTATTGCATTAGATATGAAGTCATTGTTTTCAACAGAAGAAAGTCCTGAAATAATACTGGCATAGTTTAGAATAACAAAATATATAGTAATGATGAATTGGCATAGGGCTTTTTGGAAGGAGAGCTAAGCTATTTTGTAAGAGATTGCAAAAAGATTTAGAGAAGTAACATTTTCTTTTGAATTTCTTATGGGATGTTTCCTTTTTAATTTTCTTCCTCTTTTTCTTTTTCCAGATCCTTCTCTTCTCGGCAGCTACAGGCCCAAGAAAGCCAAAGTGAGTACCCTGAAGTGCCATTGCTTACAAATGATTTTTTGAGAAAGCTCTCAGTAAGGTTGTGTAGGTATTTCTAAACGTTTGTTCAATGGAAGTATCCAGTAGCAGCAAAAACAAGACAAAGGACATTTTAAAGCTGGTATAACTCAGCCTAGCCCTGTTGACAGATGATTTACAAACACAAATGTGAAAGTTAACAATCTATAAAATATTGATGCCTGCAGTTACAGAGCTTGTTTCTCCTTGGCATTAAGGCTTGTGACAGGGCTGTAGAAGATCTTTAAAAGCAGTTTACAGCTACTTTCCCACTCATTTTCAGAGCACACTTAATTCCAGAAGAGTATGACACTAACATAAATGGCAAGCCAGTGTTATTTTCCCCACACTTGCTTTTTCAGATATTAGCTCCTTGTTCACTGGGTGGATCTGAAGATTAATATCTGAGAATCTCTTTTCCTTTTTTTTTTTTCCCTTCTTCATTTAAATGTTTTTGCCTGTGTTTCTGAAGTACTGCAGAAATTAGGGTTGTCGCTGTTTGATTTTATGTATGCCCTCTTAATTTCCAGATGATTGGTAAAAGCAATGAAACAGGAAGGAAGAAGGAAAGGGAATTAAAAGGATAAAATTTTATACAATTAAACTCACTTTTGCCAGTTTCTCGATTTTTACTATGCAGGGTTTCAGTTTGATGTACCATGTGGATTTAAGATGTTTTGCCATGTCTGGATTGTAAATGAGAAGCTATAAAGAAAGTAGAAAACTTCTACTAAGTATTTCTATAATGTATCTTTTAACTAAGTTTTTTTTTTTTCTCTATAAATGTGAAATAGCAGCAGTCAGCTTGGTGCATGCAGATAGCTGAGCTATGGATTAATTAATCCATCATGTTCCTGATACCTCTGAGCACTGCTGATTCTGAAAAAGTCAAGGCAGAGAAAAAAATATCTTTTTGTTTCCAAAATACTATACAGCTTTAAGGTAGATGTAGTTAGCATTGTGTAGTTTCAGAGCACCTGAGAATTGCTTGTAGTGAAATGCAACTGTTAATGGGAAATCACTGTTGTGTTTAATAAAACTGCTGTTACTTTCACTGGTTTTGTCAAAGTTTGTCTAGCCATCAGGTTATGTTTGAATGGTCTTTAATTGTGTAGCTAAAATTGTGTAGCTGTGATGGGTGTATCTGCTCTCCATGGCTGCAGCTGGGAAAGGGCTTGTGAATGTCCTGATTCATTTCTCCATCTTTGGGAAATGGCTGCTGTAAAAGCGCCCGTCTTGGGTAAGGACACATTTCAGTGGTACAGGTTTATAGTATCTGTGCAAGGAAGAAAAGTGGAAACCTAGGATAGTGAAAAATAGAAAATGAATATTTAAACTATGCTGGAAAAAAGGCAATAAACAGGGTCTCATGCTAGATGATGTGTCAGGTATTAGTAGAGCCCTTCGACACTTAATTGAAATCATGGCACCAGAAACAGCTTCTGAAGCTCGAGACCAGGGCTCTTCTGAGAAATTATAGTCCATATGCAGATATTCTAGTATTGTTACATTGATGGCTAACTTCTATCCTTTTGATTTACAAAAATAAAAAATATAAACCTGTAAAAAATACATCTTCAAATGCGTAATAAACTCTAACAAGACTTTTTTTTCCTTTTTTTTTTTTTTTTTTTTTTTTTAAAAAACAGGTAAAATCCACTCCTGGAAAAGGCCTTGAAGGTTCTTCTGATGAACTTGTGATCTCAGGTCCACTGAATAGGCAGTGCAGTTCTGCTGGTTCATTAATGTGTTCAACACCTTTAGCATGTCATAAACATTCCTTAAGTTCAGTGCTAAGTCGATCTTCTCTAAGAGAAAGGTAATGGCTTGTTTTTGTTCTTTGTGGAATTCTGAATTCATTAATGAGAGGAGATAGGAATATTTACACGGCTCTAGTGTGTATGTTTGGAAGCAGGTAGACTAAGATATTTTTCCCCAAACAACTGTCCTGTCATCTAGCTTGCCTCCGCGTGCTGTGGTTTTCATCACTTCTACTCAGTGAATGCAATCCAGGTAATACAGCAGTGAAAAGGATGTTTGGCATCTGTATTAATAACTCTGTGTGAAACAACAAAGCCCTGAATTTCAAGCATCCCATGTCTTATTACATGTCTAAAATAGAGAATGTTTAAATAAATATCCCCTCTATCAGAAGGTATTAAAGTATCAGGAGCATTAACATAGATAAATAGATAGAGGAAGTACAGTGTTCTGGAGGTATTTGGAAACCTTTTTCTCCTTATGACTATCATTCAGCCTAGTGTTTGTAAGCACTTGCTTGTGGCTATGATGTACTTCTAATCATATGTGATTAGAGTGTGTAACAGGCTTGGACTAGCTTTAGCCCAGTCAGTGTATCATTTTTCAATCTCTTTGTTTAATAGGCATCCTAAGAATTTTTTCGGTTCTGCTTACAATAATTTCTAGGTTTTAACACTATAATTCTAGGTTTTAATTCTCAATAATTTCTTAGTTCTGTGGATTTCAATCCATGAGCTAATATTTTGGGCAAGCCTAACAAATCCAGTGTCTTATGAAGGTGGGATGGAAGAAAAGTCAAAGGAAAAAGCAGATTTTGTATGTCCAAGTCCTCCAGCCCTCTGAGGAGAGGAAGTGCACCCTACTTCTTGGGGAGCAGAGTGTGTCCTTGGTGCACAGTCAGTTTCCAGAGGGCTTTCTAGTAGGAGAAAGGCTTAAACTTTCAGGTCTAGCACAAAACTAAACCTGAATAACCAGATATACTTAGCGAAACTGGGAGAAGCTGAGTATCAAATTGATGGCCTGCAGTACGTACTGAAATGTTTCTCTGAGACCTTGCTTGGAGAGTCGCTTTGGTGACGCTTCCAGCCTCTTTCCTCCCTGATGCCCCTGGCACTCCAGTCAGTGAAAGCTTGCAGGCTGCTTTCTATAGCGTCGGCACAACCTCATGTGTAGCTTCTTTTTCAAAATAGAAAAATTGTCTTAGTTTTCTCTTCAAAAGGAAAAATGACAGGTGGCAGGTGAGGGGTAAATTTTTAATACTCATAAAGATCCAGTTGCTGTTTCTTTTAATATCTTCGTCTGCTTGAAAATATGCTTGTTTGTTATTCTGTGTAGTAATATTTCTTGTGAATGGTAATGCAGACATTAGGATGTATCTGAGGTTTGGAGGAGATTTCTTGTCATGTTTTCTCTATCCCCATTCTCTCTGACATTGGCTGTTCACCTGTGCCTATTAAGGGAGGTATTGCAATAGTAGTATTTATTCTTTCTATCATTTTTTCAGTACTAACATATCTTTTTTTTTTTTTTTCTTTTTGCAATGGACTCTATTTAAAGTTGACAGAATCCCTTATATTGATAGCTGGAATGCCTTGTGTGTTGTGAGCTGCTGTTATATGAATAGTAATTTAGTAATCTGACGGTTAATTGTGAAATCATCTGAATGTTCTTGTTGTTTCTCTCTACCAGCCTTTCTCCAGGAGTGATTTCTGATCTTGTGAAATTATGTCTTTTTCTTATTATTACAACAAATGCTCTTAGCTCTCTGGAGATGTAACATCTTTTCTGTATTAAAGATATAAGCATTTACTTCTGTTATCAAAAAAAAATCCCAAATAAGAAAGTAAAGGGCACAGTCTAATAAATTTGATCTCTATGTTCGTACTACTGAAAAAAAGATTGCTTTAGTTGCCTCTATGTGAATTATAGTTGGAAAGACAAATGTGGATCTGAGGCCAGTATTTGGAAATGCATACACATGATACTGTTCACATCATATAAACACATGGAAAATCATGCCTGCTGAGATAATAAAATAAATTTTTATACTGCTGAGTATAAAAATATTAGTGAATCCGCAAGAATACAGAGTCTTATCTTGCAACCCAGAGTCAGAATAAAACTTTACTCTCCTTCCCTTAAGTTCCCTCTCTTCACATTTTTTTTCCCCCGAAGCCGCATGAAGTGAGCATCTGTCTCTAGGAGGGCTGCTCTTCAGAGCACTGTTGAGGAGCTGGAAGGCACTGCAGGAGCGTTCGGTGCTGCAGAAGAAGAGCTCTTGCTTAAGTCCTCTGAGCCCCTCTGCATCTTTTTTAGCAGTTTCCGGTCAGCCTGCTGAAGAATCAATCCTTGAATCAATCCCCTCTCGTTTTCCCCTGTGTTTGAGACAAGAGCAGAACTGTAAATAGGCTTACTTAGGAGTTAGACTACCTTAGGACAAGGTAGCAAAGTTCTAAATGTTTATTTTACATTGTACTTCTAGGTTTTTGGTTAATGCAAGTGTGCTGAGGAAGGTCTGTATTATAAAATGACACTAGACATAGTGGTGTGATGTGTTGCTTCCCATTTTGAATTTAGCTCTTACAGTGCTCTGGGACAAGCATATTCTTTAATTCTGCCTATGATGTCTGAACATTAAATCAGTGGAGTTAATATGTTCCTTAGACGTGGCTGGTTGTGTAGAGGTAAATATCCCTTATGCTTTGAGAGAGAGCATTAGGGTTGAAGTCTGTCTACTCTTTAAAAAAACAAGAAAAAAAAAACCCTCAAGTCCTGCTCTTGCTTTCCTAGCACACATACATCTTTGTGCTTTCATAGAATATGGTGTTTGTGCTTCAGGACTTGTAAGCTAAGCCGTCCTTGTGGCATTGAAACCTGAAGCAAAATACTTATTCTTTCTATTTTATAGAGAAGGGCTGAAATAGTAAACTCTTTAAGCTAATGATAGAAGTTCTGTTAATGGAGCTATCTACTGGCACAAGAGAAATGCTTTTCTTAAGAGATTATAATGAGTGTAGTAGTATTTGGCCATTTTTTGTTATGTCAAAAAGCAAAGCTTCTTCTCATGCATTTGGGATCAAGGGATTCTTTTTTCCTGCTCTGGATGCGTCTGTTTTTTGTTTTTGTTTTTTATTATTGATCTGAAGAGTAATCACTCCCAGAGTGGAGTCCCTCTTGATGTCTTTTTGATGTTTTCTTGGTGGTACTGCTGCAATGTAGTCTTATGTACTACAAAATTTAACAAAAATCCTAACCTCTATTTGAAGTAGGACAGAGGTTACCCATCTGCATCGATGCTTTTTTGTAACAGTCCTATATTGTTTTACTACCATCTTTCTGTCCTCTGTCTTTCTCCAAGTACTAGGAGAATGTCAGCATAAGGGTAGATATTACTAGAACATGATTAACTCCTGTGTGAAGTCCTTAAAAATTCAAGTTATCAGTAGCTTTAACTTCAATGATCTTGCAAAGTTACCCCAGGATATTGAGTGTTGGTTTTTGTCACATAGGAATATCTAAACCGAAAGGAGTTCACCTAATATTTTGGAAAGTGGAATGCATCCTAGGATAGGGCCTATTCTACTTCTGTGAAAATATACAGTTAAGTTTTGAGAGCCTTCTATTGGGAAGTAGAGCACTGAAAAATTTAACAGGCTTTTTAGAAAATAGCTTGCTCTAGGGAGAGGCTGCAGCTAGGTTTCCTGCCTGATTCTAGCTGTTAAAAAAATAATTATTTCTGATCTTTGGGAACTGAATTTTCATAATTAAGTTGCTCTTGAATAATTGGGGTTTGTTACCTCTGTCATCTCATGGAGAAGTTTACTTACTTGCATTTGCTAAGTTGACCTCTGAAATAGCTCTTGAGGATCACTAGTATCTGCAAAGAATAAGCAGCATGTAAGCTTTGCTTGGTATTTTGGACCAACTTCTACCTTACTTGTCATCTTTGTCCAACTTTTATATTGTTTGTCATCTAATTGCTTGATCTTGCTGCAACAAGAAGGTAAATTTGAAAGTGATTATTGTCAAAGTAGTTCTGTATAGTCTCTAAAACAATTTCACACTAGTAATACTATATTTATGCCAAGGTTTATTGCCATCAGTCCTTTAAAAAAATACAAATCAAAATTGCATCTAGTACTATATAAACAAGTGAAACTCTTAATTGTATCCCAGCTTTTCTATTGTGCCTCTGTATATACTGATATATACTGAGTATGCATTTCATCTTAGTAAATTACCACTTCATGTCCTTTTAAATGAGAATAAACTAACTTCTCCACTGAATGTGAATGCTGCATAAATGTCTTCTTCAGTATAAAATCTGTCTTCTTTTTCAATCTCAGATTTAGAGATGTTTGGTTTTCTTCAGAATCTCTCTTATTGCACGTGTAAGTTCTTGTAGATTGTTTCTCAGGTTATACTTAGCCTAAGAGTTATTTCTCTCTCCCCCTTCCCCTTCCTCCTAATTACAGGGGTAGTGTTCTCTGCAATTGTGAACTGGGTACTACAGCACTTCATTGATTTCTGTCCTCTGATAGTTCGTCCTTGTATGTGGTTTTGCGCAGCGTGAAGCCTGTGTCTTTGAAGCTGATGAATTCTTCATGTAGGCCACATGCCCAGAGTTGTTCACAGGGCTGGGAGGTGTGATGATGGGAGAAGGGGTCAGATTAGGCACTGCAAACATCCTGCAGTACTTTTGCATTAATGCTGCAGATATAAAAAGTCTTAGCTGCTGCTGCTGCTGTCTGATGTTAACATTTTTGCTATGTGTGAATGTATGATTAGATTGTCTGACATTTGAAAATTCCTGTTTGTTACAGCTCTCAAGTTTGCAAGCTGCTTTTTGCTGCAATATATGGATAGATATATCCTCTGCCTGCATTTGTAATGGACTGTTTCATCCTAATGGATACAATTACATATGAAAATAATGTTTAATCTGCAGCACAGGATCTAGACTGTGCTTGAATTCTTTTTTCCCATCAACGTAGATGATGTCTGTGTGACCTTAAAAAAAATCCTTTTCTTTAAAAGAAAGTAAATGCCTTTAGTCACTTTACAAGGGAAAAGGTTCTGTTTCCTTGATCGTACTCGACACAACATCTTTGAAATTAATCTTTAGAAGTTTGCTGATTGATCTGGCTTTTTCTAGGTCACTGAGCTATATTTCCAAAGTGTTTATACAATCTATTGGAATCAATAAACAATTTAAACTGATGTAACTGCAGAATGTTTGCAAGTCCCAGGGAAAATTGGAAGTATGACAAAGAATACAGCTGCAGAAGTTTATTTGGTTTATCAGGACAAACAGTCATTGAAATGAAATGACTTTTCTTTCGACACTGCAATACCATACTACACCTTAATCACATATATAAGTAGGTAGTTGCTTTAAAAACACATTATTGTCAAACGAAAACCCTTTATTTATAGTTAAAGTAGCTGTGCTCTAAATCCTATTTTTATAAAATATCTCCAGTACTAGAGTGAAATGGTTTCACTTCAGATTATGGGTTGCATTTCAGGCATCATTTTATTTTAGATTGAGTTTTGGTTGGTGTCAGTATTAACATTATGAGTTAAATGTAAATTAGGCTTTATAATCGTTACTAAAATTAGACAATAATGATACTAGCAAAACTAATTAGAAAGAAGCTGATACTGTTTTAATCTTATTTAAGGTTTGGGTTTCTCTCTCTTTTTTTTGTACACTGTTTGGGGTGTATGCGAGTGGCTAACATTTCTTATACCACAGCGCACACTAGTGGATTGATTAACAAAATCACCTTAAGAAAAAAACACCTAATAGTTCTTGAATTAAATACTTAAATCTTTTCTTCTTGCAGACATAGTCGTGTCTTCTGTAATTGAATACAATAGCAATCTTTTTTTTTTCCTAGAAGCAAATACATTTATCTCCAAGGATATTTGTAAATTTAAGATTAATAGCCATGATCTCAGATCTTACATACTATTTCATAAAATTTATTTCCCAAAGGTAATCTATTCTAACTTCTGTTCTCACTGCCAGTAACCTGGATGATGGAATAACAGCAGCTTCTGTATAAATAGGAAAATGCCAGGCTGTCATTGTTCTCTCTATTTGTTAAATGGGAAATGACCCAGTATTGCTGCATCGAGAATGTAGGTTTTAAACATGGATCTCAGAGGTTCTTTAATATTAGTGCTTGTAAATGCTAATGGGAAGTTGTTAGATGTCAGTACTGCTCCAGCCCTTTTCCCTTACCTCTTTTCTTTTTTTCATAAATTGTTTTTGACCCCTGCCTCATCTCATTCCTTCTAAGTAGGGTATTTTATCAGGACAGCGGGTTTTTGTTCAGCACACTGCTAGTGATACAGTGCGTGCATTGTAATGCAGTCTATCGTATGGGCTCAACTGTGTTAGAGAAATTAATGTTTCTGCTTAAGTTTTTTAGACATCTACCTTTTTAATGGTTGCCCTTCGCTCCCTTCACCCCTCTCTCCCCCCAAAATTCACAAAGTACTTTCTTTTAGAGAAAGTTACTGCATTCTTTAATGTAACAGAATTTTAGATTCTAGTATGCAAAAGACCTGAATGATATGGCTTTCTAGTTCCTGCAGTTTGAGATAAGTTGTAAATATTCAGCTTACTAATACCAATGTCCTTGGAGTCAGTTTTGCCGAGTATGCAGTGAATGTATAAAGAAAAACAATGCTAAATACAATTAGAAATATGGAAAGTGCATCCCTTGATAGGTTATATGATTCATTTCTCCAATATTGTGTGATTTCCTGGCACTGTTTCATGGAAAAAAAGATGGAAACATTCAAAAGTGGATGATTTGATCTAAGAAAATCTGTATATTGGTTGAAAATGTTAGGGCTGTGTAGAACAAATGTTGATTTTTGGGAAAGGAAAGCAATATGAAATAAGTTCATATTAGTTAAGTGGACACAGAAAAACAGAAGAAACTTGCTCAGAAGCAGAAAGATGGCCACTTTCTCATGTATTTTTTTTTCTCGAAGTAAAAATACAAAGGACAAGCAGGTGTTCCCAGGCCTGTGTGTAGCCCTTATACCTGAGTGTTTCCCATTTGCAAGTTCTTGGGTTTGGTTACTTTTAACTTTGCCAGGCTCTTTTGAAGTAAAACTTTATATGTGCTTGTGCTTTGTTCCCTCTGAGGAGCTGTGTTGTTTTGGCCAACATTATCTAGAAGTCTGGTGAAGGTGAATTCAGCCTGTTGTGATCACTCTGGGGACTGGAGAATGCAGGGATGGAAGGTGACAAAGAGCAATGGATCCAGGGAAGAGGAGAAGGCAGAAGGGTTTTCAGTCTTAAACCTGTCCAGAGCCCAGTGCAGAATTTCAGGATTCATCTGCGAAATTTCTCAGCTGCAAAATCTCTCAGCTGCATCGAACTGCTGACGCCAACTAACAAAATCTGTCCCTGTCCCCATGCTTCCCGTCCTGCCAGAGCATGGGATATGGGAATGGCAGCCACTGCTATCTGCTCTTCTCTTAGCTCCAGTGGCAGAGGTCTGCAGCAGACCTAGGGCTTGCAGTCCTGCTGGAAACCCAGTTTCATGGGACCGTGTCAGGCCTTGTTATTTCCTTGGAGCTGTTCTTCAAATGTAGGAAATGGCGTAAATCAAACTAGCACTGCAAAGTCAGGTTCTCAAAGGTTAGGAAACATGGAAAAGAGGATGTAGAATTTTAATTTAGTGTCTGGTTTCTGTGATCATGCCTATTCCCTAGTGAATTCTTACTTTGCCTTATTTCTGTACTGTTTAAATATTATGTTTTGAAGATACTAAAATATGGAGGTTGGTATGTTGGTATATCCTATCCTTAAAACTTATCTGCCTACCTTAGTAGTCTGCGAATAATTATTGACATGAAATTTTTGGCAGCTAGTGAGCTCACTGAGAAGTGAGTTTTTTTCCTAAGTAAACTGGAAAAAAATGGACTACAAAACATGAAAGAATAAATCCAAAGTTTTTCAGTCACTCATATCAAGCAAGCAACCTTGTTTTTAATATAAAAACGGCAACTTGAAAACCAGTTCTGTCTTGTGAAATTTGCAGTACTTTCATGTTTAGGAAAGATAGGGAATTCGCGGTTTTTGAACTCCATGGGTTTTCCAATTTGCACACATTGGGGTTATCTTCCTGATGGTTTAGCCCAGTGGAAACAATTTCATGTGTGAAATACTTCCTTTAAAAACAGAAGAATGCAACTGATCACTGGGAATAGAATAATTGCATAGCTTTTCTATTCTGTGGGGACAATACAAACATTACCAAAATATTACTCAGTTACAAAATCATGAACGTTTTCTCTTCTTTGTATCTGCTGTTGGGATTGTGGAAGCATGCTGCTTATGTGTGTCTTTGAAATGTTTCTTTAGTTGTACTCCAGAGGAGAAGAAGAATCAAATCTAAACACGATGTATGTTCCAAATAGAAGGAAGTAATGCATTCTTCATAATTAAAAAAAAAAAAGAATCGAAAGAAACATGTTGGAGATTTTCAACAAGGAACTGTTTCTTCTGTTGACTTATTTTTCGTCTTCTTCTTTCAGATTTGCCTCTGGTTGGCCTACACCAGCAAATGGAGATGAGATCCATGAACGAGTGAAAAACATTTTAAGGACACACAGCGCGAGACAGCGTCTAATATTTGTAAGTTTGACTGCAAATTAACTCTCCGAATTTCGAGACAGCTTTGAGTGTAGAAATGTGGATTCAGTATATACAGCCTTGTGCACAGGTGGTGTGGGTAGCCATCTCATAGGGTATTGAGGATAATTACATTATTTTTTAAATTTGGATCCCCTGCTTTCAGGTAAGGAAAAGAAATACGTTACTGATTTGTAGAACATCAAGGGCATAACGTGTTGTGCAGCTGCACATCACCAGCTGCTGGTGTCCAGCTGTTTGTGAAGCTAATATTATTCTTCAAATGTGTGCTTTTTTTCCTAATTACCTGGCTTTCAATGAGCAGAGTGCTTTATCTAATGAGATTGTACCCTGGATCAGAACATTTTGTCCTTGAATCTGATGGAATTTCAGAGTTCACTTTTAGTCAGATAACAAATTTTGCTACGGTAATTCTAAGACCCCAGTTGTGGCACGGGAGAACTTAAGTTCTTATGTATGAGATGATGTAAAAGAGAGATAAGGTAAAAGAATATAAGAATTAGGGGAGGTAAGGTTAAGATAAAGGCCTCTGATGACGTTGTTATTTTTGTTGGAAATATAACAGGCTGATGTTACTGATCAGTTAGTAGAGGCACAAGTGTCTCAGTGGAGAAATACATCCTGTTTGCTTCTGTTTCTCCTATCACCTATAGGCACTCTTGATCTGTTTATTTTCTTCTGTCAAGTCTTCATTTTTATCTTAGTTTTGTGCATTCTTTCTGTTTTAAACCCTGAAACACTTTCCTCATGTGTGTTAAGACTATGTGAAATAATACGTGTTGTACCTCCCTAGGTTTTTATACAAATGTTATAATCTCTTGTGAGCTTCTGCCTGTCAAAGAGAAGATGTCTATCGTATTTTCGTTTTTCAGCTACTCCAGAATAGGAGTACAAATCTTGTCAGATACTCTTCTGATATTTCAATGAGCTTAGGATAGCAGGTTGGAATTTATGACATTCCAATACCTACATATAATGAAAGTTTGCACAGCACAAACCGTCTCCAGTGGTCCTTGACTTCTTTCCTTGAACAATAGACCATGACTTTATGGTAAGAAATTTATTACTTTGCTAGGAGAGCTGAATACTGTTTACACTGTCTCTCTATATAGTTGTAAAGACTATGACTATTAAATATGGTAATGGTAAAAGAGAACGCCATTGTTTTCTTCTTTTAATGTCTTACTAACTTTAGTGTTAAGCATCACTTAAAGCAGCTCTTGGAATAAAGTCTTATGCTGCTCTAGAATTACTTTCACATGCTGTTATTCACTTCCCACCACAATATTGTGCAAATGACCACAAATGTGAAAGGGATGCTAGATTCTTGAAGCATAGTGCTTTCTATTGGCTTTCTGTTAGCACACATGGTCACTTCCATTATTGAAAACATGGTGAATACACCCAGGGATTAACAATTAGAAGTAAAACTTTTCTGATTCCTCTTCTGCCAGAAAAGGCATGTGCCTGCCCTGAAAAATGGAGGCATCAGGGTACTGGATAGGATTTTCAGATCCTTAACTGAAGATCAGGGCATAAGAATATAAGGAAAGCACCATTTTTGTAGGTCCATTTTTCTTTCACTGAGCAAAAGGAAAAGGAGGATATGACAGAAGGGTCTCACAGTGTTTAATTATCATGTGCTGCTAACTTGTGAAAGCTGTGGCAATAGCAGCCAAGTTGTTAAACAAACAAACAAGAAAGTCAGGCTTGCTTGTGTTGAGCACAGTAAAATACACCAGGATTGTATCATGCTTCCCCCGAAGGTCCAAAATCTAGGTGGTGTGATCTGGATCCACGTGGAGGGATGGGATGAACAGGTCATCTTGAAAGTGGGGGAACAGTAAAGCAAGTGAACTGGCAATTTGATGAGTAAAGATTTTGGCTGTGGTCTGGATCCTCTTCCAAATTTTGAAAGGTTTAAGCATATCTCTTATTCTGTTTTATTCCAGAGAGCCTAATGCTAAATAACCATTCCCAGAAGTATACAGCTGTGTTTTTCAGAACTTCGTTTCCATAGTGCTCTGTAAAAATAGTGCGACTGGAACTGTGCTGCGGATTCCTTAGGGTGTGCACTGTAGCTTTCCACTATGATATTTTGACAGTATCATAATGTTTCCATCTTTTTCTGCTTTCCAGAACATAATTTGCCTCTGGCAAATACTGCAGAGTTTTATTTACCACTGTACCCCATTTCCTCTACTCAGTGCTTTATAGTCTGTGACTGCTGAAGGAAGAGAGTTTTCCTGTTTACAAACACACTTATGAGCTTGGGTTTCACAACAATAAATTGTGTTAGGTTTTCCCTCATCCATACTCCTGCCATTCAGCTTGGTCTGCTTCTTATTCCCACCTGTCATTGTATTTATTGTCTTCTCTCCCAGTTCTGTGTTAACAACAATCTTGATTATTTTTACTGCAGTATCTTTTTTTTCCCAGATACTTGTAGTATATAATGAAAGATTATTCCATTTTGTAATCCTTGTAGCAATTGGCTTCTGCTGAAAGCATCACTTAACATCACCTCTTAAGCAGTGTCTTTGTTCTATAGCGTAGTGAACCTGGTCATAGATGGATGGAATTCCTACCATCCTGTCTCAGGTGAGCAACTGGCTCACTTCAGAAGAGGTATTTTGTTTCTTAATTGCCTCAAAGGGTAACTGTCGGTTAATTAACGTCTAGAAAACATGTGGAAGGTAGTATTGTTTTGTGGCAACTCTTAAGAATACCACTGAGAGGTCACTGGTATGTTGCAGATATTTTCTGAAGTTGGATAAATATGTTCTCAGCCCTGGGTGTGGAATGGAAGTATTTAGATCTGTAAAATGCTGCTGTCTCGTAAAGTGTCTTACATGGCTAGCAATAGTTCATTATGAAAAGCTAATGAATCATGAATGTGTGGGGTTCTTTTCCCCCTCTTCTGCAAGATGCAAAAGTAAGGTGGTAGGCAGGGGGTTTCATAGCATTTATGCCACGTGTTTGTCAGTGATTATTGAGGCTTATGTTGTCTGCATATTTCTTTAGCTCTACAATGCCAAGAAATTCTTTATTACTTGAAAATTATTAGCTGTGTTGTGGTGAAATTAATTAAAATTGTTCATAAATGGCATTTGGTTCATTACACTTTCTCCCTTTCTCCCCCAAGAAACGTAAGCACTTTAATAGTCTTCTACTAAATGGAAAGTATTTTTGAAATGGCATCATTATAATCAGAAACAAAGGTAATGAGAGCTTGATTTCTGTTTTTTGTTTTCCTATTTTAGGATGAGAGTAACTCATCAAAAGAAGACATGACTAAAATGGGACAGTTTTCACATAAAGCTTCCTTATCCACAAGTGAACTGCAGAGCGGGTACAGATTTTTTCTTTGACCATTACAGAACTGTCCTATTCCTGGTATTGCCCTTTAAGTTTAGCTAAAAACTTAACTTTCTCCTTTCAGCTATTCATTTTGTTGTACAGGGATAAGACTTCTGTAGGAGTTAGTCCTATCAAACTTTCTCACGTAAAAGCAAAATACAACTAATTGTCACCATGCCTTTCAGAGGGTTTGGCATTATGTCAGTGTGGTCTTCATAAAATCCTGTTTTTTGGACTTGGTGGGTAGTTCTTGGGTTTCCTTCAGCCCAACTAGAGCACTAGTAACTTTAAAAATAACCATTTGGCTATACTTTTTAAAATATGGAAGTGCAAAAACAAGTTTAACTTTACTTAGTAACTGGATTTTTTTTTTTTAAAGGACATGTCTGGAAAGGAGAAGTAAATAAAAAAGTACAGTAAAACAGACTACACATTAAGAGATTCAGCATACAATATTTGAACAGAGATCTTGAAAACTTGAGATTCTCTCTAGTTTATATAGGTTAATTATTCTGCATATACTTCAGATGTGTGATTAGGGTTTCTTTCTAGTATTTTACTTGATTATTTTGCTTGATTTGATTTTGACAACTTCTGTAGTAGAAGGGGATTATGTAGAATGTTTAGTACTCATTGGAGGAGTAATGTTAAGTAATGTAAAACATAGTGGGGTTTTGTGACTTCTTTGGTTTTACTTATATTAAGAGAAATACCCTGGAACTGTGGCACTAAAATTGACACTGCTTGACTTAAGAAAGCTTTATTTTGGTAATTAAGTGTGTTGCAGTATTTTGTAACAATGGCCTCATGAATCACCACTGAATGGAGCATAAGTCAAAAAATCTTAGATTTTCACATTCGCATGAAGTTGTTAGTGAAGGTGTTAGCATTTCTCTACCTATGTTCACCCCTGTGTTCTTTCCTACTTTATACTTTGTCTTGGTAACTGCTGCAGTCAAAATGCAGGATATAGGATGTGGTGGAGAGAGTGTGGAAGTTTTGATTCTGGGACAGCTTTAGTGCTTTGAGATTGATCCTGATACTGAAGACTGTGAGAAAAGACGAAACAAATCTTAATATTGCAGCATCAAGAGATGACGGGATATGAAATGTGGCACGCCAGTCGGGAAAGGACAGCTGCTTGGGCCTAGAGGCTGGCAGCACTAATCCCACTCACAAAAGGGAGAGACACCTAAGGACTCAAGGACAGTCTGACTGCCAGTGTTTGCCACACTGCTCATAAACAAGATACAAGGACAGAGACAGAGTTCAGAAAAGGACATGGTACTGTCGACCAAATGTTGGCAGTAAAGTAGATGATTGAAAACCACTGGGAGTAAGGAAAAGGTCCGTGTTTTGTGAAATATTTAGTATATGACTCACTCAGAAAAGAACTTCTGGGACTTCTAAAGGAGATGTATGAGGGAACAAAAGCATATGACAGGTATTTCAGAGCAGGGAGTTGCGTGCAGAAATCCTGCTGTTAATATGATTTGTGAGTGTAATTCCCAGATTGCTTAGCTCAGATTCAGATGGTTTCCAGTTGAGACAGGCGAGGGACTCTGCCCGAACTTGGTGGTGTCTTTGTCCATCCAGTGCTGTGCATGTCACATGCAAGGATGGGCTAATAGAAATACACAAAAAGATAATGAAGCTTATTTCTTTTACATCTTTTTTGTCAGAAGAAAAAAGAATACGTAATTTGAAAAAGTTACTAAAATTCTTTGATACTCTCCTCCTACTACAGTTAAAATCATTGGATTTTGGTTTTCTCCAAGTAGATAAGCTTTTAGTAAAAGAAAAGTGTAAGCATAAGGCTGACTTCAGGAAATAGACTGTGAAGAAAAGAATATCAGAGCTGTTTGTGAGGTTGTATACAAATGTCCCTTCTAGGCTACTGTGTATTTGTTGCACAAAGAAGGCTCTATCAGAAGTAAGGTGAGATGAGTTGTGGAAAGAAAGCAGTTTAGTTCAGTTGACTGTCTCGGGGGTATTGACTTGTCCCCATTTAATACGAGCTTGTGTAAATTCCCCTCCCCTTTAGGATAGGATAAATAGGTTTAAATTTTTTTCATGCTGTTGACTAAACTCAAATGCTGGTGCTTAACTTTTTTGAAAGTGTGAAGGTTACCTTTCTCTGTTTTTAATTTTGGAACCTTGGATGGTTTTAAGTACTGTTTCATGTGGTAGAGATTAGCATCACTGTGGTGTTTGAATATAAGAAATCCAAGTGTAGAAGCTGTTCCTTCTTCTGTTTCCCATGAGACAGGGGAGGCTTAGAAATGTGAATTTGAAAAACTGTCCCTACATCTTTCTCTTCTTCTCTACCTTCCTTAAAGTCAAAACCTGAATACGTTTTGCTGTAGCTAGCTAAAAGTATACTTGTGAATGCATTTATGGAAGGATTCTTTTAATTTTGTCATGTGAGTTTACTGATATTAACTTGAGGACAACTGGTTTGACCATACTAGATTGACAGATGGCATGTATATAACAAAATGTGAAATTCCATCCATTTCCACTAGGACACACATTTCCGGTTTATTTTCCCAAACTGAGAAATGTCTCAAAAGGCTGAGGATAACGTAGGCTTAATTTTTAAGTGTCTCTTTCTCTGAGCAGATGTGAGAGATGTCACCTCAGCAGTCATTTTTTGCTTATAAATTTTGATCTAGTTTCATGTTTTATTACAAGAAAATGTCTCATTTCATTATATAACACAACCCTTTGTTTCAAGTGTTCAAGAGAATGCAAACAGCTATGAATTTGTCAGTGTTTCATAATGAATTTAAAAGAATAATCTTTGCTTTATAGATCTATGAAATAATTTCTCAAAGCAACTGAAATATGAGAATTTGTGTTAAGTGTTAAAACAGTGACACATAAGATGGGGTGGGGAATGAACACTCAGTTGCCATTATATCATAATGTATTTGGTAGAATACTTAATCCCAGATGCTTCTGATAGAGCACTTTACAGCTGCATCCACAGTAATTTAATATATCTCAGATAGATTGTCTTCATATTGAAATAACTGCTCGTTGTTACATTTTGACCTTCAAATGACACAAAAATCCTACTGTGTTTCTGTTGCATAGGCTCAGTGCCTAGTCACACTGCATATCAAAATACTGCATGCTATTTGAAAATTAATTCTCTTTCTATTTAGGAGGTATTATCAAGTGCACTTGGATACATGGGGGAGAATTTGTGTGAATGAATAACACAGGGCTCCCATTTCTTAGAAGTAGCTGCAGCGCAGCATTTGTTTTTATTTGTGAAAGGTAATCTGTGGTTAACAGCTTTACTTGGGATTTCTGCTGTTTCTGTGCTCTGACTCTTACTTCTCTTGATTTGCTGATTGTTGCTTTGCTTCTTTTTGTTAGCAGTTCACCCCTGCAGCAGAATGCCACTGTTTACTTGGGTGATGGTGAATATTGGTCCAGTCGCACGGCTGTGTACAAAGGGAAGCCTCACAGAGCCATCTTTGAAGAAAGTCTTGAAAAAATATACAGAAACATGTACCAAAAAGCTTCTGGCACTGTTTCGGACCAAAAAACCCACTCCTGATAGCATTTTGCCTGGAAATGCACAGTACACAACCTTCAGGTTTTTAATGAAAACTATTTTTATGTAACAAATATTTGTACTCTATTTTTAAGGTGTAATTATACTTGGGCAAGGTTATTGAGCAATGAGGTTTGGGGCCTGGGTTGCCAAAGGGGAACTACTTAAAACCAAAAAAATCTAAGACTCTTCTTAGTTAATCAAGCTGTACTGCTCCTTTCAGACCATCAGAAGATAGTCACCTGAAGACCAATAGCTCTGCTGGAACTTCTTGGCTGACATCGAGTCAGGTTTTAGCTGCAGCTAACATTTTAAAAAATCATTATAACTATTTAGTAACATAAATAGAATTGATTTGGAAAGATAGTATGTCTTAGTGTTCAGAGAGGCAGCGTGAAGGGGAAAGGTGAATGTATGTGTTGATATAAAAGCATCTGCTTTGGGAAAGAGGGAATTGTTTTTTAGAAAATTGGCTTTGGATTATTTTTGTTGCTGCTGTTGTTGAGAAAGACAGAAGGAAAAAGCTTATACTGACCTATAGATGTGCTTTCAAAGCATTTTCAAGCACCTTTAGTAACAAATTTTCGAATACCATCAAATTTTAAAGAAACCTGCCCAACTCAGCAGTCTTTTTATCAAAAGAAAGTTCTTCACATACCCTGTGCACTTGAAAGTTTCCAGGTTCTCTTGAATGTAGCCATGACATTTGCCAACACACTAGTAATTTAAAAAATACAAATAAGAAAAGGGCGAGAAGGGGGTAGGCCTGGAGCTAGTCAGCAAACTCATATACCCAGTTCAGGCCTTCTGAAGTCCCTGCATCACAATCCCACCTAATTTGGAGCCTATCCTTACCAGCCTGCTGGGATCCTCTTGGCAGAAATTGCATCCTTTTTGCTAAAGGCCACCAAATGTTCATCAGCAGTTCGATGCTTTCCCAAGAGACGGAACCTTTTCAGCTTTGCATTGAACAGATCCCACATTAACAGACGGGGGCAAATTGCCCATCTCTTGCAAAAACAAATGTTTTAAAAGGGCAAGAGTGTCCGTCTCCTGCTTCTTTTTAAAATGGGGGTAAAAAAAACAAATGCATATTCTGGCTTCTTCCCTGGCTGAAAGAACAGATTCAGTTGCATCGATGCCATTTTACCTGTTACGACTGGATAAAGGATAAAGCTAGCAGTACAGATGGCAGAACATATGACTGTAACCTGCCAGCATGCCTAGATAAACAAAAAGTTGGTCTACTCTGCCTTCCATCCTTTAACACTGAGACAACATAATTGATTTGAGAAAGCAGTTGGTGAGCAATTATGCTAGTGGGAAAGCATGTTGAAAGGCTCTGTGCTTCTGTTTCAGGAAAGGGGACTCTCAGAGGAAGTGTCTTGCATACAGACATTTCTATTTCTTGTAACAGTTAAACCAGTTGAAGTGGATTAACACTGATAACTTCCTGTCCCTGATGCCATTTAGCACATTTGTGCTTTCAAAGGGCATTAGTTGTTCAGTCTTATGCTATCTATAGTGTTGAGTCACTCTATGGAGAGGTAATGCACTTTTTTTTTTTTTTTTTCCTTCAGAAGTAAAAAGTAAAACTTGTCCAAGCTGCGACATCGAAGGATGGTGGTCATAGAGTGTTACAGCACAGTACCTGCTATTCATCCACTACCCCTATTCCTGTGATCCAGTGTTAGTCCATAAAATAGTTTCTTGTTTCTTGCTGCTAACGATTATATGCATAAGCAGATAGGACCTCAGAGTGAGATCTGAGAGAGTCTTTCTAAGTTTTTGGTCTTCTGAGAGTTGTTGTAGTTTTCCCACATGTGTTGGAGCCTTCAAGATTTACTGTTCTTCTCATGGCTTCCCACAGTCTTCAATCAATATTTACTGTATGTGGCCTCCTTAGTGTCAAGCCTGGTAGAAGTTCATGTAGTCAGAAGGTTGGTGCTCCGCTTTGGCCACATTGAAGTACTGTTCAGTTTACCCCTCCCTGGCACCCCAGCATTGCAGATTTTTGCCCCTGTTAGTTCAGTTCCGAATGCTCAAGCTCTTTGGATGGATGACCGAGGACACAAGTTGTCCAGAAATCAAGAAATAAGGAGGGGACAAAGAAGGTTGGAAGCAACCATGGAAGAAAACGGTAACGTGTTGGAGGATCCAGAGGAACAGCTAGGGTATGTTACATTCTGTTCCCCTAACTAAAGAAGAGAAGCATATTGTAAATGTGATAACCTTTATTTTTACATCAAAAAGTCTTTGATCTCTATTTCATATGGAGACTTAATAAGAGAAAAAGAAAGTGTCCTACCTTTGTGACTAGTCTCATGCTGTAGCCTTGCATGCAGCATAACACCAAATGAAGCAGACAGACTGCAAGTGGCTTTGGGCTTTGGACTGCTGTGGGAGATGGCGTGCAGAAAGTGTGTCTGAATCAGCTGCTGCAGAAATGTCTCTCTCTCGTGGTCAGAGGCATTCCACAGCTGATGTGCTATGGTAGAGAAAAGAGTGTTCTCTTCCAAGCACTGTGCTGGTTGTGTTTAATGGAAAAGTTTTCTATGAAATGTCACTTAAGACCCAAATTACTGCGATCTGTCCCCAAAATCTGCAAGCCACTTGTTTTTTAAAAGCTTTTGGCCCTTTCCCTGTTTGCTCAGCTAGCTCTGCTATTAATATGCATGCGGCTCAAGTGCCCTGAACGCGGCTGCTCCTTCGCTGCTGCACTATGTGATAAGTATAGGTTCAGGCAGTGAACCAACATAGTAATAAACTGTAATTGTTTAGTGCACCTTGCTTTCTAATACAATTTAAATCCCTTCTATCAAATGCAAATTTCTAGGTTCCTGAGTGCAGCTTTAAATAGCATTTTCTATGTTCATTCCTTATCTTTTGTCATCCACAAAGTAGTCTGTTAGTGACAGTGCGATGACACAATTCCACCATCATCATTTTACCTCCTAAAGGAAAGCTGCCTACTCAAATCTAGAAATAATGGGCTAGATTAAGAGAGAATTAGTGTTTTCCTGTAGAGTCTATCTCTTCCTCCTGCCCTCCCCAAGTTATTACAACCCGTGAGTGTTCTCACCAAATGCTACGGCTTCCAGTGTTGCTTGCAGGATGCAATATAATCAGAACAGTATTTTAATCTCTTTCATTTTAGTAAATCAGAGTCCTCTCTTAATTTGCTCCCTTCCCCCTTTGCCACAACTAACTTTGCATAGCTCAGGGTCTTGGGGTGGCTTTGCACAAACTAGCTTGTGTGCAGAAGCTTGCCAGATCCCCTGCTAAATAGTAGTTGCTTTGGAAATCACTCAGGCAGCGACCTGTTGCAGATTTTGAAAATGTCAAGCTCTTTAATGATTTACATAATTAAAATTTCATCGAGGAAGTGGGAAACTTAAACTGGTCAACCAGCGGCAAGCCCCATAGGGATGGACAGAGTAATGGGAATAGGTAGCAATAAGATGGGCAGCCTGGTTTATCCTCCCAGTCAGCTTGGAACCCATAAACCTGCCCAAAGCAGCTCAGAACATGGGGAGGGCTGTTAGCTAAACTGTGCATTGCATTTGTGAATTTTACTGTTGTTTAGGGATTCCCAAAAATACTGAGAGGAGAAAAAAAGTCTGTCCATAATGATTGGAAACCTGTGATTTTTTGCCCCCCTCCCTTTTTTTTTTTTGTAATATAACAGGCTTTTAGCATTGATCAGTATTAAGTACTCTGTGCTAAACTCACTATCCTTGTTACCTCAGCTGTAAAATGGGGAGTTTGTGCTCTGATACTTAATTAAACGACTGTAAAGTGCTTTGGGATCCTGATGTGGATGTTGTTAGAGAACCTATTTTATTCTGAGGCAGCCAGGCTGCAAAGTCCCACCTCCAGGTTACTAAAGAGGTTTTATTTTAATTTTCCCAGTTTTATTATGTTTTAATCAGGCAACTATCAAACAAGTCTTAATCTTATCAAGTTGGAAGTCTATTAAATCCAAGAGACTCCCCTGAGGATAAGAATGAATTGCTTCCTACCTGAATTTTTAGGAGCTAATCGTTACAGCGGGTACCCCGCTTATGTCTTGTGGATGATCTATGTTCTTCATATTCATAACAATTGCTCTCATGATATCTTTTTCGAATACAAGTTCTATTTTTATCATCATGATATCTTAATGCTTTCTCCTATGTGTTCTAACCAGTGCTATTAACATCCCTCAGGTCTTTTGTTCTTGTGCTCTCCCCAGGGCTGGGGGTGCAGTGGTGTGTGCAATAACTTGACAGTGGAAAACTTTGCCATAGGTGTAGCAGACAAAGTAAGCTGGGAGGAATTTCCACCTTTTCAGTACATGTGCAAGGTATAGTCCGTTATGATACTATTCTGATCTTCCTAATTCTTGAACTTGAAGGTATTTCTAAACACTTGTTTTCTGAACCACTGAGCTATGCAACAAGAATAGCCTTTTATGTGGTCACTTACTTGTGTAAGTCCCATAATGTGGAGGCTCTGGGTCATGTGAAAGCTAACCACGACGTTAATTGCTTGCCTGGTTACAAAATGCTCATTATCAGGATGCTTGAGAACGTCTCAAGAGATTTGTTTAGGAATCAAGGAATTTGAGGAAGCTTTTTAATCACTGAAACTTAGGGAATGCTGTTTAGTTTCTTGGTGCCAGTTGAGGCTGAGAGTGAACAGCACTTCTGTGGATGGTTTTAATGAGCTGCCTCACTGACAGGAGTGATGTTGGGCTTAGGCGACGGTCTGTGATAGCAGCAGTCTTTGCCTGGCTCTTTTGAGCTTCCACAAACAAACTGATGCATTGAGAAGGGATCAAGAATATTTAATAGTTCCAGGTTCTTTGATGCAACAGAATATTGAACAGAAACCTCATTGCACTGGTTTCTACAGCTTTGTCCATGGCATTCAAAACATCTTCAATCAACGCTCTAAGGCGAGGCTGTAGCTGTTTTTGTTACCGACGTTGCCCTGATTTCACCCAAGACGTGCAGTTTGTTTCCAGTGTTTGTCTTGAGAGAGAAACTCTCTGAAGTGCCATGATAATCCATCTGGATGGCAGCATGAAGGAAGAGCAGTTCTCCATTTGCTTGGTCGATGCGGAGCTTGTGCTACTCCTCCTCGTGCGGTTCCCCGCGGTTCTGCTCTCTGAGACGTGTGATCGCAGCCTTCTCTTCAAGTGGAGGACTTTGCTGCTGCAAAACAAGGTTCCTTTCAGTTCATCAGAATTCACTGACCCTAAGGATATAGCACAGTATTTTTTTTTTCCTGTGGTCCAACATTTCTGTAACCCTGTAGTACTGATACCGCTGAACACAGATTGCTTTGGATGAAGTGGGCTGAGAGGTGGAGAGCAGGGGTGGGTTTTTGACGAGCTTGGTGCTGGCTTTCCGTGTTCTATACGTTTGCATACCATGAATTGTGGGTATATAAAGCAATTGGTGAGATTTATAAATATGTGTTTGAGTAACAAAAGCATCATTTATGCTACTGAACTGTGGTGAATTCTAATGTTTATATTTTTATTGTTACACTGACTTGAAGCTTGGGATGTTGAGCTAATTGTGTAACTATAAAGCCTGTAGCTGTGTTAACTGTTTCCTTCAGTACCCCAGTAGTAAACAATTGCTAGGAGGTTCCTTTCCCTGCCTGCCGTGTTTCCACCACAGTCATCTAGTGTTTACACACATTTTAGCCACTGTGCCATCTTTGAAGGCTTTATTTGTCTCATTTACGTTTTTGGTTTGGATAATACTTAAATATGAAATCCATCTGTGAAGCATATTGTATATTCACGTTGAGGGGTAAAACCAGTTTTTAATTAAAATTTTATACAGCACTTGTATTTCACTTTGTCCTGTTTTATTATGAAACACTTCAATCTTCTTCCTAAAACACATATGTCTTGTGCGTTTCAAGATGTTCCTTGTTGCTCATGCAGAACCGGTTTCTGAGCTCTGTCAGCAGAGTGCCATATGTTGTGGGGTTCATTTCGCTTCTCTGGCGTTTGTGTAGGCAGCATATTGGATGTGAGGCAGCTCCGCTCAACTCCATTCTTCTCTTTGTAAACTTGTCAGGAGATGAAATAAGCTGGGAGAAGAAAACGGTGAAGAACACAAGAGCGGTTCAAACTATCAATAAGTTACGCTAAGCTGGGCAGTCAGAGCTAAGGCTTCCCGTGTCCTGGAGGATCTTCTGTAATTGTGGCTCATGTATAGTCTGTAAAACGGTGCCTTCTGCAATGTGACCCAGCGCGGCACCCCAAACGAGTGCTGAAGATTGAGATGTAACGCAGATGATTTGGAGATGACAGGAATTATAAGTGCTCTTAATTTTTCAATGATCCACTGGTTTTAAATACAAAAAAAAAAATGTGAGTTATGGGAGATGGGAGTGCAGAAGAATTGTGATCCTCTTAGTTGTCTTCTGGCTTTGTGAAAAATAACTCTCCCTGTTTAAATGCCTGGTACTGAAGAGGAGAAATCCTTCATCATCATGAGGGCATCAGCAGGCTCCTGTTAAGAAAAATGGCTTTTTTGTTATCTGATCAATCCATCCCTGTTCCCTCCCTGCACCCCATAATCTTGACCATGAACCAAGAGGTGCCTTCAGTTTTTAATATACGGGTTGCGGAACACAGCCCGTGACTGTTTATTGATAGTAGTCATATTGCCAGATACGGATTTTATCCGCTGAAAGCTGACTGTGACAGAGAGGACAGAAGCATTTCTGTGATTTTTGTAACTAGAGCTTTTAAAAGAGAAAAAAAAGGGCGAGCACTAAACCAGCAAAACAACCGGTCCTCCTTTCTGAGGCTGCGGAAAGGGCTCGAGTGGCTGCTTGAAATGAGTGTTGGGAGGAGAGGGGAGGGGAAAGGTTTGCAGTTCTGACCTAATGTACCCCAGGGTTGGTCCAAAATAACCAACCGCAATGACACGAGTGCAAACCTGCTTCAAGTGACAGGCAGATCAGCTCCTGGGACTCCATTTACATATGTTTAAGACAAACAAAAAAGCTGCCTTTGTTCCCTAGGAAAATCTATTTACTTGGCATTCAGCGCTTGTATAAGCTAGAACTTCTTTCATGGAGGATGTAGAAACAAAGCAGCTGACATTTCTGCTTTGATGTAATGCTGGAGCTAGGATGTGATTTTGAAATATGAAAGTAAACTGGAACTACTTCCAATTTAAGTTTTTTTCTTTCTTTTTTTTAATGACCTTAAAAGTTTTGTGAAGTTTTTTTTTTTTTTTTCCCCTCCCCTTAGGGACTAGAAGAAATTATAACAGTAATCTTACTTATAGCTGTAAGTCTATAGAGACAGTGGCTGTAGGTTAATGAAAAATTGACACCGCTCCTTGCCTGTGCTTCCAGCAGATTTTTTTTCCTTCAAACTGATGTGAACTATTGCACTGCCTGAGTTGGTTATGAGGCTCACATATTAAATTGAATGCTGCTTTGGTGGAAGCTACAGGAGCGAGCCACAGCTGAAGGTTTTGAACAACATTTCGGTTTTGAACAAATGCAACAAACAAGGAGAACATATTTTTTTTATAATAGTTACTGTGATGCCTTCTTCCTACCCCCTCCCCGCACTTGATGCAGGAGAGCCCTCTTGGACTGAACCAGAAGGTGGCCAGAAGATTCACACCTACTGGTCGCTATCCGCAGTGCTGGATCCTGAGTGGAGCTGCTAACCCATTCCCATGTTGGTCAACAGCAAAAGAGACTACAGTATGGAGCAGTAACCGTGTCCTGCAAGGGGAGGTGCTGTTATCTTCTGCATGCACTTACTGCTGGGGCTCGCAGAGCTTCGTGGAAATTATCTCCCCGGGAAGGTTTCTGTGGGGAGTTATGGGGCGGCTTCTCCCTGCTGGGAGCAGTGCTCAGAAAGGGCCCAAATTCAGCAGCTCAAACTGGCTCGGTTCGTACTCAGACATCTTAATATCTCTGCCTGGTGTCCTTGGTGCGGTGCTGCCATCTGGTCTTGCTTGGACAGCTTATCAGTAATAGTGCACAGCCTGATATTTTGGTTTTCTGCTTATGAAATCTTGGGCCATGCTTGAATGGCACCAGAGATCCACTGCTACCTTGGTGCCAGGCGTTGGCCAGATGGCACCTGCTAAAATAACATCATCCCGTGTACAAATGGCCACGATGGAGAGGGATAAGCAGAGATGCTGGAAATGGCATTTGAGTTGGACGGACGGACCGTCGGAAGGAAAGGAAGGGAAGGAAGGAAGGNGTGCTGGAAATTGCATTTGAGTTGGACGGACGGACTGTCGGAAGGATGGAAAGCAAGGAAAGAAGGAGGGAGGGAGGAAGGAAGGAAGGGAGGGAGGGAAGGAAGGAAGGAAGGAAGGAAGGAAGGAAGGAGGGAAGGAAGGAGGGAAGGAAGGAGGGAAGGAAGGAAGACTATATCAGGAATTATGCGTGAATTTTGGTCAGGGAGTTACTGGACATGCAGAGTCACTGGACTCGGTAGCAGAGTTCCTGGGGTGAGGAGCATCCTTCATGTCTTCTGGAGGAGTTTCAAGGCTCATTGAGCCAGAAGGAGGCTGAGAAGATGCGTGACTCCGTGGGCTGGGTGCACCTGGGAGAAGGCAGAGTTGATTGCTTGTCCTCGCTGCTGACATGATTCATACGTTTAGCTGGCGAGTGTTTCGGGTGAGATGTGCTGAGCTGGGTGATCTGTCCTTCCGAGGAGGAGAACATTAACCCCTTCCCACATCGCAGTTCAGCTCCTGTAACAGAGCTGGAGGCTGCTCCCCACGAGCCACTTCCAGCCCCATGGATGTTGCCACCCCCCAGCCTTCGCTCTGCAGCCTCCTCCGAGACGGTGCCAGCCTTCTGGGGGGCAGACGTGGGGGTCTCCCCTGCAGGCAGCGGGTTGGGGCACCAACCACAGGAGCAGCTGGAAGGGTCAGCACGGGCGGGTTCAGAGCGCTGATGTCCAACACCAACAGGGACTCCGGCCCAAGTATTTCTCCATCAACTGCATCGTTATTTTGATGTTTCCAACACGCTGGCCATCTCCAGTGGGGAGAAGGTGATGATGGAGTCGTGTTCTTGAATCTTCTGACAACCAGGCAGTGGCGTTTCCATGCAGCCTGGGGGAGCCTTTGGCGAGTGGGCGCTGGGCTCATCCCCTCGTGTGCTCCTGCCCAGACACCGCGCACAGAAACCTCTGCCTGTTGTGACGTTCATGTCTTACCTGCAGCAAGGAACGGTTAGCTATTGCTCCCTACGTCACTTTCCCAATACCTTGTACGTCACTTTTCTACCTTTTGATACTGAGCTTAAACAAGCCAAATATCTTTCATGCCAGGCATTTGGGATTCACTGAGCCTGAGTGACACCTACCACATTGTCATCAGGTGGCCCTAAATGGAAAGATAATGTACCCATTAACTGTGAGAGGAGAGACGTGAATTGCTTATTTGGATCTGCTACGTTTTGTCCTTTGACACTTCCTTTTGATTAGAAATCCCCATTCCTTCATGTGCACTGCTTGCGATTTTTTATTTACGTTGTATAAGTTCCTAACAGGCAAATATGTAATCTAACAGTAGAGATCTGATGAAAGCCATCAGCAGAAGACTGCAGAGAGATGGCGACCTGCTAGAAGAAGGGTGCAGATTTTATTTATTTTATTCATTTATTTATTTTTATTTATGCAACAAGTAATAACCTTCTAGAAAAACTTCTCCAGAAACCATTCTTCTTGTCTTGCAGTCTTTATGCCAGGACTGACAGTTGTGCTGAAGCAAACGCAGCTAAGCTGTCAGGCTGATAATGAAATAAGCAGGGATGTTCTGTCACGTGCGTTGCCGTTACCGTTATCTCTCGGCCAAAGATCCTAAATCCTGCCTGTAAAAACTAAGGCAAGTGCTAATAGGTTGAACTCCTTAAGAGCTCAGAGGCTGCCCCAGCCTGGACGTGGGCAACCCAAATTCTTGCTGCTGCTTGGGAAGACTGTGCAGTGTCCCCAGATTAACCAGAGCTGCAGCTTCCAAAGGGGACCTGCTTGCTTCTCTTAGCTCTTTCCCTTTTTATCTGCGGCCATGCCAAAGCCTGCTTTGGGGTATATCCAGGCTTTTTGTATTTGTTATAGATTTTTGAAGACCTGTGCTATATTGATGGCATTTTTTTAAATTAAAAAGAAAAAATCCAGCAGGCTTTGTTTTGTAGCGATAAAGTGTGCAGCTAAACGCCAGCCGCACAACGAGGGAGTGTGGGGCTGCTCCTCGGAGATGCCAGATGCACGATCCGAAATCCTCCCGCCAGTACGGCCGCGCCGCGGGGCTGCTGCGGGGTGAGGTTAGCAGGGTGGCTGTGTCTTGCCCAGGGTGTAGACTAGTGCTCCTAACCCGGTACCTGGGTAAGATAAGGTGAAACCACTGAAAGCAGAGAGCTCACTTTTTTGTTTTAATATTCGTAGGAGCAATGCTTTGAATACATAATTCAAAATTGTTTTATGTATCCTCCCCCACAAGCGCACAGTCCACCCAGGAAAGGGAGCAAGAGAAAACTGAGCAATGATGAAAACTTTAATTTTTTAACTAAGAGTCCTGGGGAAGATGATTAAGAGGAAAAAAAAAAATCCTTACCATGTCTGGGGGTTTAGAGCTGTTCCTGAGGATGCAATGAGATTTCTGATACATGCATTTACAAAATGAATTATGCTGGTGCTGGAAGCACCGCACCCTGAAAAATGGATAAAAGTGAGACCTTTTAGGGAGAAAAACTTCCAAATAGAGGAAGGTGGAGAGGAATGAGGGGCTCCCAGAGCCTGCAGTGTCCCAGGCAGACAGGGAGCATCGCTGTGGCGGTACCAGCAGCCAAACAGGGCTGAGTTGAAGTCTGTGTGTATGAAAGCAATAACAAACTTTATATATATATATATATTTTTTGCATTATTACTTGCAGTATAAGTAGCAGGAGGGTTCTGATGGGTTGTTTTCTATTTATTATTGTTTTTCTCGATAGGCAGGGAGAGCAAGAAGAGCAAGGCCGAGAGCCTGCGGCCTCGGGCGGAAAGCAACATGCGATTTCTTTAACCGGGAAACGGTGACTCTGAGAGGCCCCTTGGGACGGTGGCTGCCTGTGTGGCCCGTGCTGGTGAGCAGGCTGCGAATGCAGCCGTTTTGCCCAGGAGATACGTGCAAAGAGCCAGAGAAAGGATGCTGCCTTGCTGGCTGACTCGCTGTGCACCATGCTGATGTATATGGAGTCTCATTTGTTCCTTTTGTAATAAACCGTGCCCACCATAGCGTTTATGTTTTTTAAATAACATTTTAAAATATTTTCTGGTAAATTACAGTGATGACATGTTTGTAGGGTTCACTGTTAATTTCATTTCCTTGGGCTCAGCCAGACAGATAAGATGCAAGGTTATTAATCTTTGTTTAAAAGAAGATCCTTTGCCGAACAGTAATAAATGATCGTGATAGATTTGTCAGGAAAATGAATGATAATCATTTGCAGATAGACACAAGCCTAGTATGGAAGATTAATAAGAAAATATGTATTGGCATCATTAATAACAGCTGATGCCANCAGATAGACACAAGCCTAGTATGGAAGATTAATAAGAAAATATGTATTGGCATCATTAATAACAGCTGATGCCAATGGACTTGTATATTGGTTACAGCCCTGAAAGTGATGTGTTCTTGTTAGGGTGTTGCAATTTATCACCAGAGCGAGGATGCTCCCGGGGAAGGGCCGGCGCGGTGCCTCGGCCGGGGCTGCAGCTCCGGCGCTGCTCAGTGCTGATTTTCCACCTGCATTTCCCTGTGTTCCAGCTTTAAAAAGGGGTGCAGGTCAGGGATGCTAGCGGGAAGGTGCAGGACAGGACCTGGATCACTAGCTGCCCTCCATGATTGTTTCTTTTGTTTTAGTGGTTAAGAATGCAGGAGTAAGAGGAAATCATTTTTTCAGTACTGAGGAAATCAGTTTTTCTCGGGGGGCACATCTGGCTGCAGCTGGCAGTTCCAGTGTCTCCATCCCTTCTGTGATCAGGGATGCTAAGAGGTGAAATCACAGCTCTCAAAGCATGTTGTTTCATGTAACATAAACAGTCTTCCACGGTCAATGGAAAGGGAAAGGAAGAGGTCAAGATCATATGTCCAAAAATCGAGAGTGTTTTACTGTTAAAAAAGAAAAGTAAGAGAGTGAAACTTTAGCTCCCTTGTTTGCAAAACTGAAATTTTCTTACAGGAACCACAAATGTGTGAAAACGGCCTCATTATCTCCCAGCTTGCTCTGTGTTGCGTTTCCCATGGCATGAGAGGGGGTGCGCTCCAAAAGCAGCCCAGGGAACCAGGGAGCCAAGTGCTCGATCCCCAAGCGCTCAGGGCCTCCCTGCTCCAGGCAGGGAGCCACCGAGTATTCCTAAATGCCTTAGACGAGTGTCTGTTATTATTAGACATTTACCAGCTATTAATCACAGCTGGTAACTTGATTACCCCTCGGTGTGTCGAGGCACCCTCTAATCTGGGCGCCAGCTGCTCACGCCTGCGCAGGGGCAGAGACAACGCAGGGACCCGCTGCCTCCGGAGGCACCGCTGCCCTCCTCGGCGTACAGGGGACGAGACTTCTCCTATTTAAAGTAAATTCATTTCTTTCCTGTGCTTGCTTCGCTCTGGGCCAGCACAGCTGCCTGCATCGCTGGACCCCAGCTTGCAGCAGGGACA
>VWPW01010372.1:0-55754 GCA_013389825.1 Crypturellus undulatus
TATATATATATATAAAACTATATATAACTATCCTGCTGGGCTATATAGTAAGTGAGGTCTGGAAAGTAAATTCTCTAATGCAATTTATCCAGTATTCAGCTCCCTACCCACCTACAGAAAATATAATCAAATTTCTGCAAAACTTACTGACACCAGAAGGATTTTAGCTCTCAAATACCTTTGCAAACCAGGACTGAAGAGATGGGATAGACTGAATGAAAATAATTTACGATAATAGCAGCCTGGTAGATAGTAAGGCCGAGCTGAATGACAGGAAGGGGCTGGGCAGACCATGAGAATCCGTACCTGGCAACAAAGCGATCTCCCGCTTTCCAGGCCTTGCTATACGCCCGGAGGGGGAGGTGTCCTCCTACAGCTTCTGGAGGAAGCGGGGGGTGCCGAAAAGGGAGCCGCGGTGGGGGGCAGGGATGAGCCTCGCGCAGTCCCCGACCCCTCGGCGAGCGCTCCCCACGGGCGGCCCCCCCGCAGTCCCTACATCCCCCCCCCCCTCTTCCTCTTTTCTACCTCAACCGTCTTCCCCAACGGTCTTTCCCAACGGTCAGCGCGGCCTCCCCGGCCCGCTCGGCCCCCCAGCCCGGCCGGGCCGCTCACCGGCGAGACAGGCCGCGGCCACCAGCAGGGCCGCCTCGAGAGCCGCTCCGCTGCGCGCCATGTCGCCGCCGAGGAGCCACCGAGCCGCTCGCACCGACTGCGAGGCCCCCAGCAACGCCCCGCGCCCCGCCCAACGGCTTGACAGGCAGCCGCCGCAGCCAACCCGCAGGCGGGACTGGGGCCGGTGGGCGGGGCTCCGCGTGAGTGACTGGCTGAGCTGACCACTCCCAATGAAGCCCGCCCCCAGCCTGTCACGGGACCGAGCGCTCAGCGGAGCGGCGGCGCCGCCGGGGGCGGAGCCCTGTCCTGAGTGGCGTTTGGCCTTGGCCAATCACAGGGCGAGGGATCGCTGCAGCGTTTCTCCCCTCCTCCCCCGGCGCGGTCGGAGAGGCGGGGCCTCTCCCCGGGCGGGTTGACGGCTGATTCCGCCAATCGGAGCGCGAGGGATCCCGCCTCGCCCCTCCCACCGCTCGCAGACGGCGCGGCGGGATTGGGCAGCCCCGGCGGACGGCTCTGATTGACGGTTAAACGAGCCATTCAGGGGGCAGGGTTCACTCGCCCTTCCCACCTGGCTACCAGGCTGCTCCGTGGGGTGGCCCCAGCAGTGCGTGAAGGGCCGGGGCTGGCGCCGGGTTCTTTGCCCCGCGCTGTGTCTCGTGGGGTTGGAAGTTGGATTTTCCCCCATTTTGGAGGTTTTTTTTCGTTTCTGGCTTGTCGCTTTTGGGGAAAGCGATTTTCGAGGTGTTCATAGAACCACAGAATCATTACGGATGGAAAAAACCTTCAGGATCATCAAGTTCAACCATAAACCCATCGCTTCCAGACCCGCTAAACCGTGTCCCCAAGTGCCCAATGTACACGTTTCTTGAGCACTGCCGAAGACGGTGGCCCCACCGCTTCCCTGGGTAGCCTGCTGCAGTGCTTCACCACTCCTCCCATGGAGAAATTCTTCCTGGTGTCTAACCTGACCCTCCCCTGGTGCAACTTGAGGCTGTTTCTTCCTGTGCTCTCTGTAGTTGCTCTGGAGAAGAGACTGACCCCGGCCGCACTACAGCCTCCTTTCAGGTAGTTGTGGAGGTTGGTGAGGTCTGCCCCGAGTCTCTTCTCCTCCAGACTAAACCACTCCAGCTCCCTCAGCTCCTTCAGCCCAGCGGAGCACGAGGTCCCTGCTCCAGCCCCTCCAGCAGCTCACTTGCCCTCCTCTGGACACGCTGCAGCACGTCCGTGCCCTTCTTGCACTGAGGGGCCCAAAACTGAGCACAGGATTCAAGGGGCAGCCTCACCAGCGACGAGTACAGGGGGACACAGGGTCACTTCCCCGCTCCTGCTGGCTGCGCTGTTCCGAAGTCTTGGTGCTTTGCTGGGCTCGGGTGTCCAGATGAGGCTGCAGGCTGCGGCAGAGCTGGGTTTTGAGGGTGAGCACAGGGCAGGAGGTTGAGATCCCCATGTCAGCGTGGAAACGGGATCCCCCCAGTCAGGTCCGCTTTATTTCTGTCCTGGACGTCTCGGAGAACAGCAGTGCCTGTGCACAGGACGTCTGCCTTGCTGGAGCGATCGTGCTGCATCCATGTGGCAAGGCTGTGGGCACGTTGCGGGATGTGCCAGGGACTACTTAGAGCTGGCCGCAGCTGTTCTGCTTTATACGTAGAAGCTCCAACCAACTATAGAAACACCTCAAAAATCTGCAAAATCTGCCTGAGCAGTGTTTCTGGGCAGAAAAAAAAAAGAGAGGGTTATACCCAGGAAACTCAGCCCTCGTAAGCAAGTTGGTGAATGATAGGTAGTAGAAGGAGAACATGGGAAAAACAACTGAACATTGTTTAAGAGAGTGAAGTTATATTCCTGCCTCTGCCCCATGATAATGTAGGAGGATGGGTAAATCACTTAAATCAGACTTCTTCATAAATATGTATCAATAAAATAAATATGTGTCAATAAAAATGTATTCCTTGCCTGTGAGACACCAAACCCGAGATACTTATATGTAGAATATGCAAAACAGGAGACATGTTTAGAGTGATACTCAATGACTACCAAGTTATGGTCAGCACTTCAAATTACACATGCTCTTCCATTACTCTCTAAAGTGTATCACAAAACCAGCACCACATAGCATAGCTCTTGCAAGATTGGGTATGGGCACACACTGTCTTGCCTGTGACAGCAGCAGCTGTAGAGCTGCGTGGCTGTCCCTTCCCTGCTGATAATGGGTTTATGTCTAAAATGCTGATG
Organism: Crypturellus undulatus; assembly: GCA_013389825.1. Lineage (NCBI taxonomy): Eukaryota > Metazoa > Chordata > Aves > Tinamiformes > Tinamidae > Crypturellus > Crypturellus undulatus. Next base: position 2,845 of record VWPW01010372.1, read on the forward strand.
GAGACAAGCAGGATGGCTCAAAGCAGTAGGTTTGTAAAGCTGCTAGGGGGCACAGTGGATGGATGTGGTGAGGCTTGGGATGGAAATGGAGTCGATAGTGCAAAACAGGGAAAGAAGTGTGTGGGGAGAATTCTGTGTTGTGCTTTTCACCTTCATCTAAATCAAAGATATCTTACAGATGGGGTAAGAAAGGGAAGAAGGGGATGGGGCAGATAAGATTGCTTTAGGAAGCCTTTTGTCTGATATCTTACTACCTTTCTTTGTGTTGTAAATCTGAACGCCTTAGCACTCATTTGAAATTTTATTATGATTATCTTGACACAGTTTTTCATAAAGCATCCACTCTGGGTGTTGTGCAATACTAGAAATAGAAAACAGTTTTGTGCTTGGATCTTCTTCTATTCCCTTTCTGCTCGTTGTTTTTCTTCTTGAAATTGCAGTGGAAACAGAGTTTGAAAATAAATCTTTCACTTCTATCTTTGTTTTCCTGTTGTCATCTTCTTTTCTTCACTGGGAAAGTAATGAGCAGCAGCAATGCTTTATTACGAAGCAGTCGTATCACTAGCCCAGTACACAGGTTCTTGGATATTGGTATGTTTGTAAAGGCCAGTACCACGGAGTTACACCATCAGTTTGCAGACTGGCGGGCTTCTAGCCATTTTCCCTAGGCTTAGTTTAGAGCCACAGGTTTGGCTCTGAGAGTGAGTTTTCTAAGGCCATAACCAACATTTGTGACAGAATACCCACACACAAAGCTCTCATATTAAATTGACTGCGAGTTGTGCTTCTTCCCAGGGTGCTGTGGGAACTTCCGCTCCTCATAGCGGAGTGCAACCCTTGCTTCCCACCAAGGCAGAAATCAAATCACAGCGAAATGAGTTTTCATGGCACACATGTAGCAATTGTAGGACCAGCTGGGTGCCTCCAAAGACAGATCCCAGATGAAGAAATCTCTAGGCAGTTATACCCTTACAACCTAAATTTTCTGCCCAGCATGCCATGGTTTGGACTGATAGTTACATTTGGATTTGGATTCTTGTACTTCATTGGGTCCTGTCCTTGTCTCTCAGGGTCCTTTCAAGGAGGAGATAGTCCAAACCACAGCAGCTAACACTGTTCCCAGGTGAGAGGAGACTTTTGTCTCTTTAGATCAGGGCAGGTGCACCTTATCTCAAAGGCTTGACACTTGCACTCTTTTGGGTGGAAATCACAGGAATACCAATTGCAGCCTGATGTTAAGTGATTAACTCTAGATGTTTCCAGTAAAGTTCATTTTATCCTGCATCCATCCCACCAGGATCTAAGGGAGGCTTGCTACAGATAAATTCTCCAACACAGGGCAAGTGAAAATATGAGACAATATACACATTGGGCTAGATTTTTTTTATAGTAGACCTATATGCTGCTCATGGCAGGCAGAAAAGCAAGAGTGCCTGCTGTAGTCAAAATAGCAGTTGCACTGTGTCAAAAAAGGGCTTCCCAAGGCCGGCTGCCGGTTGCACTGACTAGGTGCACGAACACATGCAGTGAGCAGCATCTCTTTTCCTGTTAGGCTTTAAAGTGTCATAGAAAAAGTATGAAAGAAAAAAAATCTTAGAATGAGCTTTTAAAATAAAATCGAATATATAAAACACTGTTTTCTGTGGTGCTTTCTGGTCCTAACATGCTAAGAGGACACATGCCCAAGACAATGCAGTTGGACAGAGCAACAACTCTTCTGTCAAGCAGGTAGTTTTGGGGCAGCTGACACGCTGGGAGAGCAAGCAGTGAGACGTGTTTGGATGCCTGGCTTGGCAATTTGTAGCATTTGCAACTGTGACGGACAGGTCCAAAGGGAAAAGTAGTTAGGCATTGAATTGCTTTGTGGTTTCAGCCCCTCTGTGCCCATTTGCAGGCTCTAGGTAAGCAGAAATGGTTTTGTCTTTCAGATCTGGGCTGCAAGGCTGAATTGATTGAAATAGCTTAAAATATTTCTAAAGAAGTCAACAAAAACTAAAATATCCCCTCTCCCTCTAATTACTGAGCTAAATCTTAGGCTTCATCAAAGCCGATTTCATGAAGATTCAAATCTTCAGTTGAATGTAAGTGCTCCTCTCTAGAAAGCAGATATGTTTTCCAAAGCTCTTTGAAAGGAAGGAAAAGAACATTTTTTTATGCTTCTGTCAGTAAGTAGCTGACTTTGTAGTCTTGAGGAGGTTTGCTGCTTTCTCTGTGCAACTGAGCTAAAGTTAAAGTCTCAAAATAAGTCTGTGTCAGGGTCCTTTAGACTATGCTCTGTATGTTCCCCGTGTAAGGAGAGCTGCCCATGGTTTTGTGTACAAATGTTTCTGTGTCAGTCATGATCTTGTAGTTCAGCTCATGTTGATCCTGCCCATTTCATAGCAGGCCATTCTACACCCCTGTCTGTTACTCCATCTGGACCCGAAAGCCCTCCTGAAGCTCAGAGTGCTACTGAACACATTTTTAGTATGTTTTTATAATGGCATCGATGATAGGGAGAAAATATGGCTGTAAGGATGTCTGATATAACTAAACGAACACAGCCTCTGTACATTGGGGCCGCAGCATAACAAGGAAGGAAGACTCGAGGAAAGAAATCCAGTGTTTTCCACAAATTGTGGAGAGAAATGAAGAATTGTGTATGTGGTACATATGAATTACAGTTGATTTGTTCATTATTTTTCAATTAATACATTCTTAATAATTTTATCAATAAGGTCAAAGCAAAGATTTGCCAGCTGCCTTCTTTGCTCAGTATTTTGAATGAGCATCACTACAGTGAGCACTTTTGGCACCATCTCGTGGTCGAAAATACAGCTGCAGTCTCCGGATTTATGTTCTCCTACCCCAGCCAAAGGTCGTTTGAAACGCAGATTCTGGAGGAAACATGGTTTGATGGCCTCTCTGTTGTCCTCAGTCCTGTCCCACTCCAGCCTCTTTAGTGAACAGTGGCCAAGGGTGACACTGATGTGGACGACAGAAACGGAGTGAGAAGAAGGAAAAATGGAAATTTGGTGGGAGCTAAGGCAAAATCTACATTCCTTGTTTCCTTCCATGTCAGTGGGGAATGGAAATTATTCTCTCCTGCTTGTTTGAGCTCGCACATTTTAATAAGAGGTAAGAAGGTCATTCAGAAGAATTTTTTAGCTTATTAGGGGAACTTGCCTTCAGTAGTGCCAGGCTAAATGTTACAGGCAATCTGCAAAAATCTCATAAGCTGCACCATGGGGAGCTTAACACTTTTCAGCTGACAACACTGAAGAGCATCTCTGTTCCTAATTCTTGCTAAAGACCAAGGCCTTTATCTTAGTCATTGCAAAGCTAAAAGAACAAGATAGGCTTTTTTTTCTTATTTAACATACAGTCATTCTTAGAGATTCAAAGCACTGTCTAGAATCAGGAGTGCAAATTTTGCCTTAATCCTTTCAGTAGTGAGAGAAAATAGCGTAAATCAGGGCATAGGCCTTGATCGTAAGCAGCAGGGGAACACTGCTCATCCTCACCAGCAGCTTCTGTCCTACTGCAGTTCTAGCTCTACTTGATCTCCCACGTGCAACTTTGATACTCATTTTTGTTTCTACTGTTCTAGCCCCCATTTCTCAAGAAAACCTTATATTTATTTCTTGTACAAACTAGTGCAAAAAAGCTACAGTCTAATTTCTCAGGAGGGGGCAGTAGGATGCTGCATGACTGTCTTGGGTACTTCTCTTTATCTTATCCTAAATACAGAATATATGCTATAGCCCACCAAGAACATCATCCCTTCTCTGATGCAGCTGCTTAACATGAAAATCAAACCTGAGCTTGAAGGTGGGAGCACATGAGCTGCTTGTTGCACAGTGAGATGGGGAATGGTGACCTGCAGGGCAGCAAGTCAGCACTGATTAATTACCCATATGTGTGCTCTTACATAGCCATCACAGCAAGTTGTGTAGTTTGTCACTCTTTTGGGAAATGGTAAAGAAAATTTACACTTTCTCCACAGCTTTAAGCCCAACAAGTTTAAGAGTTGGCCTCTGAAATGTGCCCTTGTCACCTCTTCAACTGAGAATGACAAACATGGTCTTTTATCCCTTGGTTAATGAGGCCCTTCTACTCTGACCTCCTGTGTTAATCAGCAAAAGAGTTTTGCAACCCCACAAACCTAATACTGTATCGCGACTGCTCAGCCTTTCTGGGAAGTGGGCTGGAAATGCATCTCTTTTTCCAGTTTGAGAGAACTTAGGATGTGGTGGCAGAGACTTGGATTCAACACTGCATCCTGCACCTGAAGAGGGTTGTTAGAAATGCAACCAGGAGAGAAACCAACATGAGCAGGTGAACACCTTAGCTTGCTGCTTTTACAGAAAATGGTTAAAAACAAAATATTTAAACTTGGAAATAAAATTTGTCACTGTTAAGCTTTAATGTGAGCTCTACCCCGAGCGGAATAGAAGCCTTTCATTCTACATGAAATGAAAACACCAGGTGCTTTAGATGTGGCCTGCGTTTTGAAGGTAATCACAGGATCACAAAATCACAGAATCGCTGAGGTTCATTGCAACTGTTAGGGTGAAGTTACAGGGTATTGCTGGGCTAACTTAAAGCTCTTGCTTTTGAAAGGGGCATTGTCAGACTTGCCAATGTTGCTACAAGTAGGGAGGCAGGAACTGCTGGCTGAAAATGGGGCTGTGTCTTCCAGTAGCACTATGGATTCATGCCTGAATTAAGTGACCACAGAGCAGTGGTTTTATGCCCAAGTTTCATTTTTGTGTCCTTCAAATCAGACTTCTAAATGAGACACCTAAATACAAGCATGCTGGCCATTTTCAGAAGTGTTTCTTCCACTTTCTTTAGTAATGGCTTAATGTTTGTGGCATTCAGGCCTGTTCTCTTCATTCAGAGTTGCACTAAAGCCTGGGTCCAGTTTGTTATGTTACTTGCTTGGGGAGGGGATGGCGATGCAGTAGTTAACATCTGTATGACCAAATAGTAAGCTCTAGGGAGACAATGCAAATGTTTCCAATAATATGCAACATCAGAAAATGATCCTTTTCCAGTTGCATCTTACATATGACCTCGTGGAATTTGGGACTGCAGAATGCATCTTTGGGAGAATGAGCAAAGATTTAGCGATTCGGCTATAAGCCACAAAAGGGCCTTTCTAGCCTGCAATAGCTTTGTCTCATTTAACAGCTATTCTGTAAGTAGGTTTTAGCGTTGGCTTTGGGTGCTTTCCCTAGTGGTCTGGTTATAGACTCGTTCTGCTGATTTCCATCCCGGGGTTTTCTGGCTGTCTTTGGGTTATTGCAGAGCTTTGTTAGATTTAGAATAATCATTGTGGTGATGTTCTGCAGTAGGGAAAAAATCTGCCCAAAAAGGACAGATTTGGAGGAAACAAACGGGTCAGAGGGGCACAGAGCTGGGAGTGAGGAAACCCTCTTAGTAATGGAAAATGTGACAGGGGAAATGCCTGCCCATTCTGTGAAGCACACTCCTAGGCCATGTGGACATGGGGATGAGTTGGATAACCTGCATAGGTTGAATCATAGAATCATAGAATCATAGAATCACAGAACGCCTAAGGTTGGAAGGGACCTCTAGAGGGCATATAGTCCAACCCCCTGCACACGCAGGGCCACCTAGAGCACGTGGCATAGGACTGCATCCCAGCGGGTCTTGAAGATCTCCAGAGAAGGAGACTCCACAACCTCTCTGGGCAGCCTGTTCCAGTGCTCTGTCACCCTCACCATCAAGAAGTTCTTCCTTAAGTTCCCGTGGAACTTTTTATGCTTCAATTTATGGCCATTTCCTCTGGTTCTGTCAGTGACCACCAGTGAAAAGAGGCCGGCCCCATCCTCCTCACTGCCTCCCTTGAGGCACTTATAGACACAGATCAGGTCCCCTCTCAGCCTTCTCTTCTCCAGGCTGAACAAGCCCAGCTCCCTCAGCCTCTCCTCATAGGGCAGATGTTCCAGGCCCCTGATCATCCTAGTCGCCCTGCGCTGGACTCTCTCCAGCAGCTCCACATCCCTCTTGTACTGGGGGGCCGAGAACTGGACACAGTACTCCAGATGTGGCCTCACCAGGGCTGAGTAGAGGGGCAGGATCACCTCCCTCGACCTGCTGGAGACGCTCCTCTTAATGCACCACAGGATCCCATTGGCCTTCTTGGCCACGAGGGCACACTGCTGCCTCATGGTCAACCTGTCGTCCACCATGACGCCCAGGTCCTTCTCAGCAGAGCTGCTCTCCAGCAGGTCGGTCCCCAGCCTGTACTGGTGTCTGGGGTTATTTCTCCCCAGGTGCAGGACCATGCACTTGGCCTTGTTGAATTTCATGAGGTTTTTGACCGCCCAGTTGTCTAGTCTGTCCAGGTCCCTCTGGATGGCAGCACAGCCCTCTGGAGTATCCGCTACTCCTCCCAGCTTCGTATCATCTGCAAACTTGCTGAGGGAGCACTCCGTGCCTTCATCCCGTTCGTTGATGAATAAATTGAACAGGACTGGACCGAGGACTGACCCCTGGGGAACTCCGCTCAACACAGGCCTCCAACTAGACTCTGCACTGCTGATCACCACCCTCTGAGTTCTGCCATCTAGCCAGTTGCCAATCCACCTCACCGGCCACTCATCCAGCCCACACCTCCGGAGCTTGTCCAGGAGGATGTGGTGAGGGACGGTGTCAAAAGCCTTGGTGAAGTCAAGGCCGATGACATCCACCGCTCTCCCCTCATCTATCCAGCCGGTCATCCCATCATAGAAGGCTATCAGGTTAGTCAAGCATGATTTCGCCTTGGTGAATCCATGCTGACTAGTCCTGAGCACCTTCTTGTCCTCCACGTGCCTGGAGACAATGGCCAGCACGAGCCGTTCCATCACTTTTCCAGGTATGGAGGTGAGGCTGACCGCCTCACTAGTCACCTGACCAGAGTATCTTTCAGTGGCTTAAAATGAAATATAGAGAAGGTACATGAAGTTTATTCTCATAAGCCCCTATGAAACGTCAAGCAAAAATGTCTTTCATATAATGGCTGAACTGAAACTGGGACTCATGCACAAAGCCTTGAAGTAAACGATTCAGTCACTGAAACAATTGGAATAGAAAACAAAAAATTACTCTCTGGAATGCTGAGAGAAAGTGATTTTCAAATAGAAAAAAAAAGAAATATCTTGGATTGCTTTAGATAGAATATGGAATTTTATTAATCAATTAAAAAATAAAAGATCTATGAAAGCAAGCACTTTTGTCTTTGCATATTATTGGAAACGCTTTCATTGTCTCTCTAAAGATGACTGTTCGGTCATAGAGATGCTAGCGTGTTTGTGTGTACAGTAATCATGGAACAGGCTATGCCAGTGTTTTTGGAGTGTGAGAGGGATCTCTATATTCTCGCATAAGGGGTCTGCGCTTGCGGCAAAGTCATGCATTTTGTCTCGCAGCAGTGCTCAGCCCGCGGCCGCTTGGGTGACATAGGGGAGCAGGGCTGGACTAGATGATCTCTAGAGGTCGCGTCCAACCTCAGCCAGTCTGGGATTCTGTCTCCTTATGAACTGTTCAAACTGTAAGTGAAGCCCAAGGAACTGCTGCCTCCGTTAGGAGTAAGAAGGGCTGGCAGCAATGTTATACCAGGGCTGACGGTCTGTGGTGCCGTAGCCCCCTGCCTGGAGGGAATAAATGCAGTTGGAGGCGGGTCTGAAGCACATCCCAGCAATTCTGCTGCCAAAGGGGTGGTGTAATTTCCCGCTGGCGCTGAAGATCAAGGGTCTCTGGTAACAGGTAAGGGACCTTGGTGTTCCTTGGTGGTTCTGAATGGGAAAGTGTCGCTGAGGTGTCAGTGCAGACCCGCTGATGACCCAACCAGCAGGTTAGTAGTGGCCATAAAAAAGGGTTTCAGCCTCTCGCCGAAGCTGCTCAGCTGGCCTTGCTGCTGGCTCTGGCCGCAGCCTGCACCCTCCGCAGTCCTGAAAGAACAGGGAGAGTCGCTTCCTCTTGACAGTGAGCAGGGAGCTTTGGTTCCCCACAAAGCTACTCGATCCCATTCTTTGGAAAACTGCTCCCTAGAACATCCTCATTCCAACGCATCCATCCTTCCAGGGTGGTGATGCTGTGGTGGCACCGAGCTGTGCTTGGCCGCGAGAGGCGTGTAACAGCATGAAGAATTACAGTGCTCGTCCCAAGCGTGAGAGCTGAGCACATCCCTACTGTGATGGCCTAGGCCAGTGCCCTGGAACACGGCAGTGATTTTTAAGAGCTGCGGTGGTATTAGTTAATCTATAAATTACTTGTTCTGAAGCAGCATTTTTGTAAAACCTATGTAATAAAAATTAAATAATGATTTTTTTTTAAACAGATGTATTAGAAGTGCCCTGTGCTGCAGACCAAAGCAATAAGGTGTTGGGCAGTATCAAAGCATTAAACGAGATGGTTTGCATCATTAACACCAAATGAAATGGCTTAACAAACCAATAAATGATGAGACTAAACCAAAGCTATCACACAGTATAGTTTCTGAAAGCGCCAGAACCAAATTTCCTGAAGCAAATAATTTTCAGATAAAATTGCAATTTAAAGGAGCATATTTTCCTATTATTGAATAAAAGATTGAATATCACAGTTAAATACTACTTTGCATATTGTGTGTACTGTATGTATGGCCTTCCTTGCAGCCTAGTGAAATGGGTAGCAAGGGTGAGCATTATTTTTCTCATTTTGCAAATGAGCGAAATAATAGAGTTATGTCAGGGAAGAGTGAAACAATTCTTGCTGCTCGTCCTGAAACTCAGTGTGTTAGTTAAATTGTTAAAAGTCATGCATTTTCTTAGTCTGCAGAAAGTCTTTATGGATCACATTCTATAAACAAGGCTATGAGAAAAGCATTTTTTTGGGAGAAAAAAAAAAAGTGTGAATCATTTCAGAATCTATTGTGTTCCACTATGGAAAATGCAGTTTTCACAGTGTGATATATACGTGCATAAGGCTTTACAGTTATATACAAGAAGATAAAGTTCATGCTCCACAAAGTTTAGTTTAGGGCAGAGATGGGGAATATTGGCTGCTGGCTGGCCATGACCAGTGACTTAATTCTGTGTTATGGGAGTCTTTTTGTTTTATTTTTAGGTGAGTGTTAATGCAGGTAGAAAGGCCTCTCTGACCCTCTGTGAGGAAAATACATTTTTTTCCCCTTTGCATCTAAAGAATATGTCTTGACATCAATGAATCTGAGTAATGTTATCACACTTACTGCTGTAGTACCTGAACACCACGTTCTGAGATGAGAGTCTGAGTTCTGAGGTCTATAATCCTGTGCCTTTGAAACAAATCCTTGACATGCATGCACACCTGATCAGACTCAGGAATGTCCAGTGACTTCAGTGGGTTGTGATTACCCTTCTACCACTATTCCCAGTTCTCTCTTCCCAGCTCTGATTCAGGAAACCACTTGGTTAATAGGGAGCAGCTCTTTAAGTCCATGATATAATCCCATGGCATCTCCATAAGCAGGAGGGTGGAGAAATTTGTTTTGTTTTGTTTTTTTAATTAAAGCAACTTTATGAAATAATAGGATTTTGGCACATTTCCAGAAGAGAAGGATGGGAATAGGGAATAGATTGGGTGTGGTAATTTCTTGAGTTAGGTAAGCAATAAATTCATGTAAAGAAAGAGTTGAAAGGACTCTTGGGAAACTTGTGGGTTATACGTGACTTCAGTTTATTTTTATTTTATATTTAACTTTACATTAAGTACCTGCTTAGTATTTTGCTGAACTGGATTTTTCATCAGATGTTATTATTCTCTCAGCACATTACCTTGAAAGGAATTTTGAGACAAACCTCAAGCTCCTCCAAACACTGCTCTAACATGATGTGACTGATTTCAGTTGCTCACTGCTTCCTTCCTTCCTCGCTCATGCCTCTGGGAAAGCTCCAGAGCCCTTTTCCCTGACAGAAGCAGAGCTTAGGCAATGATGAGAGTGGAAGAAGAAAATTCCCTTCTCCTTGTACCTGGTAGTGTGTATGGCAATGAACTGCGCCATTCCTCCACTGAAAGTGGCTTGAACAGAAGCGTGGAAGAGTTGGGGAGCTATTCGAGTTGCTGCAGGAAAATCCCTACAGTGGCAGTGTGTTTTCCTGCCCCTGTTCCCCATGAATGGATCCTGGCAACAACTTTTTAATTTTTTTTCAAACCTTTTATTTGGCTCTGAAGTGTCGTGATAGTAGGTGCTTTTTTCCTCTTTCCTCTTTTCAGTGAGGACAAGGCTGATGTCTTTTTTTTTTTTTTTCCTGAGGAGTCTAAGAAATGTAGAATCTCATTTGGACTGAGCTGGTGGCATGGCTAAGATGGATGTTACTTGTAGCTGATCATAACAAAACTTTGTTCTGTAAGCTCTAGGTCATAGACAGTAAAATTTCAAAGAAATACAAAGGGCTACCTGCAAAATTAAAATTAGTGTGAATATTAAAGTTTTAGAAAATGCTTTTTCTTCTGCATGAAATTTGTTTTAATGTGTTTTATCATTTTCTCTTAATTGATGTTTTCTCAAAGATATTCTCACAGATATAGCCTTGTGTATAGTTAATGGAAATTTCTTTCTTATTACAGGGGGCCTATATGCTTTGAACCTGTGCTTGTTTCTCCTTAAAGTCAAATGACCTGTTGGTCTTTGGAAGTCCCTTTCCTCCTCGAGCTCCTCGTCTTCACCTTGTGCGGATCCCGACATCCAGATGTGCTTGGCTCTGGCTGGTGCTCGTTGTTGCTGTTGCTTCATTGCCACACCATCACTCCCATTGTATTTCAGTGTGGTTTCTCCACTGCTGGCTGCAGTAGAGCTTGATTTTTGCAAGTTCTTTTAGGATCTTGGAGTAGTGCTGGACAGCCTTCAACAGTATGTATATGACAGCATGAGCATCTGGAGGGTTTGTGTGCAGATAGATCATCTGGGTTGTTGGGAAGTCCCTGTAGTGTTTAGCCAGACTGAAGTCAAAATGTCCATATCTAGTTGAATGGCAGTATTTTACTCAACAGCTGGAACTTTCCATGCTATGAGCATGCACATGGATCTTACAGCAGAAAAAAAAAGCTCCAAATCAACCCAGAAATTATGCAGCTAGCTTCTTAGCACCAATATAGAATATTAAAGGCATGTGAAAACAAAAAATCATTTCTAAAGCCAGCAAGATAATCACAGGTGGGGGTTTTCCACAGCTTTACAAAATCAAGCCAAGGATCATTTCAGTGCCAGATAAAAGTTTCGGTCCATAAAGAGGAACTGTGTTCTGCTACTTTACACAAAGCAAGTAAGTTGGCAAAGTTTTCAGGACACGGGTATACTAGATTCACTGTGCCTAACAAAGAAGCCCTATAAAGAGACATTTTGATACCTAAAAGAACTTGCATGTTTCCATGCTTTGCAGAAGGGCCAATGCCTTTTTGGTTAAATTATTTAAGGGCCAATGTCTTCCTGGTTAAATTGTAAGTTCAGTGATCTGAGAGACGGTCAGTCCTACTGGAGAGGTTGTGTGTCAGCTGATGAATGCAACTCGTGTCATTATATTCAGGTCATCGTAGTGTAGAAGAAGTTCCAGGGAGATAAACGGTATCTGCTTTCCCCAGCCTTGCTGACAGTTAATTACACATCCCCTGTGATGCTTTTCCATGGTTTGCTCCATATGGAACCATGTGGACCGACTGAAACGGTACTAAACGTTGTATTAAAAAGGCTAGGCACTCCATGTAAATTAGCAATGGTTTGCCCGTAAGTCTTCCATAGAGACTTTTTGCAGTTGTCTTGGTCCTCTCCAGCCTCTGCCACAGAATACTGAAGGCCGAGCCTGGCTGGTAGAAATGGGGTATGTGGTGAAGCTTGCAGTGACTCCTGTTAGAATATGGGTTTGCCTTAACACGAGCATTTTCTGTACTTCCATATTGAGGATGGAAAATCCGGAAAAGTCCAAGGTCTAGCTAGCTGTTCTGTGTGCTGAGGAATCAGGGCCAGCTCTCAGCCCCCTCACCCATTTTGGTCCTGCTGGCGAGGCACTGGGGAGTTCTCAGCACGTCGAAGGAAGCAAAGCCAGGAAGGAAAGCAGCTTCACTCCAGCGGTTCCCATCCATCCCTGACCCTGCAGGGCCCTGTCCCATTGTGCAAGTGAGAGCACCCCACGATGACAGAGCCTGGGTGAGGGCCAGCAGCATCGGAGAATTGACGTGGGCGCCCTAGCATCCCACACGCTGCCTGTGCTCGACATATCTTGGCATGGGAAACAATCCGGCCCCCTCCTTAGAAAGCGCCTGTCACTGCTTCCATGGCCTTGGTTGGCCGAGCGTGTCCCGAGCGAGCAGGCGGCTCAGCCTCGCGCTGCGCAAGCCGTTTTCACTTGGTTTCTCAGAAAGAGGCTGTGTTTCAGCTGAATTTAAAGCAGCTGGAGAGTCAGGAAGAACATTTCTTCTTGTCCCTTGTGTCTGTCTTACTCTGGCAGTCAGTGTTTTAGCACATTATTATCCTTTAATTCCCATAGTTATTGGGCACTGTCCAATCCGTAGAACGCAGGCTTGATTTGAATCTGAGGTAAGTTCAGTGAACGCATGAAAAAAAAAAAAGATCATATAGGAAAAATTTCCTGTTTTTATTGAACTCTAGGTAGTTATTTCAGTTTTGGAATAAAGATTTGAGTTGGTTTGTTATCCAAATCATTCCAATTATCTGTAATTTTGCTATATATTACACTGATCTCTGTGAGCACATTTATCCTCTTGGCGTCAAGTGTGTAGTTTGCTGTTTTGTTGCATCGGGGTATGGTGCTCAGCACCTTTCTGAATTGAGCCTTGAGTAAAATTTATTATGATTGCAGCAATTCAGTCTAATAATTTATCTTGCTCATACACAAATCCTTTTTTTTTTTTTTTACTGGTGAAGAAGCATAGGAATTGCCTATAAATAAGAGCAGATAAATTGGAATAACATAAAGCAGTTTAACACAAATTTCATATTTGGAAAAGCATGGTTAATTCTTAACATTAATTTTTCACAATCCTCTAATTTCTACATCTTTTAATGGACTTAAAGAGAAGGGAACATCATTGTGACATTTCTAAATTAAGCAGCATTACAAAATAACTCATATGAGTATTTGTGTGTATACACATTTATTGCAAGAGTTTGAAGACCAGCTTATATGGTGAGACTCTAGGCTACTTAATCAAATCAGATTTGAATCGCTATGCTGAACACAAGCCCAATTGCTAGGTCCACAACTAAATAAGCACTCACACTATCCCTAGGTAATGAGAGACTTGGATTCCGGGCTTTTTTTTTCCACAGTTGTTATGTTCAACAAGCCTTGAGAATTGTTCTCTCCTTTTGCTGAAGTTTTGCACAAGTTTTCACAAGTTCAACCATTCTGTCTCAAGTCTTCTTTCCCCTCTGCTGCTTGGATTATGGTGTGGTCTCTGGGGCATGGATATACATGCTAAGAAAAGTGATCGTACAGACCATAACCATGGCAAACAGCCATAAGCTATATATATTCCCCAAATGATCTTTAGCTGCTTATTTCAGAACTTTTATTATGCAGAGGCATGTATAAAAAGTAAGACCTGTGAAAGGATATAAACTACCAATTGGTACATTGCATGATAAAGTCCAGTGTTTAAAGCTTCAGCCAGAAGTTAGCTGAAATGAGACAGGGTTGTTACCATTGCTGCTTATTCGCCTCGCCGCTGCTTGTTTTGTGCTTCACCCTGGTGCTCACATCCTCTCACGAGGTGTGGGACAGCAAGCAGGGCTGGCACACTGCAAGAACGGTGGCATCCTGGGGGACAGGACCACCTCGGTGGCCCGTCAACCAATGTCCTCTCTCCTAAATCTACTCTCAGAACTGCCAACCAGAAATGCTGTATCCTGACACAAACTCCCACCATTGTTATATATACCTTTTTAAGATTACAGTTGTGTAGCTTCCAGAATTTCTATATTCTGGAGGAATTAGAGGAGTCAAAAAAAAAAACAAAAAAACAAAATGACCTGCCCTGGAAACATAACGCCCATAAGTATTTATGGGTATATATTTTTAAGCTGTAATACATTTCATTACTTCTGTGGTGGAGGCAGTTACGTGCATAGCTAGCATAGCTTTATTGTTCCAAAATAGCCCTACTGCAAGGCTGTTGCTTATTCTAGGAACATGTATGTTCGTCCTTCCTCTAGCCTCTGAGCACATTGGAGATCCAGCGACACTCCCTTGCTGTCATCTCCCATTTTACTCACGGAGGACTGAGACACAGAGATGGAGTGACTTGTTACACCGCCAGGTACCTCCCATTTTCCCGATGAGGAGTTCTATGGAAAATGCAAGTAACACTCTCCTGCCTGTACTGGGATAAGGAATTGAATCAGGACTCCCTAAGTCTCTCGTCTCACTAGCACTTTAACTGTTTGACCACCATTTTTCCATGACAAATCATGTATTCATCTTAAAGGAATATTGTGGCTAGCAAGAAGCTGTCTTCTGATTAATTTTCACCATTATGTGTAGGAGCAGAATCAACTTTCACAGATGCAAGAAAGGAAAGGCATCCTAGTGCCTTTCCTAGTGGCATCACCTGGGTACCTTCAGTTTAGAGAGTAATAGACCACTCCTAAGCAATAAGAGGCCAATAATTCGTGTCCCTTCCTTACTCCACACCTATTCACAGCTGGATACATAGGGAACGATTTAACCCCAAGTTGGAAAACCTTAGTCCCAGTCTTGGGGTTCCCATCTTTGGCCTTGCAATGGAGTGACAGCTCCAAAAATTGTTTTCTGCCTTAAGTAATCTGGCTCTGCAGAGCTGTAGTCCTCATTAAGCACAAGACTGGCCAAAGTTATTGACCTCTCCTTCTCCTCCCTTCAAGGTACAAGGGGCCTCCTCGCTCTTGTACAACTCGCTGCCCTCGTGTCACGTTCTCTTGTTAGCCGGACAGCTGCAGAGCTCTCAGATGAGCAGACCCTACTGCCTTGCACATGCCTTTTCCCATTAGCTTTCTATGAGAAAAGCGCAGATTTGGTTGGCAAGTGCTGGCCAGAGGTTTGGTGCTCCAACTCCCTCCTCCTGTGCAAAACAGGCCTGGCCTACAGCCAGCCTCACATTTCCCAAACAAGGGAGAACTACTGACCTGGGAGAAAAACATTGGCTGCGGACATGGCTTCCAATGCCTTTTCCATGAGAGAAGATTGCTCGAGGCCAGATCATTCCAATTTAGTATTAAAAGTACAATCTAAAAAGTATAGTTTTATTTATTTACAAATGTTATAAGATAGAATCCTTTGGCTATCTGTAGCACTTTCATCTCTAGACCAGGAAGCATTTTATATGCATTGAATTAATTAAGCTTAAGAAACACTCAAGAGAAGCAGGAGTATTTTTATCTGTACTTTAAAGATGAGGAAATGGAGGCAGAAAGAGGATAAGGGACCAGTGTGAGAATGCAGGCTGAGTCACTTCTAAACTCAGAAATTTAACCTAAACTGAAGACTTTTCATTCTTTTCTGCGTGCAACTAGAACTGGTTGGAAAATGGAGCTTCTCTCAGTGAAAATGTGTGTCCTTTTCTTTGGTAAATAAAATTGTTAGCATTTGCAATCAGAGCATTTCCTGGAGTGGTTTACATGTAAGATTTTCCACAAGGGTTCTTATGTAAATGTAACTGGGTTCCTTGGTACCCATAGATCTGTAGTGCATATTTTTGGCAATGTGCTGAGAAGAGAGCTAGAGGTACAACTTTCCCCAGTTCTAAATAACAAGATCATATTCTTGCTAATAAACCCTAACCAGAAATAGATTTATATAGGTCCAGAAATTTAACTAAGAAGATCCTCCAGTGTGGAATATGAGAACTGCTGATGCTTATTTCTCTTATACCTTCAAATCTGACCTTTTTGCTTCAAAAGAGGTACCTGTTCCTAGTGATTTCCCTCTTATTGCTCATCTGGATTCTAAGAATTGAATTAAACTCTTCTTGACTTGCTCATCATTCCATGTAGTAAAAATTCCCAAGGGTAAATAAATTAAAGCTGGAAAACAGAAACAGGATTCCAGTCATTCAAATAGTGAGATTCTAGAAAAGTTTCCCAGGAAGAATGATAGGGACAAACAATTTAGCCTATTTTAAGACCATGCCTGATAATTTTATGAATAAGATTCTCTGGTGTAGTTTCTGTGATAAAGGAGCTCAGAGTCAATGACCCATGAGATTTTTTTTCTGCTCCAGTGTTATTAACAGAGAATCTTATTGATAAAGCAGAGCTCAGAATAGAATTTAGCTCATTTTCTCACATCAGTGTTTTCTCTAGAGGGTTGTGAAGGTTAAGCATCTGTCCCTATCCATAAAGTGGATAGATTCAGGCCACATTTAAACTGTGGGATTCAAGAACAATTCCTAAATTCCATCTCTGAATGAGAACCCTGGCAATGTTTGGACTACATGCCGAGGGGAGACCTGGAAGTCCAGCTCCCTCCTAGCCCTCCGTGATCCTGACTTCCTTGGGCAACGTCAGGGAGGCTTTCATGGTGCCCTCTGAAGGGTCTCTGTTTGGAAACCACGGGGTTTGCTGAAGGAGGCGCTGGGAAGCTCACTTGCCCTCCTGATGTATGAGGAGGAAGAAGATACCATTTTTACAGAGTCACTTTCTGTTCTGCTTTTATACTTGAAGTATGTTCACTCTTTCGAAGCTAGGCTGGATTCCTGTGAATAAGCAGGAAGGACTCAGATATCAGATTAGCATCCCAGGGTCCTGAGCAATACCTTCTTGGGAGAAGTTACGTTCACTTTCCAAGACCAAAACTTAAGATTAAAGAGAACCGTGTAATGAACAATGACATTTGATTTTTTTAAATATTCATGTAGCCTCTTTCTTCTTTATTTTACTAATTAATTGATGTTCTGGCACCAACATGTGCTATGGAAAATAAGGCATATATCAAAGAAAAGATTAGGACAATATTACTTGTTTAAACATAGAGCTTGAAAGTATTAATTTCAGATGGAAAGACTGCTATTTTGTTTTCTTTGTTGTTTTTGTTACCTATTTATAGAAAAGGGCTTTTTATATATTTATTTATTTGTTCATTTATGTACACATTTATTTATTTTAACTATAGAAGTATTTGGTGAGCTGAGCTATATAACTCAATTAGAAGAAAAAGTGTTGCCGGATGAGCCAGATGGCCCTGGGCTAGACCCAAGCTGGATCCAAATCCAGCTTTTGAATGCTATGAGGTGTCACAGTCCTGTCCCTTTTCATCCTTCTTCATATAAATTAGTTTGGGGGTCTATAGGTGAAGAAGTGCTACTCATCAGGAATCTGAATTTGGCCTGAGTGGTCAGGCTTCAGAAGTTGATCTAACATGTCAGAAAAATGGGCACTATGCAACACACAAGACTAGACTGCAATATGCCAAAGTTTTGAGAGTTTTAGTGTAAGGTTTTATATCTAAAACTAGCCACGTGTCTCCTTTGGTAAATGGTTTTTACTTCTGAGTTTCAGATCCAGCTGTTTTCTGGTGAAGGGTAGGTGAAGGTGAAAAATGATCTCTATTAATTTAAAGTTCGAAGTCACAAGTAAGAGAGAGCAAAGATGTACTTCTCTTTGTGGTATCCCAGGTATGTATGCCTCCTTTCATCTGCAAAGTAAAGAAGGGATCTACATGTTTTGGAGTATCCTCTCAGCTTTGGAAACAAGTGGTCTTTCCTTTGGGATCAGTCAATAAAGAGCAGTTGATGGGTACCATCTTCCACCGTTTCTCATTTTTAAGCCTTCCTAACTTCAATTCACATTGAGTATATGGGAGCATTTCCCTCTGAGTTGCCATACACTTTTTTTTTTTTTTCCCAGATGGTAGCTTTGTAGCAGGATGCTCCAAAAGTAAATATAATTTCACTAGCTAGCTGACCTTTCCCTGAGCCAGATCACAGGAGGGACCATGCTGTTACTCTGCATCCTGAAGCTCAGTGAAATTTCCTTTTATCATTCAGTGAGGGCATGATCATCAACACTCCATCTTATTTTGCAAATAATTCCATCTTTCATATTCAGCTTTCTCTGAAACTAAAGCCCTTGTTGATATGATGCTTGGCAATCTGCATGTTGGAAAGCAATGAAGATCTGTGCAAAGTTTGTGGGATATGCCCTGCACAGCGAAACAAGCATATGCCGTTCCTCCAGTGCTGTTTTCTTTCTCTTCTCTAAGGTCCCCAATTACAATATTACAAGCTGAAGAAGCCCAACAGTTTGTACACAAGATGCACTTGTTACAGGTTTATTTTATCCTGACTAATTGTGGTGGTGCATCTGCAGCAAATCATAGCTATTTCATTTTTCTATAAACCAAAGCGTTGGTAAATATAGCAGCTCACCTACACCAAGAGCAAGATGCTTTTCCCCTCGGAGTACACATTGGCTTTTTGTGCTCGCATACGTGGGTCGTGTCCAGGAATGGGAGCTTGGCCGGCGCTCGTACTCCTCCCCAGCGCCGGAGCTGCCGGGGCAGGAGCGTTGCTCCTAACAGCAGTAGTTGGCAGCGCTACCCTGTGGTCTCTCCCCTGGGGCTCAGCACACGTTTCATTGTGCCTCGTCAACTACCTTTTAAAAATCCTAGTTGTGCTACCGCCGATGCCTTGCCTTGGGCGCTCGCGGAAGGGAGCACCTTGCTCGCTTCCCCTCCCTTGTTGTTGGGGTCCAGGGGCCTGAGATGCGCAGCTCAGCAGTGTGATCGGCTGGTGACGGGGGGCTGGCATGGATACAGCCTTGGATTATTACTCATTTATTCCAGCTCTGTTCCAAGAGAGGGCTGGCTCCCCACCACGCTCTGGGAGCCAGCCATTTCTTGGAGAGTCGCCTCAATAGAGCCGCCATTCTCTCTTTGCGGGGGAATATTTCAGCTTATTGGCTTTCTGATTTGAGAATTCAGCTGTTTCTTCTGGATTCCCTGTCTTCAAACAGCTATGGAAGGGGGGCCCATATGGAGCAACAAAAAGGTAGCATTCATATTCTTCAGCTGTAAGTCTTTTAATACACCGCCATCACATGCTTTTCTATTTCTTCACTGTTTTTGTCCTATTTTCTGCTTCCTATGTGTGTGGCTAGATGCCAAAGTCCCTTAGAAATTAGTTCACTTACATAAAATTTGATCCTCCCATGTGCTGAGCGCTCACTAGCTTATAGGCATTTTTCCAATATAAGCAAAAGAGATTAATGGAGGGTTATTAGTTTGAGCTCTTTTAGTAACAGCCCCAATAATGAAAATATTATAGGTGAAACAGGTAGTAATTCTTTTATTTAAGCTTGCCTGACACTTCCCACCATAACACTTTTACAGATCCTTTGCCAAACTTTCATTGTTGGAGCTGCAATTTTCCATTCTACACACCCTAAGTCGATTATATTTTGTTGTGTCTACTGAAGGCAGAGAGGCAGGGATGACAAAGTATCAGATCAAAAGGTTTAGCAATTTTTTGAAGTGAGACTGGGGATAAAAACTTTTTTTCCCCCCTCGTACCAAATAACTCACATTCAGTTTATGTAATAATCTGTTACATTATGCTCCACTGGAGGGATACAGCATTTAATGGGGATATTTTCCCTGGAGCAAAAAAATATATATTTTTATTATTTTACTGTAACAGTAAAACAGTAAACAATGATATTTGCTAAAAGTTCAGTTCCTCTTTTTCTTTTTTTTTTTTGAACTGGACAAGCAGCATTTTCTGAGGATTCTGCCTGTCTTTATGAGGCTCCTGCAGGGCAGAGAGGCAAGGCAGGAGACTCCTGTGCTTCTCCTGGGGTTTCTTCATTCATGGCCCATGATTTAATTAATGACAAGAATTAATGGCCCCAGATAGCCTTGGCTTCTTCCTGACACGGATTAGTGTTGAATTCAGGAATAGTGGCCCTGAGGGCTGCTAATGCTAACGTAACACCTCGTCTGAGCAGAATTCTTGACAGGAGAGTTTTATATTCCTGATCCAGAGGTTGTTCTGGAGTATGGATGGAGAGACGAAGTTGATATTTTCTTCATGTAAAATATTCTATGAAATTACTTTTTTTTTTCCTATGGTTGGGAGGAAGTAAAATACGTCTTTTTTTCCCCATTGGGAACTGTGGACCTCTGATGTCCAGAAGATAAGTTAAGTGAGAACTGGATGGACATATAGGATTAAGGGGTGGATAAGTGGTATATATGAAAAAAAAACAAACAAACAAACATTATGATTAATGGCAATTTCAATCAGTCAAATCCATCAATCCTTGGTCATAAATCAAGGAAGGAAGTGTTTGGGTGAGAAATGCTGACTGAACAACATGGAGGGTGACTGCAGCTTTTGAGTGGGACTGAAGGAATGCAGTAGAGGTGCTCTGGGGAGAAAGGAGGATAAGAAAAGCAAGGAAGTCATAAAAAGGCCTTCTTTACCTCATTTACAAATATTAGCAAAAACCTAGGTTGCACCAAGCTTCTCCTTGTCCTCCCTTCCTGCTCACCAGAGGAGAATTTGTTGCATGCCGTGGAAGCGATCCTCCTTGTGTGCTATCACCAAGGGATTTCTGTCTGAATTTATCTTCTCTCACTGCTCCTTCTACCATTTTTCCATCTGCCATTGGCAATTGCTTTTCCAAAAGGAAGTTCAATACCCTTCCACAGCTAGCACTGCATTTTCTTTGTGAGCTGTGGGACAGATGCCTTGAGAGAGACCAGAAGCCGCTCTTAAATTGTTGCCTGCCATTTTTCACATGCTAAAAGCCAGAATTCATCCATGGAAATCCAGCTGGAATCTGCCTAATGACTCTATCTATGCATGTAATGTTTCTGGCACTGCCGTAAAGGCCGTCTTTGAAAATTTGGCCTTTTGTGTGTGTGTGTATGCAAAGGGAGATTTTCCTTTGCACATGCACTGTTTGTGTTTGTTTACTTGGCACACGGGGAAGCTGTACAGAGATACCCAAAGTGTTTTTCACCAGGGCTAATCAAGCCAGGTGGGTCCATGTGCGAGCACAGTCCCACTACCTCTAGCATCATGGGCTCCCTTCGCTGCAGTGGCACTGTGGGCAGCACAGTCAGGTCCCCGGTGTCCTCCGAGCGCCTGGTTTAGCAGCACAGGGACCTTTAAACGTCTTGCAATGTCTTGCATGTGTGGGGGAAGTGTGAACAGCATCTTCCATCCAAAAACTTCTGTTTTCTGAAGAGTGTTGTCTGCCAGATTCCTTTGAAGAGAGAAGCAGTTTTTGTTTCTGCTGAGAGCTCCAGGAAAAAAAATATAGTCTGATAAAAATCTTGGGCTAAGGAGCAGCGGGCTCCTCTGCTCCTCTGAGGAGCAGTTTGGGCTGTTATTTTATCCCCCGGCCACCTTTCACAGGTCCCTCTCCTCCCGCTAGCGCCACTTGCTTTTCCCTTTGCCCCTTGCTGATCCTTTGCTGGACTGTGGGTGGCTGCAGGAGCAGAGCCCGTGCCAACGGAGAGCAGCACCGACGGGGTTTCGGCGCGTTCGGTACAAGGCCGCGCGTCGGCACCGACAGATGTTGCAGCGCGGAGGGACGGCCGATAATCTCTGCGTTAATCTCCCACGTGCTCCCCCCATGTTGCCCGAGGTCTGAGATGGCTGGTAAACGGCAAGATCCCCATTTCATACGGGGATTATTCCGTTTCATTATGGGAAAAGTCGGTTTTCTGGCAATCAAAGGCAGTCTGGCATTTTCACTTCCTCTTTTACTGCTTTACTTGCAAGAAGAGATCTTGGCTTTCAGCGTCGGAGAGTACAGCTTCAGGGAATGGGAGTTGCACTCAGCCCCATTTTGCAGCCCAGAAGTTAAAAAAAATGTCTTTTATTTATATATAAACTATGCCACTGGAGGTGTCTGTCCCTGCTATCTGAAGCTGGGATTTTCAGAAATCATGTGCACTGGGAGGTCTGGTGAGGGAAAAATCATGCTGTTCGTATATATATTTGCAAATGGTAGTTTATCAGCATTTTAGCTTTTTTATTTATTTATTTTATTCCATGTTTTTAAAACTAATCTGCTCAAAATATTTTGTGCATCTTCAGGCATTACTCCTCCCTTTAATTCCACGTGCATTGCTGCCCTGGAAATAAGAAAATGCAAAAGTCAGTGCTGTGCTATGCAGAAAAGTGTTAACTGAGTGTTAATGAGCTGCCACCTCAGCTTCAAGGCGCCTCTGTAATCCAGCCCAGTAAAACAGAATTTAAAGGCTATCAAGTGCATTTCATGGCTGTGGCTCCTGACCGTGATTTGCAGCGGAGTAGATATCCGTATTATCTAGGTGCCAGCTAAATGGTGCCAGCTGAACGAGTACAGGCATGGGAGCAGTTGCTCGCCTGTGTCTGGGGTGATTATTTTACTGTTCCCACCTCACAAGCCCCTGGTCCTGATCCAGACCACAGCTGGAGACTGAGGAGGAGCGCGGGCCCTTCCTGCACAGGGAGACACCAGCAAAGGCAGGTGCTGCTGGGACAGAGAGGGGCTGGCGCCCGTCGATGGCCAACAGCCTGCAAATCCATCTGAAAAGCCCTTCTAGCTCGGCATGGCAGCAACATCTGTGGCTCTTCAGTAACACAGGAGCCACGGAAATTCAGGAAATGATGACAGTGGAGTGAACGAGAGGGCCCTTTTGCAATCAGCGTGCTCTCCAGAGCATGCGGCTGCCGGCCGGCTTCACAGCCCACCCGTTCTCCAAAACTGCAGGCGACCGTGTGCCTCTTCTTGGAGGAGCCTTCTCTTAGCCTTTGCTATGAAAATGGAGAAGGTGGTAGTAGTACCTTGGTGGTAGAAGAACCATGTAAGGAAAAACGGTGAAAGAAAGGGTGGTCAAATTAAGTTGCTGCTCCTGGCCTCAAAAATCTGTCTTTGCAATAGCTCCTCTTCCTCTTTCTGGACAGTGCTCAGGTAACTACCTAGATGCCAATCATAAGCATGTTTAAAGAACCTAAATAAATAAACTCCTCTCCCATTCACTGCATTAGATAGATAAAGATGAAAAAGTAGGGAAGGCTAGCCAAAATACAGACATTTGGCAAATCTGACCTACCAAGGTGTCAAATCTCAGTTCTTTTGTAGCCCGTGGACCTTTATCAGGTGACAAAATCTGTGCCAACTTGTGTCTGGAAGTAGTGCTGCCTTGCTGAGAGGCGAGGTAGACTTGCCTGGACTCCGTGCCCTGGAAATACCTGTTCTGTGCATGAAGATACAACACACCATGCAGATGTAGCATCTCAGGGCTCAGGTATCATAGTAGTTTCTGTGGCTATGGCTGTACCAGGAGGAGCTGAAGGACTTTGGGTAGTAATTTGGATGCGTCAGAAGTCGGGCTGTATCATGTGCTAGCCGACTTCTCCGAGCCACTGTGAGCAAGGAAGCCTTGGGATGTCTGCCTGGGCTCCATGACACTGTGTGGAAGTTACGTAGCAAAGTTTATTCTGGAGGAAGTAGATTTTTTCTAACTCACTTTAGGTAGTCCGCGAAGAACTTACCACCTAATGTGCCCCTGATGTTCTACTGTTAGCAACAGGACTGATGTATAATTCAGTAACAGGAGTTTTACCTCACTGCAGCAAAGTAGTTAAGTACATATGTAGGCAACTATTTAAACTTACATATGAAGCAAGATGTTTTGTTTATTGATACTTTGCTGTAAAGCTTTGACTTTTTCTCAGTTTCTTGCTGTGAATCCTGCAGAAAAACAATCCAGACCCAACTACTTTAGGTACACTTCCATGGAGGAAGATTTTGAAGAAAAAAAAATTATGGGATGTAAAATTGGATGGATAACCACAGCTGTTGAAGCTCGTCTTTTCCAGTGGGACTGGATTGGAATTTGCCAGTTTTGGTTGAGAAAACAATGCCCCTTATGGAGACTCTCAGGAAAAAAAGGGCTGATCTTTTATTCATTTTCTAATGAAAAATAATTCCAGCCTCAGGAGCCAGTTTTTAATTCTATGTCAATCAGAGATTTCCTATGAAAAACAATGATTAAAAGTTTCGTGTACACACACTAGAGAAATTGGTATTAGCTGGAGGACAGTACCTGAAATATATTTAGTCTCCTTTCCAGCCCTTTGAGGTATATTTTTTCCTTACCTTCAAACTATAACAATAGAGCCCTTTTTTTTAGGAAATTCTTTGTTTTTCTTCCTTCAGTTTTAGTATAGGTGAACTTAGCACCTGTGTTAGGAGCAACACACAGAGTTTGCAGAGGGACCTTCACAGGGCAGACAAGAGTGAAGGGGAACAGAGAAGAGGAAAAGTCATAAAAAAAATGAATAAGATTCAGGAAATACTTAAGCAACTGTGTGCATCTCACTGAAAACAGCTGATTTAAAGAGTATGCTTTTCTGAATAGGGATAGATTTATACCTGTGCTTGAATACAGTTCTGAATCAGGCCTGAAAGCTCGTTTACATAGGGCATTCAAGATAATTAGTCTAAATTAACTAAAAGAGTAAATTGAAAATGGATTAAGCTTTATACAAAGCTGAATTAAGACTACTTTAATTTTGAAAAGTCTTTACAGGGTTAAATTCACTTTAACTAATCTGCTTTAAATTAAGCCTTTAGTTAATTTGGATTAATTTTCCTGAGCGTCTTTGTGAAGACCAGCTCAGAGTTGGGATCTAGCCTTGTGGATACTCACAGAAATACCTCCTATCAAAGGAATTATTCTCATGCATAGGGTTAAGGATGTGCGCAATGTCAGGCATGTGGGAAGGTCAACATGTTCTCCTAGAGCTGTGCACATCTCTGCTGTGCTGGCACGGGGCGACTTGAGACAAAGGCAGATATCTGTTTATGGGTGAGTTTTCACCATGATTGGTCAGGGTCTGTAATATCAACAAAGGACCTATAGTCTGACTGCTTTTGCTCTTTGCCATTTAAATACACAAATGAATACTTGAGGACATGGATCTCTTGGTATTGCCTCCAGCCTCATTCACACTGGGCCTGGAAAGCTCTATTAGAGTATTTGCTGTATGCTGATTTTGTGTCTCCTTCTAATATTTCTACTGTTAATAGATGGTTTCGTTTCCACATACTTGCTAATGATGAGTTTATTTTAAAAAATAGCACAATCCTGGGCCCATACCTTTTGTTTGATATTCTGGCCCATTTAATTAGTTAAATGGAAAAGAGCAGGTCTGTTTCCACTCAAGTCCAATAGTCAAACACAAAAAGTATCTGTATTAGAAATGTCCTGACAGCATGATTCCCATGAATACTTTTTCATCCATGACTTTGAGGACCTGATGGCAAGTGTTTGCTGCTGGTTAGTTTTACTTTTACATGTCTTTTTCACACTTACTCTTAGGAGGCATATGAGTTTTGCTGTCAAGTATCTAGACAAATACCTGTATTTCCTAATTCCACTGGGTGACGTAGGGTTCCAGTAAATTTGTTTGCTTGATGGGAGGAAAATAATATGCTATTCTTTCCCTCCTTCAGGAGCAATGGAGAGAACAGGAACTCCTTCTCCATGCCCATCTGAACAGCCATGGGACCTCCTGCACAGTGAAAAGGGAGATGCTTACCCGTCTGCAGACATTTACCTCCCTGGCTTTCAGGTTTGGGCTCACGCATGTTCCTCACACTCCCAGGGAAGTGGAGAGGGGATTGGAAATGCGCTCGTGGCTGTGCTTAGGCGCAGCCGCCGAAGGCTGTGTAGACCCACCCCTGGAGCTCCCCGCAGGATGGACGTGGTAGCTTAGGGCTTTCAGAGGGATGCTCCTGGCTTCTGGCAGTGATGCTGTAGCAGTTTGCATTCAGCAACTCGCTTTTAGGTTACACCCTGCAGCGAAAGGGCTAGGAACACAATTAAAAAAAAATAAACAGAGATCTTCTTAGAGTACAGTTGCCTGTTCATGATTTTCACAACTGTGGGGTGCAGCATATGTAACACTTACTCACAGAGAAATTGTAGCTAGGGATAGTCTCAGTTTGGCTACAGGGAGTATTTAAAGTCCTGTCCAGATGGATGGGAGTGGTACAATGCCAGCTCTTCAACAACCGAGCCCTTTTGTTTTTTTTTTTTAGGAAGTTCTTTGTTTTTCTTTCTTCGGTTTTACTACAGGTGAGCTCAGTACATCAGGAGCAACACACAGAGTTGGATGCAGAGAAACCCTTCAAGGGCAGCCAAGAGCGAAGGGGAGCAGGGAAGAGGAAAAGTCATTACTGTCTCTTTGGGATAAAAGAGAGAAGGATCTGCAGTGCCTCACAGTCTAGGGAGAGAAAAGATAATGATTCGGGCCGATCTGTTATGGGATATTTCAGTTATGGCTTCTGTGATAGGAGCTGGTGGTAAAGAGCAAGCAATGTTTCAAGGGGAAGGTTTTAAGGACGTGTGACAAAATCAAAACTATTCTTTGATCATCTATATAGATTAGCCACTCAGTGCTGAAAAATATGGAGCAAAATTCTACTTTCAGGTGATAGCAAGGAGATTATAATGTTTCTGAATTCCTAGAACTTAGCAAATTCCCACCCCACAACCTTGTGGGCCATATGTATTCAACTAGGCTTACTTAAATGGAGTTACTCAAGGCTACAATTTGCCACATTACTTCCTTTAAAAAGCCTGAAATACTCACACATATATCTTTTTTGCTCTCTAAGTGAGAAACAGTTTTACTCTTGCGGATTTTCAAGGCCTTTTATAAAACTGATGGTATGGAAGGAAAGATTATTTTTCTAAAGCCAGGGTCCCTAGTGCTGCTCTGGTTTTGATTACTCTGTGCTATGAGAGAGACTTCATGGTGAGTGACTCGTTTAAATGCTACTTAGTTTTTAATATTTCATTTGTTGCCTTTAGAGAAAGTGAGATGTCCGTAGGATCTACCATTAACATCTTTTGCTGTGTTCCCCAAGGTTGTCTTCTGTAAGAGAGATTATTGATTTTGACTTTTTGAAGCAGAATTGGCCCAAAATAATCCGTCTTGACAGGATGCTACTTGGGATAGGACCTGAGAAGGGGCAGTTTAACAAAAATAGCAAACACAGTTACAAACAAAATAGAATTTATTTCAATCTCATGAAGAAATTTCATGGATTATGCTGGTTCTAATAATACATCACCTTGGTGTACAAATCTGCTTACCACTGCAGGGCAGTAGGGGAAATACTGCTTTTTTTCATACAAGGACCCTTTAACATCAGAAAATGGACGCGGTTCAGTCCAATCAGTATTGTATTCTTTAAGAATTAGTGTTTCAGTGGAGTGACAGGGATGACACAAGGTAGAAGGGAATTGATGAGTTCTGTGTAAAAGGACGAGGTCCACTTTCTTGAACCACAAATTGTGGTCAATTTGCAGAAGTGGCCTGTGAAGCAGAGACACAATGTTCAGAGCATTATGTTCATCTTCATACGTCAGTATGTGTCTGCACTGGAGATTGTCTTCAGGGATCATTTAGATGAAAAGATTATAGGCAGAGTTCTTCCTTCAAAAACACTAAAAATAGTGGCAGGTGTAAGAAGGATTTTTTTTCCCTCAAAGGACGCAGTTAAAGGCTGCCAGAATGTTAAACAAAGCCAAATCCCTCGAGACAGGAGTTACAGCATCTTAATTTCTTAACACAATGCGCATTTCTGAAACAGCAAAATCAGGAGATACCGTGGAATTAAAATTCTGACCTCTGCATCCAAGGGAAGGCAGGTGCTGAGCTAAGTAAGCACAGTTCTGGTGATTTCCCTAAGCCCAGAAAGAAGTGCCTCAAGTCCTAACCTCCTTCCCTCTACCCTTTTCAAATACCTGCTATAGATAGTACAGAAAAGTGCGACATGTCACGAGCTATTTTAAATCTTTTGTGACACCCACAGGGAGCAGGAGAGGAGGGAATTCAGGCAGATGCGGAGGTGTATTTTCCTCAAGCTCGGTTTCTGCAGCTCCCACACATGCCGGTGGAAGGTGGTGCTGCCTCAGAGGGGTAAACAGACCACTCCAGTCTCCGCTCAGGCTGTGGATGCGGCTCAGGTTCCGCGTTGGACGTGGCAGCACCGTGCAGGAGACCCTGCACAGCGCGCACGGAGCACAGGGCTGCTCGCCCAGCGCAGATCGGCAGCAGATGAGCGTTTTATTTCAGTGGCAGCGGTGTGCCGTGATGGGAGGTGCTGAAGGCACTCACTCGTCAGAGTTTCCAGGGATGATCCTCCCAGGGCAAAAGGCTTGGAGTGTTTGAAAAGCTCTGCCAGGTGGCTGCCTTCTTTCCACACAAGCATCACTTCGGAGGGGAGGGTGTAAAGAGATCTGTAACCGTGAGCTTGAGAGACAAGGTATGCCCAGAATATTCTTCATAGGGAAGAATTTATTACTGCTCTGGTCTACTGGGAGCTTAGTTTATCACTGGCCTAGCTATTGCTGGCTCTACTAAAGCACGCTCTTTGCTCATTAAGAGCGCTTTTTCTCGGTGCCCGTATTTTTGCCCAGCCAACATCAGTGAATAGTTAACACGGAAGATGAGTCATTCCCACAGATCTAGTAAGTGCAGATATCTCCAAACGCAGACCGAGAGGTTTTTTAAGGTAAACGTTTGTCTCCCATTTGCATCAAGTTTGGTTAGTGTTTATCCTCCCTTTGCGTCTAAGTACAATGAGGGGAAGCAGATGCTGTGCATATATCCGAGTTTTATTTTTTTTATACTAGGCACACCAAAGAGAAAAGAAAAAAAAAAAAAACATTATGTTAAAAAGGAAAGCTCACTTCCAGCAAGGACTTCAGCATGCTATTGTGTCTCTGTTCTTGCTCAGGAAGTACTTGCTTCACCTGACCCCACACAACCAGTTTTTAAGTTATGTTTCATTAAATCTCTGGCCTTGATCTTTCTAATTCTTCACAATTTCCCCGACTTGTCCTCTGCTTCAGTAATTCACTGAGCTTTTTAGTGATTAATATCGGAAAAAATAGCATTCTACTATTCCGTCCTCAAAGCTCTGTCCAGTTTAACCTTTTCTCTCCATGATGACTTCCTTCTTCTCAGCTTTAAATCTCTCACTGAATCCCATGGAAAAGTCTGATGCAAAGTGAAAACAGAATAGTGTGTTCACCACATCTGTGGCAGAGTGGGCAGGATGTCAGGGTGTACATTTTAGCAGCAGAGACTTCCTCCTAGCCTCATGGTAAGAAGTAAGAATAGCAAGCGCTTTAGTAGCTTGGCTAGGGAGGTCAGGTTTAAAAAGAGTAAATGAACATGTCAGACCTGGCTTACTGTAATTCTGCCCTATAGGCCAAGTATAGATCTCCGAGGTCTATTCCTCAGCCCTATTTTCTCTAAATCTGTGGTTCATCCAGGTTATTTTTTGTTTCTTCTCATCCTATGTAACGTCTCCTTTGCTAACCCCAATAGCTATTGCTCCCCAATAGCCTGGCCAGTAACCCGTGTGTGTTTGTGGTATAATCCCTGTATCTACAGAGTCACATGGATTTATTTTTACAAATCCTTGCATAGCACTACTATTTCCAATAGAAAGTACTTATATCTGTGAATAATAGATCTCTGACTGATCAAGGCAATGACAAGGTATGTTACAGAAAGGAGAAAGTATTTCTTTCAGTGAAGACTCGTGCTTTTTTAATGAAATATTTGCGATTTTCTAAATCTAGCAATAAAAATTCAGTCTAGTTATCTGTTAAAAAGGAATTTTTAAAAGACAAAATGAATAAAATACTTTTTTTACATTCCACCATCAGAGCTAGTTCCTCTACATACACTTTTCCTGAAATTAACTTACTGCTTCAACATTTCTGGTATTCAGGAATGTTCCCCTAAAGCTACCTCAGAGTGTCTATGTTGAAAGTAATATTAGAATTATACTGAAATATCAGAGAAGAAAGTAATGAATATTTTATGTGCACATGTGAAATTTTTAAATTGTTACAAGCACATTGTATGACAATGCAGTAGGACAATATTATATGACATTTTATTATATTGTATAGCAATTGTTAAACGTATTATATTTTGGTATGTTATTTTATTACATCTGCAAAAGATTTGTGTAAAGATGATAATACCTTTTTGATCCTTGGATTTTCATCCTCCTTGTGCAACATATATGACATATTGTCCCAGCCCTTCTTGTCCCTGTTGTCATTTATACTTGGTATTAAAGTATAATCCTGACTTCACTGAAAATAAGAATTTTTGCTCATTTTTACTCAGATGGTTTAAAAACTGTTTTTCATTCGTACTCAGGATGAAAGCTGAATTGAAATGAGTTTCTTAATGGAACAGGATGTCCTGAAGTATTTCAGTTTCTAGCATTTAATTTCAAAAAGTCCTCTTAAAGTTCTGGGAGGACTGGGAGATGCTCAGGGCGCCCTAGGTGAGGGGAGGGAACCATTGCCCCTCTCTCCCTAGGACATTAATCCCCGTCTGCCAGAGTGGGTGGTGATGGCAGCCCGTGGGAATGGTAGCTCAGGAATCGGATCCTTCAATGATCCGTTGCAGACCCGGTTGGACCGCCGGTACCTCCCGGTGCTGCTGTCCTTGCTGCAGTGCAGAACCGTTGTCACAGCTGATGGGTAAAGGCCATCACGTGAACCCCTCCTCGGTTACAAATGGCCCCAGACTGTGACAGGGTCTCCGTTCCCCTCTGGCTTTGATCCTGTCCATTAACTCATCAGAATAGTCGCATGGTGAGTTAATGGGCAGCCTCCTGCCAAGCTAATGTCTAAGATGAGGCTTTGGTGCCAACAGTAAGACCTGATGCTGCACTGGGCAAAATCGGTTCCCGACAGGATGTTTGTGTAGTATTGAGGGGGCTGGTGGAGGTTAAAGCTCAAGTTTTGAGGGGATTTTGGGTTGGATTGATGGGCTAGCTGACAATTTGAAAAG
Source organism: Crypturellus undulatus (assembly GCA_013389825.1). Classification (NCBI taxonomy): domain Eukaryota; kingdom Metazoa; phylum Chordata; class Aves; order Tinamiformes; family Tinamidae; genus Crypturellus; species Crypturellus undulatus. Next base: position 33,688 of record VWPW01010372.1, read on the forward strand.
ACAAAAGTAAGTTCTAAAAACGATGCAATATAAATAAATCACAATTTCTTTGTCATGGCTTATCCTATCCAGCGTGATGATTTGGCTTAGAAGCGAAGAGAGATGTAAGTGCAGGATATGTATTGTCGGAGTTCCTTATTTAAACACTTTTTTGCATTCTTGGCACCTTGCAAGGCATCCCTTCTCACCAGTATTAGGGCACGCTGTGCCAGACACAAAAAGGAGCACATAGAGAAGCAGGAAACTTCCACGATCCTGGCATAGATGTAAGCCCACGTGTTTACCTGAGGTGCGTGTGATGAGTCAGATAGGTGAGGACAGAGCGAGCCATCCCTGAGTCATCAGCAGAGGATGACATATCTCTCATCATGCTTTCCTTTTACTTCTCAATGTTGGTCATGGAGCTGAGAGGATCAGTCTCCAGCAGCAAAGGGAATGGTAGATAGGGGCTGTGCTCCTCGTCCTTTCCTATGTTCTCCCTGAAAGGTGGAAAACAGAGAAGGGATAAGTCTCCTAGAAAAGCAGTAGTAAGGAATTGACCTAGAAGAAAAAGCAGCTCTTTGAAGTCTGAAAGTTTAGCAAATATTTATTTTTGTACCTTGAGGCCAGTGATGTTTAAAATGCTTTTCGTACCCTGAGGCCAAATATGTTTTTGCTTTGATTTAAGCATTCATTCTGTCCTGTATTTAAGCCACCGCAGAGCAAACTATCACACAAGTGGGGCTCTTGAAAATGTTCATTGTGCATCCGCCCTCTGGCTTCTATTTTATCACCAAGTGATGACGGATTGAAATTTAATAATGGATAAGCTGTAGAGCTGGCCCAAAGGGTTTGCACTGCTACCTGGCTCCTGAGTGTCTATTTCAGGATTTTGTGGGGCTAGTCAAGCATGTTTACCCAGCGTGTTCCTGTAAGGTTTGGAAAGCCTGCGTCCCGATGCAGCAATGAAGCAACGGCATAGGCAAGCTCCATAGGGAGTCCTCTCCAGACCTTCACAGCCAAGGCAGGTGTCTCTAAAGAGAAGCCTTTGGTGAATGAGTCTATGATTCTATGAAAGGAGGTAACACCCTGGGCCATTCCACTGGGTCCTACTGGAAACCTAGACATTTCTCAAGAACAGTCCAGTCCATCTGCCTTTCTGAGGAGCTCTGCAGTAGTGAGTGAGGATTGCAGCCCATAGGATGCTAAGGAACATGGAGATTTTGGAGCTTAATAAAATCTCATTGACTTCAGGTGTGATGTCAGGTGAGTGTCGTATTTTCAAAACCCTTTGCAAAACCCTTTCCTAAGACAACAGCATTGCCTAATGATTAGAGTAGGCATTGCATGTCAATACTGAAGTGTTTTTGACGAGATCTAGCACCATTAGCCTGAGTCTCTTTCCTAATCATAGTATAGCCATTTGTTAAATGGGAGGTATTTAGTTACACATAAAATGGTTTGAGTACATGATGCAGTGTCCACAAGCAATGCTGAATCTCTAAAAAGAAAGGTAGCTCTTTTCTTCATTAAGTTTTGTATCAACAATCACTCTAATTCTCCAACCAACAAGGCTATCACTTTTGCAGCACAGGTGTCAAAGCTTTAATATAAAGTCAAGACTAAAAAAAATACCCTCTTTCTCTCTCCTTCTGTGGTGAATGGAATAATACTATATATGTGATATTCCTGTTGTAGCCACTGTCAGATTGTGGTCCTATTTTGGGAAAAGCAGATTTCATTTTGGAAGCTGGGATATTCTCTGGCAGACACCTCATCCCTACTTGTTGCTGTTTGCTTTGCTCACAGGCTGTGCTACAGGAGCTGTATGCAACTAGGCATTTTTCTAAGCAATCATGAGGCCACAGGAGGGTTCCTTCATGGGAAGGACTTTGCTGGAAAATTCCCAATTCTTTCTCTCCCCTTCCCCTGACATTACTGTTTTAACTTCTCAGTTTAAATTAGTGCTTCCCTTGATAGAGTCATTCTTGGGCCTAGTCAGCCCTGAAAATTTGCACAAGGTATGCAAGCCATGAGGATTAACTTTCACTAATGTTGTTCTATCTATGAAAAATACAGCTGTGGATGATTGAGTTATACTAATGTAAATGACACAGTTGTCCCTATCCGCTGAGGGCATATTTATATGAGAACAAACCATATCTGAATACCAGTACAGCTGTCTCCCTGGTAAGAGGGGTATACTGCTTTGGTTTTAATCTACAGGTGATACAGGTTTTAATCTATGTGATTACTGGCCAAGTTAACACTTTAGATAGCCACTATCCTTGAACTGGGGTTTAAAGGCAACCTTTGGCTTTTGCAGACCTTTGATCAAGAATTTTTGGAGGAACCATGCAATGCTTAAAAAAAAAAAAAAAAAAACAGACCACTACAGACGTATCACCAGCTACTGAAGCATTCGGGATAAGCACTCAAGCCACTGGCTGAACTGTGAAGCTATTTCTGAGCATATCCACCAGCTTTACGTATGTCCCTGTCCCTGTGGTTTGGGAGGCTGCTAACATAGTTTGGAGTAGAGATGCTGCTGCTCTTTGCTGGCAATTTGCCAGAAATTGGAAAGAACGGAAAGGCACCAATTACAGCACCTTGCTTTACCAGTGTCCATTTTCAGTCTTTGTGATATACATTTTTTTGCAGGTTTCCTTAGCTATCTCTGCACATAGCCATATTTTTCTTTTATAGTTTATGTTCTGCATCTTTTTTTTTATTTGTTTGTTTTCTTGCTCTCCTACAGCTATCTTAATATGTACCAATCCCATGGTTTGGAAGTTACGTCTGCTGCCTATGAACGTCTGGGGTCACAGATGTGACAGGGATACAGGGTCTGTCCTGTACTGAAAGATGAATTTGGTAGGTAGCTGTCCCACAGATCAGTTGTTAAACAGGGTTCAAAAGCTAAACACGCTGCTTTAGGTCAGCATTAAAATATTCAAGTGCCAGTTACTATAGCTTTACTTGGTCCTAGTCACTTACTCTAGTGCAATTCAGTGATATTATTCCAACTTTTAACATCTGTAAGCCAGGAATTCTGAATGTAAAGACATCACTGCAGTTTCTGATACTCGCCAATATTACATTTATAGCCGTGTGTCTCAGCAGAGTTTCCTTTCTTCCCTAGGATTATTTGAAGCCTATAAACCAACTCTAATACCCACAGTGAATTGATTTAAATCAAGATTCAAATCAGCAAGCAGGAAGTCCTCATTTAAATAACTGATTTACTATTTTATGCAATTGCAGATGCTATTTTTTTTTAAAGAGAAGTTGACTTTCATTGGTTGGTAACCATTGAAACATCTTGATTTTTAATGCAAGACGATATGCAATGAGATCTTTCTTTTTTTAATCGAAAGTAGTTATCTTTGCACAATTATTATGATGATAAATTAAGAATTGGTTAAGCAGATTCTTAATTTTGATATTGTTTAAAGTTTGAAAGTGGAGAATAATGGTGTATTTGTTTACAGATTTTTTGCTTGCTTTTGTGAAGTTGAGTTTGAATGGAAAGTAGAGTTCAGTTAAAAAAAATCCCTTTGATATTTAAACAATAAACATAAAATTAGATAGGTACCAAAGAAAAAGAAATTCTCAGACATGATTTTCTAAGTTTAGGATTAACTAGTTTATTATTAATAATAATTAAGTTGTTAATTGCTGAGCTAAGCCATATCTAAGCAATAATAAAAGCGATTGCACTGATTTTTCTATTTATAGATTGAGGGGGAAAAGCAAGCCTTCTACTTTTTTTTTTTCTCTTTTTAACTTCTACATCATTTCTCAACTTAAAAAAACTTGTCATTGGATGGAACTAAATAAATTAAAAATATGAAAAAATTTGCATGTTCAAAAAAGCCACTGCTCCTACTAGCTCAGCAGATGCTTGTCCCAGAGAGGCAAGCTAGTCCACCTGACTAGAACTTCAGAAGCAACGATATATTGCTGAATGTTACTTGAATAAGTGACAAACATTTAGGCCTTGATATAATAGTTTTAATTTCACACTCAATTTAAAGTAAATTTATTTTTAAAATACTTGAAAGTGTTTAGTTTAAAAGCGTTTAATTCACATAATTTCTTTTTTTTTTTTTTTTAAGTCTTTTTTTTCTTTTTTGGCTATGGTGACAAATACCAGCATAGGCAGAACATGCAGTGTCTTTTGCTCTGGACAATTCCACTAATTTCACTCAAGTTATGTAGCTTGTGATTTGGCAAAAAGCTTATGCTTTGAAAATCAGAGAGAACTGTGTCAAAATGCCCTGGGAAACCATCTCATTCTCCAAAAGTATTCTCTCTCATTCCCAGAGTATTCTGAGCTCCAGCACTCCGAGGAGGAGAGAAGATCCACGGTTCTTCTCAGAGAGTCTCTCTGGGGTGTCACCTCCGGGGTGGTGTCCTGGAAGGAAGACGGTGCTGGGACCCTCTCTCGTGGCTGAGTGGTGGGCAGAAGTGGCTTTGAAGGCCGTGAGCACTTTCTGCAGCAGCGTGCAGCAGCGTGTAGCCCGCATGTCCCATAGCACCACATACCCTGGAGAAGCAGTTGCCTGCTGTCGAGCATCATTTATTCTATTACTACCCAAGCATTTTGGAAGAACAAACATCAAAGATGAAGTATAGAAATACATAGAAATAGTTTTTGATAGCCACTTGCAGCATGTGAACACAACTGCACAGCTAATACCTGCTGGCCTGGACATAATTCCTCCGGCTGAGAAACACTCATCTCCAGCAGGAGCAGCATCAAGCATTGTACCTGCTCAAGATCTTTTTCTTTATTTTATTTTCCTCTGTGAAACAGTATAAAGAAGAGGACAGAGGTTACAGTGGCAAATAACATTTGAAGTAAAGGGCATTTCAAGGGAATTAATGGCTGGCTGGGGTTAATGGCTCTCTGATTTCCTTTGGGCTATCAACTCTCCCAGCTGTTCATTAATCCCTAGGAAACACCCTGTGACTCAATTGCTATTGCTTAAGAGTAGTATGAATCAACAACATTCTGCATCTGCTCCGGGTATTTAAGACAGGAATGGAAGGTAACAGATACGCTTTTATTATGAAAATCTGCTGTTATTGCATCCAGAAAACCTTAGTTCTCCCTCTTAACGTTGATCAAACGTACTGAGGAAGAAAATTTCTCATAAGTAAGGTGATGTCGGAGAGTGGCAGGATACAACTAAAATGGTTTACTCCAAGGTCTTTTTGCTTTGATTCTTCTATCCTCAGAAACCCATTTACAGCTTATTTTATACCTCCTCCTGAGTACATGGACAATTTTTCACATTAACTAGTACGAACTCACTTAGCAAGCAGCCAAGTATTGTGTTCTAGACAGAGATTGTTGAGCAAGATCCCCATTTAGGCCATCTGTCTGCTTTGCTGTTGGACAGGCCGAGAAGGATTAGAACATCAGCAGCAAACTCCTTCCAGACAAGTCAGAAGGTAGATGAGGAGTGATGTGCTGCTCCTACGATGTGTCTTTGCCACAAGTAAAGAAATTACCTGAACACACACTCAAGGCTCTGAGTTGTTTGTAGGGCAGTTAGTATATAGATAGAGGAAAAGAACATGATACATCTTTATTGGGAAGAACACCTTATATTTTGTTTTATATTTTAGCTCTTTTGTTCTGTCTTTTTTTTTTTTACCAGTTTGAGATGGGAGTTGCAGCTGATGAAAGCAACACACACTGAGCACTGTAAAATGCAGTCCCTTCTGTCTGAGGCAGGTGGAATTCAAAGCCTTATATGTGCATATTCTAATTTTGGGTTGCACAGATACTGCATAAAACTTACCACAACATTAAATTCTGTGATGTTGCTATGAAAGCTCTTGTATTATAATAGCAGCACAAACTGTATTTTTTTTTCTCTATATCACTCTTATTTATAGAGAGATATGTTTAGATGGATCTCTACCTATCCCTTTGTGGAGGGGTCCTAATGGGTCTACTTTTCAGGGCTGGTTTGGACAACTTTAAATAAGAATTATGTCAAAGCAAAGAGCTTGTACAAGCAAAAGTCAATGTCAGTTTAGATTACCATACCATTTGGTTTTTGTTAAATGAGAATACCAGTGTGTAAGAGGATAAAGAGGAAAACAGTACAGTAGCCTGAGGATACACATGAGCCTTTTGAGATATTTTGTCCATTAACGTACTTACTGCTGGACCTCCTCTGCAAGGTGAAAGCACCCCAAAGATGTCCTCAATATCTATGTCCCTGGCATGAGTGGTATCTTGGCTTAGGCACCCTGAGCAATGGGCAAATGCCTTGAGCAAATTGTTGGGTCTACCCAGATCTCATAGAATACTCTTGATCTCAATCTATGGGACCTGCAAGTCCAACCTGAGCTGCTGCATGGACCACATTTTCACTGCCTCACATGCATTACACCTTTCTGAAAGCTCTGCAGCACTCACGGAGCCTCCAGCCCCAGCTCTTCTCTTCCTCTGAGGTTTACTGCCAAAGGCAGAGACTGGGACTGCTGGGCAGCTGAAATATGTTCAGCAAGTCACTACCTCAAAACTCAGGAGCAGTCATCAAGTACCTTGACAGCAAGCTCCATGCAGAAGTAACTCCACTGGCAATATGGTCTCAACAGCTACTGCAACTGGCCATGATTGGTGCTGGTGCCATCCTCTTCCTCACCAGGCTGGGGAGGACATCTTAGCCCACTGTGCCATACCTGATGATGCAACAACGCTGTCTGTAGCTAACATATGTGAATGTACTTGTAAGGTTGGGAGAAGCTAAACAGAATTATTCTTTGCATACAGATAATTCTATGGGCTGCAGAGACACTTCTATTGACTGCTTATGCCACCCTGCGTCCAACCTTTCCAGTCACCCCCTTGTTTCCTGAGCGGAATAGCAGTGTGCCTCAAAGGAGCAAACCAGCCAGAGCTGACTCACTTCCAGGTGGGAGTCTGGCTGGCTTTGTCTGAATGCGTGTCAGAAGAAATTTAGAGAAGGCAAATGGTGCGCAGATGGATCCTGGCAAAAGTTTGTGCAGACACACTGTAAACCACCTCCAAAATCATATGCTGGAGTAGGAGACTAAAGGCTACACATACCTGCTGTGTGAGAGTGAGAGGCAGATTCCAGGTCTAAACTCTTTTCAGAAGGATTTTCAGGTTTTGCTCCTTCTTATTTCCAGCACAGTGTGAATGGTTGCCCTGTGTTGTTCTTTCCAGGATAATGGCTTGCACGTCTGAGCAGATAATCCTCAGATCAAATCAAATTCTTTCAATTTGGCAGCTGATCTAGAAGGAAAGCATGGGTGGTCTTCTCTGGCAGACTCCAAGACAGGTCCTGCCTGCCTGGGTCTGGCTCACTCTTAGGCACTATATATTTCAGAGAGCTTCTCTGACAAAGTGCTCCGTGGACAGTGACTTATGCCTCTTCTGTGGAAGAGCTACAGTCAGGGAACGGTCCTCTGGGGAGGCTGTTATTTGGGAGCTGGGTATACATTAATACCTACCTTGTGAGCAAGGTACCCCATGTATTTAAAAATTGCTCAGTGGCTTTCAAATATGAACTCTCTGCTACTACTACTAAAACCTAGAGCAGAACAAGTTGTTCTGGAAGAAGGGAGGAGGAGGCAGACTCCATACACATACAGCAGGAAAGCTGAATTCTCCTGCTAGTGTTACTGAGCATATACACGGTCAGAACTCATGCCAGATGATACCAGAAGCTTCGATGTAAGTCAGTGGTCCCCTAAACTGAGATCCACCTCTGTTCAGGAAGCCACGCAGAGCCACATCAGTGCTACCTTGTTTTTACATAGGGGGTTCACAGACTTGGTGAACTCCAAGAAAGGCTGAAATTTGGGACTGTAGTCCAAAAGTGTCTGAAAGCATTGGGATATGTCATCTATCGACTTGTTGAGAGCCCAAGTGACACCTTGTTTAATTTCTTGATATAACACTACCAGAGAAGGCCCATATGCAAAGCGAGTTTGATTTCTTGCAAAGGAAAACTTTCCACTTAAAAAAAATACACACACTCTAAAATCCCCAGTAATTCCCACATGCTCAGTGTTGGATTCGCTTGGTGTTTTCTGAAATGAACTGTTGTGCAGGTAACATGGGCAATAATACTCTGAGCACCTGCTTGATGTTGTCTTTAGATCCCATGCAGTTACATTGACAAACCCTATATCACGAGAAAACTGTTTCCTTTTTCTCTGTTTTGCAGAAAGTTTTAGAAACTGTTTAAAAGCAACTGAAAACTTTTCCTTACCCTTTACTTTGAGGTCTGCAGATCCCTTTCTGTTGCAGTCATCTTCTTGCTCTTGCAGAAGCACCAAATTCTCACAACTCTCCATGGTTTTGGAAAGCAAGAACATTCTTTCTCTGTTACCCTGATAAGCCTAGATGAGCCCTTAGGATGAGTACAAGGGTGTCATGCGGACCAGGACTTGACCTGGATTTACTAAAGAGGATGATCGCTCTAGGGCCAGCAGATTAACAGTTCCAGATCTTTTCCTTGGCCCATCCTGTGCAAGGCAACACTAATATGTGTGGTTTTGGGTAGCCTGGGATGAAGGGACGGAACTGGAATCTCAGCGGGGTTTTGGCAAGCTCCTATGTTGGCTACAGGGAAACAGTGAGGCAAGGTGTGTGCTCTCCTTCTCTCAAGCCAATCCTTTCTCCATGGGAGCCAGGTAGAAGAAGCAAAGCTGCATTATTTTCCCAAGACTGTTGCTCTGAGTAGAGAGACCTTCCCAACTCCAAACCCTCTGTCAATGTTGAGGACTTCACAGTGGCATTTTCTTTATGAAGGATCAAAACCATGGCCTCTCTGCTGCTGTTTTTTCAGTCAACCTTATATTTTTCTTTAATGGTGTAGCTGCAAAAGCTAAAAATGTGTGATGTATGTGTTGTGAGGAGGCTGTTCCAGGACAAATCATAGAAGAAAGGCACAGATTGTTAGCAATTCAATGAGTTTACCAGTTTTTGCCTCTACTCTCTAATAAAAACTGCGAAGTGTTAGCTTTTCTTTTATATTAGAACATAGGAGTACTTTTATTCCTTAAAAATAAATTATCTAAAATTTCTCTACAGTCAGCATTTTTACAAACTTAATAAAATAAAATTTTCTCTCTCTATGTCTCAAATCAAAAATTGCTCCCTTGCGCTGCACTCCTGAGCTCTAGATCTTAAATAAAACTGAATGTATTGAATTCAAAGGATTGTGGAGCCAAATTTTCCGACAGGGTTAAACCAACACATACATGATTTTGATGTCTGGAAGTGTATGGTTTTATTTTATCAGTTCCATGATGATACATTATTAACCATTTCATTTCTACATCAGCTGGGATACATTCACAAAGTTCGTTAAGGTGACTTGGGGAAAAAAAAAAACTATATGACAGACTAAAAAGTAACCGATGCTGCCAGGACCAACATGTTAGTAGCCATATCTGATTTGGAGAGATTTAGAAAATCGTACTACGCCAAGAAAAATTGTGTGAATATTGATGCTGTGTTAGAAGAGCGTGTGCACTGCCCTTTGCTGTGCCTGTGACTGGGCTATTAGGCCCACAACATCTTCCAAATACCTATTCTCAGATTGCAGCCACAAATATTTTTTTAACAGATAGTCTTCTATATAAAAAGAAAAAAAAAAGGTGGTTGAGGGTTGAGGAGCCATACTTGGGTTTCTGTTTATTTAAAATAAGATACCAAAATATTCTTCTGGAGAAGCCATATGAAATCCATTCCTACACAATCCTCCCTAAAACATTGCTTAGACTCTAGACAAAAGAGCTTGTTGCTTAGCAACCCGTCTAAAGCTAATCAACACAGCTTGGAATATTAATATTTATCACTCCCCTCCCCCCCCCCAAAAACCCCATGATTCTGAAATTTGAAAGGGCATCTTTCCTCCCTCTCTTTTAAAGTTAATTATATTTAAAATAAAAAAGTTACATTTTTTTCAATATTGAATACCCTACCTGGGTAGGCCAAATTCAACTCCTGTGTAACTAGCTTAAAGGACTAAGTAAAAGTTACTCTTTGGGGATGAATATCTATTGCCTAGGAAGTCTTCAACTCTCAGTGTGTTGTAGCTTCCCCTGAGGTCACCAAGGTCCCACAAACACAAGGGCAGACCTTGGGCAAGCTAGAGTGAAAAAAAAGTCAGGAAACAGGGTAAAAAACTCAACTACATACATTAGGACTAACCAAGACCCGGGTATTGCTTGGCAAAGCATTACTGCATAGCAACAAGAGCCATTAGCAGGGCATGAGTCCCCTCCATGACCTATCTTGAGAACTCGGGTGGAACTCCTAAAAGAAGAGTGGATGACAATGTCTCTGGATGAAGTAAACTACTCAGTACCTTGGAAATTATCTGATTTGGCCTTGGTTTTCCACTTGTGTTAAATGGTAGTGATATTAAGAGTTATTTACTTTTAAACCCTTCAGCCTTTCCATTCAGCTATTGGCATGCAGAAGCATAGGCCTGAGTCCACCAGGAGAAATGCATTCCTAATGTTATACCAAAACACCATGTTTATACTGGGACTTGGTGTGCAAAGGAGAAGTTTAACAAAAAGAAGTCAACTTTGAGCATCTACATACTAAACACAGCTGGAGAAAAAAAAGAAAAGAAAAGGCTACTTATACATATGCCTAAATATGGGCTTGGCACTTGATGTTTTGGCCTTCTTTGTTTTCTTTGAAATCTTGGCCACAATATGTGATGCTCAGCAAGGCATCGATATTCTTTCTGGAGTAAGCAGGGATTCCTGAGACTGCCTGCCAAAGCCACTCAAGGATGAGAAAAGAACTGCACTTCTGGAAGCAATTTCTTTGCAAAATCATTTTCCTTTGGGGATGGAGGGGAAATTATTTTAAAGCCAGGGGCTGATGTGTATAGAAAGCTAATTGCAGACATTACAGAGGTGCAGCTCTGTGAGCAGCAGGCGATATTGACTTCAGGCTCCAGCAGTTTCTTAATACTGTGTACTTTCTTTTTTTGTCCCTAAGTTTTTCCCCCTTCTCTCATACCAAGCAATAGTAAGAAGTAGTTGCTAATAGTTTTAGGTGTCCACAAACATTTGCACTTGTTACACTGATCCCAGATGGAGAGGGACCTCGGCAGACCCCTTTTAGCCAATACCCATCAGTCTTTCTTATTTGCAAAGGCTGAGCGTATCTCCAGCTTCCCCTGGACAGTTACGCTAAGACCTATCTCATGGGCTTTTCCCTCTCTTTAAAGCAATACAGTCTTGTGCTTTGGAGCAGGGTTAATTCCACCTGGCCAGATCCTCAGCTGGAGCAACTCAATATATCTCTATTGCTTTTATCAGCTAGTCTGCCTGTGACAGCTGAGAATGATCTGTTCTTTATATCTAAAAACTTTCTTTCTCAGAAGCCCTGGAATCTGGAAGCTTCTTATTTTTGATTGGATTAGTCTCCATTCTAAAGAAAATCAGCTTACAATCTCTATAAATTGGCCCTTCTGTGATTTCACTCATTTTTCTCTGGTTCTACCCTTGTGAATCTCCTTTAGGATTACTCCTCTCTTCCACTGACAGAAGAGGGAGAAGATGCAAGACCCTCTAAGCACATTTAGAGCCAAAATGCATGTAGCAATTTTAGGCACAAATACTTCTAGACAAAGTAGGTACAAATACAGTCAAAGGAGAGAATGGAGATCAGGGTAGATGTGAGCAAGCTGAGTGATAGCTATGCAAGGGGCTATACGGCTGTCCAGTTTAGAAAAGTAACAGCCCTGTAACACCCTCATCTCCTCTTGTTCCAGCTGTCAGTGATATAACCTCACTTTCACAGGCTCTCGCATCATTCAGGCTGTAATCAGGCACCATCTTTTGGATGCAGGTTATCGGTGAACAAGTACTCTTTAGCACTTTGCAGAGAGAATATAGACCCATTTGTGGCAGGTCTGGCAGGAAAAGCCCTTGCATAAACTTCCCTCAGTTTACTTTAGGCTAGGCTCAGCCTGCTTGTGCTTGGCCTTTCCTGCTATGGGAATAGAAGCCCACACACAAGCTACTCTTTTAGCGGATCTGGGGGGACCAAACCCTGGCAGGGAGACAGCTCTGAGGGCAATGATGCCTCCCAAAGGTGGGACTACACACAGAAGAGGCTGGCTGGTGGTCACTGCAGATAATGTGTAAATGCTGCATTTATGCCAAAAGAGCTAGCATCTTGAGAGGCTGCAGAACAGCACTTAAAATAGATAGCATAATTGTGTTTGTCCTGCTCTGTTTACCTCTTTAAATGGTAGATTAGGAATGCTCTTGCTTTTTAATTTTTTTTTCTTTTTACCTCCACCACTCAGTGTAACCCTAGTAAGAGCCAGGATGAATGGCCACAGGATCCCATCCTTAATCACATAGGCTGGACCTAGCTTGGTTAGGGGAAGTGCAAATTTGCTTGTCTTTCCTTGACCCCTTTGAGAGGCACAGCCGAGGCTGTGCCATCCCCCTGCTGAGAGCCCAGCTGGGTTATTATGTGCACAATATGGCCCGTGCTATACTTGCCGTGAGATCAGGGTCACAGAGGCCACCAGGCAGTCAGAGGGTACGACTGCTAGCTAACTATGATGGGATGGAGCCAGGAAACAAGGAAAAGATCCTACTTGTCCATCTCATTTTCAACTAATATGGCTTCCAAAGGGCTGAAATGTTTTTGCATTTGCCCACTTTTCCCAGCTCCTTTCTTCAACATTCCTGGGTCCTGCTGGTTTTGAGTTAGTCCATGTTCTCGTCTTTCCTCTTCTTTAATTTTCAATATTTTTGAGCTTCTAAAATCACTTCTGTGAGAGTGGAGGGTGTTTCTTGTAACAATACTTAACACGTGTGAAATGCTTTTCACCTTTCCAACAAACTCAGTTAACAAATTAATCCTTGCAATATCCCTGGGAGGAAAGCAAACATTATCTCATTTTCACACATGGGGAAACTAAGGCAGAGAGGTGAAGTGAATTGCTCAAGGCCAGTGGATAAATCGGTATTGCAGTCAAGATTAAAAACATAGGGATTTTCTGGCTCCTGGTTCTGCATTCAGGCGACTAGACCAGGTCCCTAATGGATAAAATAGACTGCAGATGTGACCTTCTCCCTAAAGCAGTAGTTTTGCTGCTGAATATGCAGAGAGACTGAGGTTTGGAGCTGGGGAGATGTGAGGTAGGGACAAGCACTGACAGACAGATCCTTTTTCATGTCTGGTTTGAGTCCTGGTCTTGTTCTAGCTGTGCTATGTCCTTGCTCCAAAGACGGAATGAGCTGTGTAATACATAAAGCAAGGGAAGTTGTACATAGAGCCAGTGAAAGTTTTATGGCAACTATGGCAAAGCAGAACCTGCAATGTGGAAGCAGTGCGGAATATGTGGACACTGCCTCTCCTACAGAAGAATCCCCACATATGGAAATGTGCCTTGCCTGCTATCCAGGAGAATTATTAGAGTATTCCTCTGGCTACCTTAGGGCTTTTCCCCCACAGGAAGAGATGCAAACAGCTTGTCTGATAGATATTTTTTACTGTTACTAGTGTCATCCTCCTTAAAACGACTCCACTTGTTCCGGAGTTATAATGAGCAAGCAGGCATCCTTATCACAGTAAGGGCTCCTAGAGAAGGAACCAAATTCTGGCTTTAGTAACAGTCATGCAAACGGAGAGAAGCTGCTGCTTCTTTGGAGGAGTTGCTTGATCTTTCTGCCTCTATATCTGAGCATTGAATGGGCCCAGAGTATCCATCTCTGGATCAGCAGGGAGAGGAAAAATAGAGCAACTGTGTAGCACAAGCAAGGACAGCAAGGCTGCTACACCATCAACCAGCACTATCAAAAGTGCTGCTCTAGGGAAGCTTGCACCAACATGTCAGTGTTGCTATTAATAATGAGCTCTTTCTGCTCTTTCTAAGAGGGGCAGCTGGTGGTTGAAGAATCAAGACTGCCCATCCAAACTCCACAAACATTCCTTCTGGAAGGGGGTTGATACTTTGAAGCAACAAAAGCAGCAAACATACGTGCCAATAATTTTTAGTTTTGCAATAAGGCAAACTTTGCCAAGCATTTTGTGAGAGAAGGACAAGAGAGGACAATCCATCAGTGCAGAGTACATCAACATATTAAAAAAAAAAGGAAGTAGTGGGGAAGGCTTTTAATTTGAATGATATCGGTGCCCACAAGCACGACAATAATTAAAGGTCTGCCAGCATGGCTATTATACATTCTGGTTTAGTGCATTTAATATCTCAGCTGCTTCAAATCACATCAGCCTGATGGCTGGCAAATACTTTTCCAGTCTGGATGCAAATCAAAACCTCATACACCGTTCTGAATCCTTACTTTAAGACTAAGACTTTTTGCAACAGGACAGGACAGGCTGTCCTTCGTCCTTGCCGTGCAGTTCAGTGATGCCGGTTTACGTCTGCTGCCTGAGAAAGAAGAGAATAAATTATCTTCCTCAGAGTTAGGGTGAAGTGATATTGTGTCCTACTTCAGAGAGACTTTTCCAGTTCTCAAAACTTTCTTTCTCTCCTTTCTCTGGTAGGTGGATGCTCTGCAAACTGGTTGGGATGCTCCCTCCTGCTTTGGGTCAGAAAAAGAGTGAGTAAAGGCGTACGGCCACCCTTCCACTGACAGGTCTAACAGGACACTGTTGGCCACACTAGGGTGCTCAGGGGGCTGTTGCTGGGCTTGTTACTAGCCTGGTGCCCCCAGTGACAGGGGAAGGTAGAAGAGCAAGCGTTCTTCCTACACCTGCCTTCATTTTCCAGTGCTTTTGTACTGTGCTATTCCTGTAGAGCCTCGGGAGCTCTGCAGGAAGTATAGCCCAGAGTAGCGCTGGCACAGAACTGAGGCGGATGGAAGCAGATGATCGCTTTTGCAAATAGTAATTTATAACACTCAAAAAAAAAAAAAGGCAGCAACTTATTTTTATTTCAGAAAAAAATAAAAGACTGAAAAGCTCTGTGGCTAGCCCTCTGTTTGCATGTTCGCCACTCGCCTTCCCTTTGCTTTCCCTTTCAGTCCATGATCTTGCTAGCTCAGGATCAGCACCTCTCTGCATGTTTGTGCAGGGGGCCTTGATCCTAGTCAGGTCTTTCTCACACTCTTGCAATGATGATGATGGTGTTTCATGCTGAAATGGCTCCTAGCGTCAACTTGCAAGAGGTCAGAAGTGCCATGAGGGCTAGGGCAGGTAGCACATGGGGAGCATTGAGGAGAGGAATGATTAGCTGCCCAGAGCTCAGACAGCTGGGTCTGGGTGACCACGTAAAAGTGTAAGTGATACTGTTAGGATTAAGGAGCGAAGGCCCCAAAGGGGCCTGCTGGCATAGAGGAGGGAAAGAGGGAGGGCAAATGAAGGATTTAGGTGGATAGACACCAAGGAAAAAAAAAGGAAGAAGAAGAAAAACACAGAAAACAATGGCAGTTTTCTTTGCTGGTTTAGCACGTGCTCTTCTATCAACCCAATCTCTTGACCACTTTTTTCCTCCATTTGGAGGCACAGTAAATGACTGTGTATGTACTTTTAGACTATGGCAAACGCAAGCTAAAAGCATTTCAACCAAATGTTTCACTGTGCCTTTGCAGTGAACTCGGACTGGACACAGCAGTGATTGTCCCACACGAGCCGAGGGGCAGGCAGCCCCTCCTGTAGGGGTCAAGCAAGGCTTAGGAGGTGCTGATCTGAACCCTCGTGGCAGTTTTGTCTGCAGGGTGCTCTCTGGTGCGGCCTCACTCATCTCTGAGAGGTGTGAGTTCATAGGGCGGCCTCTAAGGACATTAGTAGTAGCTTGCTCTACCTGGCTGTCTCTTCTCATACCCATGCTTGAAGGCAAAGGATTCAATAGCTGTTGGGAGGGGGTGTGTCTAGCTTAGCAATGTAGGGTGCTGGGGGGGTGCTTTTGGTGTAAATTTTCCTTGTGTCCTTACTAGGAGTCTTGTGGTTGCATTCAAGCCTTGATCTAGTCATGGCCATGACCAACTCAAAACCATTTCCACCTCTTGGACCCAGTGCTGGAGTTGCAATATAGACCAGAGCCCGTTTTGGCTCTTAGCGCTCTGCGTGTGTCTGCTAAGTTGTGTGGGAACGGGTGCAAACTTTGTGGCTGGCAAAGATGTGGTCTTGGAGCACCAAAGTAAAACACTCATTCCCTCCTAGCACGGCACTCGCAGGTCACGTAGATGTGTCCACACAGCATCTGAGATCATATAAGCCTTATTTCCAGAAGACACCAGGCTAAAAATGACACTAATGGAGTCAAGTGCTGTTAGCTAGATTCAGTTGTTAGCTAATGAATAGCTTGAAAGAGCGTCAGTTTTAGTGCCTATGTTGTCAATTGCAGTAAGAGAATTTTGTTTTATACTGATCTCTGTAATGATTAGTTTAAATATTGCTGTCTGCTATTAATTGGTGCCTGTGCCGTCTGCCTGGCTACATCCTGCCAATACACACAGTTTCACGTAGCTCTAAGCTGTCTCACAGCAGGAAACCTTGCCAAACGGAGCCCAAGTGTAGGCAGGCTGCTCGAAGAGCTGCAATCTGAAAGGAAATCAGATCAAACACACTTTCATTTGCACTGTGCTCCTCACCCACAAGATCCTATTACCCAAACCTGGGCCACAGTTGCAGTTATAACTGTTCTCCGGTGTCATATCTCAACAGCCCAGGCTCATACTTCCTACTCCTTTTCATTCCTTGCTGCGTCCAGTGTGTGAGGAGCTACCTGCTGGCTTCCGTTTGCTGGAGCTGACGCGAGCCTGCTCCCACCTGGCAGCATCCAGCTCCCATGGAAGCTGCTATCCCGATGTGCTCCTGGTTGACCACAGGAGCACAGCAGATTACTAGTTAACAGCCGGGGAAAGCTCGCCGTTGGACTTGATTTGGGGGAATTCATGCAAAACCAGTGTCTGGATCAGGGCACCTACATCAGGCTGCCTAGTAAAGACCTCAAACATAGGGTTTTTTATACAAAAAAACAAAACAGGGCTTTTTATACAAAGCTGGACACCAAGTTGTCCTTCCACCAGGTAATAATGCTAATTGGAAATGTGGCAAATCCTTCTCTGTCAGCCCTACTATAAGGATCTGGTTCAAGACAGGGTGCTAAAGCAGAGCTGGTTCAAGTGCATGTGTGGGAAGCGACAGGGAAGGACTGGGGAGGAATCAGAGCATAAGACAGATGGCATGGGAGGGGATTTATCCCAAAAGGAACCTACCAGAGTGGCATGTATTAGAAGATCCTGAGAGGGGATCACAGCAGCAAGAGGAGTAATGCGGTGTTTTTGCTACAAGAATGAAACGAGAGCTTGATTGACATGCAGATATTGCTGCCGGCAGATATGGTTTCCAGGGAGTTTCCAGCAGCACTATTAATAAATAACACTTTTTATTATAAGCTTTGCACTTCAGAACCATTGCTGTTCGCACTGCAGTTGTTCTCTCTTTTTAAAGGAACAAGAGCATTTCTTGGCCACCGGTCTTTCTAATGCATAAAATCATCCTGGTCTTCTTGTGCCTGCAGGTTGCTGTTTTGGGGTAGACAATGTATTTTGGGTATAATTTTTATGTTTTTCAGCATTTGGACATGGCATTTGCTTATTCCCAGCACAAGGGTCAGACAGAAATTAGAGGGAAAAATAGAAAGAAATACAGAGAAAAAAAATCTGGAGAACCAGAAAGAAAGCAGATTCTGCTGATTCCCAAGAGGTGAAGGGTTTTTTATACTCCCTTTAGATATGAAGTAAAACAAGCCCTAGGCCCATCCAGTCCCACTCGTGTTTGGTTTGTGTCTCTCCACAGAACATCAAAAGTCCCTGTAGCTTCCCGGTCTCCAGGATAAAAGAGATGAGACACATGCTGGGGTACCTTTGAAACAGTTTACCTTTGTCCTCCCCGTTCCTTTTTAGTCTTAGGGCTACCCAAATTCGATCTTTGGCAAGAATGGGATGTGAACCGAGCAAAGCATCTACTGGTTCTCCTTTGGGGAAAATGGGAGATGCAGAAAAGCTGATCCTAACCCCACTAAATCTCCCCTGCGAGCCTGCATCAAAATCACATCAGGGCAGCACATCTGTGAATTACGTGCTTGTGATCACAGTGTAACTTCCATTATTTTAAATGTAATGGTGAAGCCAATGGGCAGCACCGAAGACAAATGGGGAACTGATCATCTCTTCTGGACAGATCCCCACCATACACTGAAATCTATGTACACTGCCTAGGTACTGCCGTGATAAATGCCTTGGAGATGTTTATAGGTTAGATGAGACGCCCGTTGTTTAGGACACAGCGGCTCAATTTTGAAGTTATGCCTCTGGAGTTTACAGCCTGCACTGAGCTTTCTGACTAGCACAGTTCATTCTTTTTTAATAGATTTTGCTCCAACAAATAGCTCTAAATGCCAGCAGTCTTAAAAGTTCACAGATAAAGACTGCACAGATTTATTCCTTTCTTTTTTTTTTTTTCCTCCTTGGTCCCCCTATGACAAGTTCCCTAACAGACCGGCAGTCAAGGTCCGGGCATGCCACAGGGCCATGAGGGACCTGATGCTCCAGCCCACGATCTGCGGAAAGGATGATGCTCCTGCTGGACAACATGCCCCTCACTGCCTTCTCACTTCCACCACCCTCTGCAGCCGATGGAGTTGAGGGAGCCCCTCTTGCTCCCCACACCATGACAGGAGACCCTGTCCCAGCTCTGAGGTCTAAGGTCGTTCATCTGCGTTCAATTCCTCAACCCTAAGTGCAGCTAAATCTCCCTGAGGAAGTGAGAGTCCTTTTTTTGCGGTGGATTGACCCTAGCAAATCAGCTCCCCTGGTTTTATAGCACCTTTTTCAGTGGCAGAGATTTGTTAGCTTCTCTTTGCGTGTACCAGGGCAGCCACGCGGGAGGGCTGAGCATGGTGCATGGCACACTGCCAAGGATGAAGTGCGCCCAGGATGAACCGCGTTTTCCAAGGAACCCTACACAAGGGTTGTGGTGAGGGAGAAAGCAAAGCACAAGACTACGGTTATAAAACCAGCAGACAAAATGACTTTTCTTCAGCAACGACAACAACAAAAAGGAGATAGAACTGCCTGCCTATATTAGGACCAGAAAGTTGAATAATTCAGAAGAATTCAGGCAGTCTTGCAAAGATATGTGCTTCTGTTTGTGGAGTGTCAGTCTTATTTGGTTCATGAGACACACACACTGCTTTGGGACACATCTCCCAGCTAGAGATCGGCATGAACTGCCAAGACTCAAGGGGAAATACTCATGTTAAAGCAATATAGAAGTCTAATCCTCAAATTCATGACATTTTGTTGGATTATGGCACCATTACAATGTAGATTAAAAAGCATTTGTTACATTTATTGTTTATTTTATGGGCTAGATTAATGTCACTATGGTAGTTGTTTTGCCAAATTGAATAGTCAGTTTAAAAACTCCAAAGCATGTACATGAAAAATGTCTGATAGAGGATTTGCTATGTAAGATTAACTTCTACCTTATCATTCATGGTTAATTTAGGAGCATTAATGATGTGTGGGTTGGACATAGGTTTTCAGGCATGTATTATTTTATTACCTGATCACATAATTAAAATGTCACTTATCAAAGGACAAATTTTAATGAAGTTAAAAGCACCTTGATGACATTATTTGACCCGTTATAAAAGAGGATTATTTCCTGCCTGCTACTGATTGAGTTTCTTTGATACTGTGAAAATAACTGTTTTCCAATTAACTTTTTCTTCAGAGAGGGACAAAGCTACACACTACAGTTTTGTTATTACCTTCGAGACCCTTGCTAGCTGGAGTACACTGGGAAGATCTTCTGGTTTTACTCTTTGAGTTCATTGACTCATTTAGATGCTAAAGAAAGGCTAAATGTTGTTACTCTGTGATAAAATGTATGAGAAGGGGACCAGGAAGAAAAGTCTGTAATTCAATGATATCTGTCGAAAGTCACTTAAATTGAGCTCTATTCAGGTGGGACTAGAGAGACTGACTTACGAGACAAAAGAAAAATGTTAATCTCAACAAGGTGACAGCTAGTAGGCAGGCAAAATCACTACCAATGGGCTTTCAAAATATGAAAATGCCATTGGAAAGAGGTGAACTTGGCAAGATGCAAGGAGCTCTAGTGCAGATCCTTGCACTAGTGAAGCTCTAGTGAATAGCGAGTAACCGTGAAAACTCTGTTTACTAGAAGAGGCTTCCTATCCACGTCCTTTAGGTGGCCGCTGAGTATGGCTGGGTGGTCCAGGGGTTCTTGTTGCTTGGGTGGCTAAAGTCTGGATTGATCATTGTCAGGTTCTGGCAATCTGTTTGACTTGGGCAAGTGTCCAATGAGTTTGTTGTCAGCTTACTTAAAAGAAAACCTGACACAATTCACCCAGATTTCAACAGTGAATTAAACCAGCTTGTTCATTTGAAGTAGCAGGCAGTGCTAGGAGCTATCTGATGGGTGAGAAGGGGTGGGACAGTCACTTAGAGCAGATAAGATTTAATAGGGAGGGCAGAGTTGCAAAAAAAGATCAGGAACATTTTTCTTTGATGATATGATAGCTCCATGGGGGTAGGCTGTGTTGAGCTCTGACTGACCCTAAGTGCTAAGACATTCATCCCAGAGTATCCACATATCTACTCCTAGTGGGAAGGATCATCACAGCCATCAGGACCAGCTGGTTCTTTCAAGGACAGTGTTAGTTATAAAGCCCCCAGCTTGGCTCCATGCAAAGGCTTGGTGGGCTGCAGCTGACCACAAGTCAACTGCCCTTCCCTTACCAGCACTGCTCTGACCTCATCTAGACCAAGCTCGGTTATTTGCTTCTGCTCACGAGATCCAGCAAAATTTGGAAGCCGTGTTATCCACGGCAATAGCAGGTTTGATAAAAGTCCTGGTCCTGCATTCCGATTCCTTTCAGAGCACGGGGACCTCACTTGCGCAACGCAGAGCAGTTGCAGGGAACCACCCCCAGCCACTTATTTCATACTAGAGGTTTCTTTCCATTATGAAAAACATCCTCTTTTTTTCAACAAGCTGCCTTCCACCTCCTCCCTTGCAGCTCTTGATGTCAGAAACCCAAAAAATAACACCATCCCTCACTGCTAAATGTCTAGTTTCAAAGTGGAAAATGTCACAGATGTCCACTTGCGGGCAGGACACTGAACAGAAATGTATATTCTATCTCTTCATTCAAGGCTTCCTGCAGGGGTGCATTTTCTCCCTCCCAAATCACTATAAATTTAAGCAGTGTTAATGATACCAACCTCTTGCTGGCAGAGAGGAGGGTGCAATTGTCCATTCGTACTCCCAGGAGATCTTTGCATGGCTGTGACAGGCACCGGTGCTAGGACCTAGATAGCAGGGGAAATTGTTAACTGTCCCAGGGAATCACAGTTACAATTTCCTTGAAAGATGGAAGGGTCATTAAATTGGCTGGGAACACAAAGCAATCCTGCTCAGACTGAACTGAATAATATCTGCCCATTTCCACTGTATTGTTCCTTTTCTTATTGGAGGTATGCTAAAGAGTGCTAACATGTCTTGCAAGTCGGCTGCTCTTGAACCCATGACGCACGTGAAGGACAGAGACACTGATTTGTATTAGCCTTTAGGTGCACCGAAAACGTGATCCTTGAAGGTATTGTAGGCATAAAGGCGCCCAGAAATCCACCTGAATTGTCTTACTATAATTTCCAGTATTTAAAAATTGGGCAGTAAGATTCCTGACCACTGTTGTTCTCATAGTGGACTGTACCATTTTATAAGATGGTTTCTAGAATGAGTAATATTGAATTCTTGTTATACATTACTGGGTAAGTCTGGATTTTGACCCTTTTAAAGTCCCAAGATTCATATCAGAGAATAAACCTCCCAAATTATAGGACCTTATAAAACACAATGCTGTATATCTTCTAAAAGATTACCATGAGGTTGATTCTGCTGGATATAAAGAACCTGTGTTTGTTTATATGGACAAATTTTTCCCTAATGACAATGGCAATTTGTATTTGATAATGACTAGGAGCTTTCAACAGAGCATATTAACTAACTTTCCTATTTAGTTTTAAATAAGAAAAAAAAA
>VWPW01010388.1:0-58104 GCA_013389825.1 Crypturellus undulatus
GTCCAGAGAAGGGCAACAAAGCTGGTGCAGAGACTGGAGCAGAAACCTTATGAGGAGCGGCTGAGGGAGCTGAGGTTATTTAGTGTGGAGGACTCAGGGGAGATCTTATCACTCTCTACAACTACCTGAAAGGAGGTTTTAGTGAGGTGAGGGTTGATCTATTCTCCAAAATAACTACCCCTACGACAAAAGGAAATGGCCTCAAGTTGTGCCAGAGGAGGGTGAGGTGGATATTACGAAAATTTTCTACATGGAAAGAGTGGTGAAGCCTTGGAGCAGGCTACTCAGGGAAGTGGTGGAGTCACTGTCCATGGGAGTGTTCAAAAAACATGTAGATGAGGCACTTAGGGACATGGTTTAGCAGACAGGGTGTTGAAGGGTTTACAGTTGGAATCAATGATCTTGAAGGTCTTTTCTAACCATAATTATTCTATGATTCTATAGACAAGAGACAGCAAACCGAGACAGAGATGCCACCCTGTGGTGTTGGCACCTTGGGCCAACATCTCCTCAGGCTCGGCCAGAGCAACTCTTAGGCTGCAGAGACACCTCCTGGTCACCCATGCTCAGCACGAGTCGTGCCCACAGCGCTCCCACCTGTGCTGGCGCTAAGAGTGGGGACAGCGGCTACCGACACTGTGTCACAGTGCCTGTGTTGGGCTGCACTGGAAGGGACACGGTCTCCACCCCGAGCTGTGCTGCAATGAAGCTGGGTGGGATGGTGGGGACGGAGGAATGTGATGGTTGAGATGATGGCCCTTCCCAGCCCAGCCTGTGGGTCTCCATGTTCAAGGCAATATGGGTCCTAGGGTGCCGCCCACCAGTGACCAGCCAGGCCCTGTGCCAGGGGCTCCCAGTGACGGCCATGCTGTCCCTGTCACGGACGAAGGGCTTGGAGGGCAGCAGGTTTTGCCTGGCTGGTGCCCATGGCACCCACGGGCCCAGAACGGGAAGCGGCCCCTCACCATGGTTTCAGTCAGACTGTGGATAGAGGGTTGTCTGGGGACAGAGCCCCTGAGGAAACTCCAGTCAAAAGCACAGTGCAAAGCAGGGAGGAAACTATGGATTTGGTGAAGCAGTCAAAAAGCAAAGCCCAGGTGAAAAAAAAATGTGCCACAAGCCAGACACAGCCACCATGTGGCAGAGCCGACACCGTGCAGGTCCCGTCACGGAGCCAATGCCTGGTCATGGGCACCACAGTCCCCACAGGGCTGGGGTTCCAGCACCTCCTGCTTGCACACATGGGCTCGGCCTCCTTGAGGAGCGCTGCTGTGTCTTGCTCCCGCCCTGCTCCTGCAGCAATGAACCCTTGCTGTAACGAGCCCTTGCTGTAATGAGCCACGCTGGGAGCCGGGAGGCAGTGGAGGCCATTACCTGCACTAATGAAGCCCTTACGGGAAGGTCGCACACGCGAGGGCCCCCAGCAAGGTCGCTGCTGCCAGCAAGCGCCGGCTGGAGGCTGCGGGGACAGCCCGAACAGGAGGCTGCCCCCACGACGGCGAGGGGGTTGGGTGGCTGCTGGTGCCCGTGTCAGCACCCACCCCTAGAACCAGCCATGTCCCCGAGACAAAGAGGTGCCACCTCTGACCTTTCCCCATACACCCATCTGGAGGTTAAACTCTGCTCCTAATTATTTCTCTCTGTCAGCATCAGTACCTTTCAGGCAACGCAGGCCTAAAATTAGTTCTCAAGAAAGGGCCACCAACACAGGGACACAGTGACCCCCTAGCCACTGCCTGGCAGCATCTTGCAGCACCCACACCCTGCTGCTGCCAAATCCTGCAAGACCCAAGGGAAAGTCAACAAAACGCCCGTGACGCCCAGGCACAGCCCAAAGGCCTCATGTTTATTCCAGCCCCGCACCAGCGCTTCGTGCTGGCCACTCTCAAGCCTTGCACCCACCCACGTCCTGGCCCGCTCGAAGCCTGCACTGATGCCCATCTTCACCCCAGCACGGCTGCTCGGGGCCTGGAGCCGGGGCGCTACGAGGGCCGTGCGGTGGCAGGGCTCAGCAGGGGCAGCAGCAGCAGCAGGGCCCAGGGCAGCGGGCGGGTGCACGGGGCAGCGTGGCTGGCTGTGGCGAGGCGGGAGGCCAGGACCTGGCGATGGCGCAGGGGCTGCGGCGGACGGAAGTTGTTGGTCATTTTGAGGGGTGCGGAGCCGGCAGCTGGGAAGTGCACAGTGTTCACGAAGGCCCTGAGCTGTGGAGGAAGAGGGAGAGGAAGGAGCGAACAGTCTCTCCACACTGAGGGCGCTGCCCCGAGTCTGCATGATGGCTGCCAACCCCCACCCATGCGCACAGAGGCATTTTGGAGCATTTCGGGGTGCTGCCAACACCCCAGTTTGGCACCAAGCTTTCTGTGGGGCGCTAGGGCATGCAGGCACATGTGCATCACCCAAGGACCCACACAGGACTCCTCAATGCCAGTGGGCACTTGCGCTTCCACCACTAACCCTTGCAGAAGCCGCCTGTGCACCGAGAGCTTTAGTGCAGAGACTTCTTTGCACTACAGTTCAGATACGAGGAGAATGGCACGAAAGGGGCTGTGTGAGGTACCGGACCAAGTGCCAGCGGTTTGGCGAGCAGCGCTTTGGTCAGGTGAGGGTTCACCTAGCCCCCTCCACAGCACTGACCCAGCAGCTAGAAGCTTTCAATACTGGGATTTTCCCCAGGTGAAGCCGAGCCAGAGTGTCCTGTTCCATTACCTGTGCCCGGCTGATGGCCACGGGCTCCTCAAACACGGTCCAGACGACGACTTCACTGCAGTCGGGGGTAGTCAGGGAGCCCTGGTAGCGGTAGTACTTGGAGAGCTGCCCGGCGCGCGGGAGCAGGTTGCTCAGGCGGAAGGTAGAGGCCAGATCCACGGAGTCCCCTGCAGGGACAGACGGAGTCAGCACCGCGAGTCCCTCCGTCGCAATCCTCACCCTGAGACTGGGATTTCTCCACAGTCCTGGCACAGGGCAGCTGAGGACGCCTCACCCTGGTGAGACACATTCTTCAGACCAGCCACAATGGTGTTGTAGTTGGAGTTATCTGTTTCCGAGACCTGCAGAGGAGAGCAGCAAGTGGTCAGTGCTTACATGGAGCAGCCACCACCATGCAGGCCCCTGAGCCCCAGGTCCCAGCAGACAGGATACAAGGGATATCCAGAGTCGCTCCCCTCTGAGGCCACCACCACCTCCTGTCCTAAGCAGCCCTCCTGGCTGCATGACTGTACAAAGCCCAAGAATTTAGAGCCTCTTCTGGGGTAAACACAAGACACTGTGGGGCAGGAGGCGCATGCTGCCCCGGCCCCCTTGGCTGTGACGCTCTCTCGCTCCTTCCCCGCAGCTGTAAGAAGCCTCTCCCCAGCATCGGCAACAAGCACATTCCCACGGGAAGGTCTCAGAAACCAGCATTTCCCAGGAAGACCCATGCAGCTTGGGCAGCTCTGCTGCAAATCCTCAGGGCATTTCTCATGCTGGTTTAGACCAGCAGGAGGTTTCCACTTGGGGCAGGAGGATTCAGACCCACGTGCTCCTGGCCTCACCGAGCTGACCAGGTGGGGCCCCAGCACCCCAAACCCATCTGGCTCCAGGGTGCAGTGCGCAGAGAGGGGCTGCCCTGGAGCTCCCAGCCCACCCAGCACCTACCGTGAAGAAGAAGCCAAGCACGGCCAGCCCATTTGGGTGCCCTTTGGCCTCCCCGAGGGTCCGGTAGTTGACGTTGATGTGGACGATGTGGAGCTGGGGAGAGCACAGAGGGGCTGAGCGCAGGCACCCACTGCCCCACAGTGAGATGGCAACATCAGGGCACCCACATCACCCCAGACAGCCTGGGGACGAGCAAAGCAGAGCCAGTCTTGCCTGGGAAATCCCAACCGTGGGTCTGAGCGTATTTCCCACTCCCACAGGTGGTATGGGAAGATCAAAGCTCTTCAAAGCAAGGGAGCTCCCATGAAGGGGACTGGGGCTGGGAAGCAGCATCGGATGAGCAGCTGCAGCAAGCACAAATGCCACAAACTACCAAAAACTGCTCTCAGTCCGAGGGGGTGTTGCAGCCCTGCAGCTGCAAGGCTCCCACCTACCTCCATGGGGAACTGGCGCCCGTCGAGGGTGTGCTCGGAGCCGTTGCCCACCAGGCTGCCCCAGTGGAAGTGGAGCTGCAGTGCCCGGTAGGTGCCGGGCAGGCCCCCGCCGCTGATGTTGATGTGCTCGGCCGCCGGGTCGCCCTGCAGGCTCAGCACCACTGCGAGAGCGTCACAAGTGAGGAGCGCGTGGGGACACTGCGACGCAGAGCTGCGCCCCAGTCCTGATAGCCGGGCAAGCCTCGGGACTGTTTCTCTCTTTCTCAAGGTTAATAACTGGGATCATGCAAATCCTGTTCATGCAGGCTAAGGAAAGGAGAACCCGGGAGCTACAAGCCCCTGGGTTGAAGCCTTGGCAGGACCACGTGCAGACACCCTGGGACGTACCCGTGTGCCCATCGTTCGTGAGCCTCCACTTGCCCGGTGGGGCCTGGTCGTAGCCCTCAAAGAGGATGTCACCGAGGTGGCTGTCCCTCCGGAGCCGGTGCCGGTCGATGTTAATGGGTGACTGCTGGCTGCCCCCGCAAGTGGCCTTCAGCTCCTTCCAGTGGCTGGGACCTGCAGAGGCCGCAGGGCTGGCACTAGCAGGTCCAGAGCTCCCCTAACACCTCTCCCGTGCTCCTGGCATCCCACGGGAGCCACCCAGCCAACCAGCAGCACCCACACACAGAGACTTCCTTAAGCCTCCTTCTTAAATGGTCATCACAGCCGGCACCATGACCCCAGGCTGATGAAGGGGCTGTGCTGGCCCCACAACAGCCACTGCAGAGAGGTTGCTTCTCTAAGGGGAGCAAATTGGACCGAACTGAGCGTCCGTAAGGAGGGAATGGACAGGAGACGCAGTGAGGCAAAGGGAGGGCACGAGGACCACCCTGCATGGAGTGTCCCCTGCTTTCATTAAGGGCTGCTCTGCCTCCTCCGGCCCGGCACTGGCATAAACATGCCCTTACTGGTGAGCCGACCTCGGTTAAACTGCCAGCCCCGTCCGGCTGTTCATCAAGGAGCAGGAAGTCGTGCCCAACTGCTAATGCTCTTCAGATGCAGGTTATGCACCCCAGGCGCTGGACATGGTGTACATGCACCAAAGAGCTATAAAACAGTTGGACCGTCACAGCTAATTACCTGCTCATTGAGCCTTAATTAACCTTTTACAAGCTATTTGCATACTTCAAGACCAAGCGGCACCCACCCACTGTATAGCGGGGCAGACGCTTGTTTTCCCAGCAGCAATGAAGAGGCTCCTTCCTCAGGCTCCTCACGCCGCAGAGAGGCCTCGCTGCCTCCCTCCTACCCAGCGACATTGTGGGTGTTTCTGAGGGCAAGTGCTAAATGCAGATCTTCATCTGCTTCAGCCAAATCTGGAGAGGCCAATCCTGCCCCCCTTGGTAGCATCTCGGAGCTGATCCTCACTGGAGGTGGGAGCTGAGCCCGAGCTCCTCCAAGGGGCTCTGGGGATTTTGTTTTAGTTTATGTGTGTGCAAGCCAGAGGTTCAGCTGCACAGCGCTGTGGCCCCCCATCACCTTTGCACCACACGTCCAATGTGCAAATGTCCAATGTGCCCTTCCCCAAGCCCCCTGTCCCTGCAGTGTGTTTGCCAGCAACCCGCCTGGCTGCTTCCCTTGTGGCCTGGCCCCTTCAAGCTCCCTGTGCCTCACATCGCCCCTCTGCCACTTCCCTGTGGCAAAAGCCGAGTGCTGTGGGATTCACACAAGACACCGGGGCAGAGCGTGTCTTGTTCTTGGGGTCCCAAGGGGCCGGGCCCCCGCGACGCAGCACTCACCGCACTTGGGGTCCTGCGAGTCGTAGCACCACTGCCCTGTGGGGAGAGGAGAGCTCGAGTGAGAGGACAGTCTGCACTGTCCTGGAGGATCCTGGGTGCCACCTGCTCCTGCTCCTGCGCTTGTCTATACAGGGCTGGGGGCACAAGGGGGCCCCGTTTGCACCACGGGGACATCGCAAATGGCCCCATGGGTGCATGCTCCCTCCAGCAGTACATCCCAAACAAGGGGCTCACGGTCACCCGACCCGCATGCCGGGACCCTGTGATGAGGGCTGCGCTGCTTCCCACCGGTGTCCGTCCTTGTTCTTAGTGCCAAACACCCCTGGCACCTCGGACCTGCTGCTTGCTCCTGCCCCGGCTGTTCCCAGCACTGCCGCTCAGCACATTCGCACCCTGCCTGCTGCCTCCAGCCACCTTTCCCCAAGGAAACCTGCGGGGACTCCGCTGAGCAGCCGCTGCCCGGCCTCCCCGCCTGCCCATGCCGTTCCTCAGCTCCCATCCCACCGTGCTCAGCGCAAACAGTCCCAGCCCTGCTCCTGGCCCCTGCGCCAGCTCCTGTGCTGGGTGCAACGGCTGCCAAACCCTCCCGCGGGGCTTCTCCCCTCGTGGCAGCTGCGTGGCCGGCAGGGGCTGGCACAGCTGGCGCGGCGGCGAGCGGGGCCGTGGGCAGCGCGGTGCCCACGCTGTGGGCTGGCCGGCGCGCTGGGCGCTCACTCCCACCACGCTGCTGTCACCGCTCCTGCCGGCAGGGAGCCGCGGAGCGGCTCCATCGGCAGCAGCGCTCACCCAGCACTGACTCTGGTGCAGCCGAAGCCCGTGTCCTGCTCTCTACCTCTCACTCATGGCCTCACTTCGGTCCTTCCCTCGCCCACTCTGCGTGGCAGCATGCAGCTCCCTCCCAGACCCTCTGCAAGGCCTAAATACCATTCTCTCTCGCAGCCCCCAAGAGCCCACGAAC
This sequence comes from Crypturellus undulatus, assembly GCA_013389825.1. Classification (NCBI taxonomy): domain Eukaryota; kingdom Metazoa; phylum Chordata; class Aves; order Tinamiformes; family Tinamidae; genus Crypturellus; species Crypturellus undulatus. Next base: position 6,807 of record VWPW01010388.1, read on the forward strand.
ACCCATGGGGACACGGAGTCCTGCTGCTGACGCTGGGCTCAGCGCGTGCTGCGCCACCTCCATGCACCCACTGCTGCCTAGGAGGGAGCACAGCCCCAAGCTGGGGAGCAGCAGCGCTCCTGGCTGGAGGAGACACAGCTTGGAGGCAGTTTTCTGGCTGCGCAGGGGGAAGCAGAGCTCTGGGAAAGCCCATCGCCCTCTTGCACGGCTCCCACAGCACAGGAGCATCCCTGAGCATAGCTGGTACCAGGAAGCACCAAGCACAGCAGCGCTGACAGCCTGGCCCAGAGCACCCAAACTTTTCCACCCCCTGACTCTGGCAGCAAGGACAGGCCGGAGACCCAAGCACCTGCATCCCCTCCGGCTCGGAGGAGCCGCCCGGACCGGGCATCTCCTGCCCAGACAAACTCAGCTCCCAGACATGGACTTGCCCCTTCAGCTCTGGGAGCAGAGCAGGATCACACAGGACCCCAGTGGTGCAGCAGGACAGGGACGGTCTGTGGCTCCATGCTGGACCACAGACCCCTTCCTCAGAAGAGGAAGGGAACAAACCGGGATGGTGCCGGCATTCCGGTGCAGCAGCGCCCAGGGCCCCTCCATCGCAGCACCCACCAGCCCCCTAGCCGCCCCCTAACCCACCCACTCACCTCCAGCGGCCGCACGGACAACCAGCAACAGCATCAGGAAAGTTATCACCAGCCCCGGTGCCCCCATGGTGCCGGGCGCAATGCCAGCCCCGCGGCACAGCGTGCCCGGGAGGGCGCCGCACTGCCAGCCGCCAGCCGGAGAATCCTCAGCTCCAGCCTGGGCGCTGCTGTTAAATATTCATCACACGGGCTGAGTTTTTAACTCCTCGCCTGCTAGCGGGGAGCGCCGGAGCCAGCCCCTCCCCGCGCTGGGACACCTGCCCAGAGCTGGCACCGCGGCCTCCCTCTCCGGGCACGCAGGTCTTGGGATGCTCCTGCCCATCCTGTCTGGGAGCCGCAGCCGGTCCCTCCTGGCAAGCAGGGTCAGGCCCCCGCGGTGCTCCATACCCAGACATCCCCATCGATCTGGGGGCTCCAAGTTCTGACAAGGGCAGAAGCAGAGGGCAGTGCTGAGCAGGGGACTCAGTGACCCTGGCTCGTGGTGACCATCAGCCACTGTAATAGCCAAGCCCAGCAGTGGGGAGCAGACCCTGGCCAGTCTGTGATCCCAACAGCTCCCAGCCGGGATGCAACTCCAAAACTAAAGCCATGGGGAGCGCCGTGGAGGCTGGCATGTAACTCTGCCCTCCATCCCCCTGGTCAGCGCTCCGCTGGCACCATGGGCGGGCTGCATCCCCATGGCCATTGCGGGATGTCCCCGCCTGGGGCTGCCTCCAGTAGGCGTGAAGGCCCAGGCGGTTCCCAGCCAAACAAAGGTGCCAGTGAGGAAGGACTCACCATCGCTGCCTGCAGCTCAACACGTGCCAGCCCCACTCTGGTCACTCGGCATCCCATGGCTGTGCCCCCGGGAAGGCATAGATCCAGCCAGGTGCTCGGTGGGGTGAAGTGGCACAAATGACTTAGAGATCCAGGAATGGTGTTGAAGAAGCCAGCCCGAATGCTCGAGGCAGCAGGAACCACAGAGGGGTCCTTTCCACCATGCACACCCTGGGCTGACAGTCAGCTCCAAGCACCTCTGGGAAGGGTCTGTAGAAGCATGAGCCGGCCGAAGGGGACGTCAGCACTTGTCCGTGTCTCCCGCTTGCACCACTGCCTCTGCAAGAGCTCAGCCCGGGGCATCTCCCGCCCTTGGATGTGCTTGCTGGGCTCCTCGCTCACCGTGGACCATCACTCCAAGGCAGCTCTGCTTCACATCCACCTAACCGGGCAGGCACCATGGAAGCCCTCACCTCGGAGCAGCAGTTCTCCTCCTGCCGCAGGTAGGCTGGAAAAAGGGGGCACGAAAATACCGGATTGTGCTGTTTACACGTTATCCGAAAATATCCCTGTTTTCTGCAGGCAAGGATAAGAAAAGAGGCCACAGGACCCACTCCTCTGCTGCTCCTGTCAGTGCTCAGCTCCTGGCTCAGAGTGTGGTGGAGACCTTGCCAGGATAAATAAACCCGGCACTGGCACAAGGCCGCAGGAAGGAGCCTCCTGCCGGCAGCTTGGCCGGGAAGGTCCCCGGCTCGGTGGACGCTTCGGCGCGGGGGACAGCGTGGGGGGTCCGGCTCGTCCTGGCGGAGGCTCCTCAGGGCTCCACAGCACAGGACAGCTCCAGTAGGTGCCAGGCAGAAGCAAGGGACGTGTCCGGCAGCAGCAAAGAGGAGCACAACGGTGCAGAGCTCCCGGGAGCTGCTCTGGATCGGGGCCATCAGTCCGGTTTGGCACCTGGTTCTGCGGATGATGCAGTTTGCAGAGGACTGTAATCATCGCTCCGGAGCAACCTGGAGAGAGAGCAAAAGGGAGGTTTATGGTCTCTGACAGCACAGACGGGCCACTTTCCACTCTCACCCACTCTTTGTGAACAGAGGGCACCTGCACCTGCTTCCTTCAGGCCCTAAGAGCTCTCTCTGACCTGCTCTGCATGTGCATGCAAAGACTCTTGACAAACCCGCAAAGACAAGAGATGCTACTTTAGAGATCCCACACAGTCAAAAGAGGGGCCCAGGGCCCTGCCAGGACCAGGGATCTCCCACCATGTCCCACTCTGCCCTCCACCCAGGAGTGCCCAATGCCCTGGCACACAGCAGGAGTGACCTGGGCTCAGGTCTCTGGAAGGTCTGGATCAAACCTTTGAAGAGTTGCTGGGTCCTTCTCAGGCTACTGCTGCTGTGACCATCATGAAGAGCTCGTGGTGAGTCCTGCTGCTCCGCATCGCCCTTGGAGAGGGAGGCCGGGAGCCTCCTCCCACCTGAGGAAACTGGGGAGGACGAGGTTCCCTTCGGTGAAAGTGTTCGCTGGCAGGAAAGGCAAGGGCCATTAAAGCTAAAAAAATAATAAAGGAAAAGGTAAAAAAGGACAACCTCCCTGAAAATTAAAAATAGCTGCTTAAGTTGGGTCCATCGACCCAAGGCGGGCACTGTGCCACCCTGCCGGGAAGCCCCAGCACAAGCTCCATCAGCAAGTGCTGGTAGGTGCAGCATGTGCCAAGAGCAGCTCCAGGAGGCAAGTCCTGCATCACCTGCGCGTGGTGCAGCCCCGGGGACCTGAGCGTGCAGTACACACAAGGACTTGGCCAGCCAGAGAGCAGCAGTGCAGCACAGATGGCCTGGGATAGTGTGAGCAGAGGGTTGGGGGTGTCCAGAGACCCATGGGCAGCACAGGGAGAAGTTCAAGCAGAATAACTGCTCTGGCCATTCTGGGTTTTCCTTGGTCGTTGGTCTCCATAATAAGAAAAATAATAGTACGCTCTTTGGAAGAGCATTAGCAGTTAGTGCTGCCGTGACTCTGTTGGCAGCAGCACCAAAAGCACCAAAACAGCCCATTGCTCAGCCCCTTCTGCACCAAGTGCCCAACCAAATCTGCCACTAGCACATCCAGGAGACACTCCTGCGGGCGGCACGTGGGCTCCCGCCAGCCGCCTGCACAAAGGCCGCAGTGTGGCCTGCAGATGCGCGCTGCCCCGGCCGGGCTCCTTGTGCCACTGGCCATCAGCGACGTCGCCTGCTCGCGGCGCAGCTGGTGCCGGCCGTGTCACCACGGCCCTTGCGCACACCCGCTGAGCGCGGTTGCTGATTCTCCCCCTAGAAAGGTGTGTTTTAAACAGGTAACCATCTAAACCAGAGGGCTGCCCAGCAGAGCTCCCATGCAGTATCTACACCTGAGCACTGATTGCTGCTTTGTTTGAGTGCAGCATTGATGGCTGCGAGCACCCACGTATCCCACAGGGGCTGCACTGGGACCACGGTAGCAGCTGCAGCTCCGCTAGGACCGCCCTGACCAGCCCAACCTGCCTAGATCCTTTGAGGACAGCGGCATCATCTCCCATGCCCAAGGGGCCACAGGAGGGGAAGGGTTGGTGATGTCTGTACCACATGTAGCAGAACTGCTCGGGGCTGACACAGATGGACCGAGTGTCCGGGGGGCCTGGCGCTCCCCACACGGCTGCTGCAGGGAGATCCTTGTCTCCCAGCGAGACTGGCGCTGAGGGACGGGCTGCATCCCCTGCCCTTGGCTGAACTAGCACCTGCCCACAGGGAGGGAGCTCCGGGACGCGCTGCTCCAGGTCCAGAAGCCGGGCAGGAGCCGGAGGGAGCTTTGGCAGCGGCCGCCCTCTGCGGGCGGAGGGAAAGGAGGCCGGAGCTCCCGCAGTCACGATGACAGCACACGCTGGACAGCATTCAAGGCTGAGCGCATCCTGCGGCCACAGCCGATCTCGGGACAGCCTCACGCTGCTCATGCACAGCAAATACCGCGGGCTCAGCAGCTTGCAAAACAAGCAAACTGCCTCCGCTCCCAGGCACAGAGAGCAGGCGAGGGCCAGAGCTCACCAAAGACAGCTGAAGCCTTTCCCGTACTCGGGACAGAGCAGTCCATGAACCGCACTTGGGCTATAACAATATTTGCAGTCCATGGTAATTTTGCTACAATAAAGTACTTAAAGAGATAACAAGCAGCCTTTGGAGCAGGGTCCAAAGCAGCACTGGGAGGCACAACTTGCTGTAACCAAATTGCCTTGGATTTTGGTGCTGCTTTATCTTCCAGCACAACCAGAATCTGAGATGCACAGATGAACTCACATGATTAATCAGCACAATAGTTTGAAGTTAAAATAGTTAAATAGTTTAAGCTAAAAGTTAAGACAGCTTTAAATAATTCAGAGCTACAGGTTCTTTCATGATAAGCAGCATTAGACACCACCTTGTCACAGGCAAATGGGCACTCTGAGGCTGCACATCTGGCTGCCCAACTGCACAGAGGGCAACTCATCTCTTCCCCAAAACTCCAGAGGGAGACTTAAAACAGCCTGTACTTTAAGAACAGCTCAGTGCCGGTCTGAGCAGGAACGCCATCTACCGCCCATCTCCCGCAGGACAGACGGAGCCCAGGGCCGGCCACAAAATCCGTCTCCTTGCAGCAGGACACAGTTTCAGGAGCAACCTGGTTCCTCCTGCCCACCCAAGGCACCAGAAACAGGAGAGGGCTCCATAACCTCCTTTCCCTGGGAAAGGTGGCTGGGACTTGAGAATGGGCTCCTTGTGCCAGAGGAGCTGAAGGGATCGGCACAGGGGGATCTCTGTCCGTCCAAGGAGCAGCCCTCAGAGCCGCTCACCGCCCAGCGCTACCACCTGCATTTTCCTCCTGCCCATTCTGGGTGTTTTTACAGATGGGTTTGGGGGAAGTTTTACCGAGGCAGCAAAAATGGGCTGTACTTTGCCTTCTTGGATATAAAACCAAGACTATCTTAAAACAACATTAACATGGGTAAATTCCATTGCTAAAGGGAACCACTTCAGCCTCCCTGTTTGAACTTAAATGCATCTATTGATCTTCCAGAAAGATCGCGGTTTAGAAGCCTAATGTGACAAGACTTCCTCTTGCATGCTCAAGAATTGCACATATGCGAAAATATGGCACTAAAAACAGACATTAAAGCAGACCATCTCTCTTACAGAACACAATTTATTTGGCATTTGGATGAAATGTTTCTCACAGCATCTTGAGAAAGAAAAGATTAGTGTCAACCCCAAGGAAAGAAGTTAAAACAAAACAACAACAAAAAAACGTTACAGGGATTGAAGATTTATAGTATCAAATTTAAATTCTACATGGTATCTCACAGAATATCAAAATCTTTTATACGCTGCCACAGTTAAATCCAGTCACAAACCAACTACATGGGAGAAGCCTGCAAATGCAGTGCTGGCTAAAATTATTTTCCAAGAGAAGGTAAAAAGCAGCGTCTCATTCTCTCTCTCAGCCTCGGACATTCAGATTGCAGCGCAGCGCCGCACGCACCTGCACGTGCGGCATCTCCAACCCACTCAACCTTCAAGGTGCACAATCCTGGAAAATTAAAGCTATGTTGTACCGTAGCAGGCAGGTAATGCAGAAGAATGCTGGTGGAAGCAGATCTTTACTGTTGAATGCATCTATTTCTAAGAAATGCCTATTCTGTTCGGAACTGGGTGTCAGATCCATAACACTGGAACTCGGACTTGCCTCTTCCTCTACATCAATCTGCTCCAGTTTGAGGTTCCAGCTCCCAACTTGCAAATTAGGAAATTTAAAAGAAATTTCTGGATACACTTCATGTTCCTTAGCTGATGAGAAAAAAAAGATTTCTCAGAAGTTGAAAAAAGAAAAAAAAAAAAACAAACAAACAAACAAAAAAACACATGCTACAAATTGAAAAAAAGCACATTAAAATTTCAGTGTTTTGCCACTGAAAATCCACATCTAAAATATGAAAAATATTTTTAAAAACACCTTCAGATTCATTTGACATTAGATGGGAAAGAACAGCAACTACTGGTCACAAAAACATTGTCTTCCCAAGTAAAACTTCAAAGACATTTGACAAGGCAATCCTGTGATCTTCACTCAGAGAATCCAAGAATTTCACTAGGAATCCTGCCTGAACAGAGACCAGAAGACTAAACCTGTAGGAGAAAAAAAAAAATCTAATTCATTTTTCTTCTAGATCGGTGTCCTGTCTTGAATGGATAAAGGAAGTCTGAGGCTCAAAAATAGACTAGACTGAACATTTTGCAAACAGACATGTTCTTTGTACATCTGAATGACAATTTTGATCTTCTAGCATAGAATTAAACCCACTGCCTAACATTACAATGTTTTACAACTCATCTAGTAAAAAAAAGAAAATTAGAGGCTGCTGTGAGAGTGTGTACATGTATCACCGAGCACTGATACAAGTGAATACCTAGAACTGTTCGGGAAGGAACAGCAATGATCTCAATATGGCACCACAGGATGTAGCAAGGAAAGGGAACTCGAGGAAGAGTTTTGACAGAGGCTACATGGGAATGCACTAGCCCTGCACAGAGCAGACTAAAAACCTTACACAAGTAATTGCTGTCAAGAATATTTGAGGAGAAATGTGTACTTTGCTTACTTGGGCTGCTAGAAACGCTCCGGTAATGGGATGTCCTCCACTGTGTGGGAGGAAGATTTGAGATGCACCAGGATTTAAGAGAAACATTCAGAGAAGCAAATGGTGATAGAGGACAGGGTGGGAAATCAATGCACTAAATATAACTCCAAATATCCCATCAATCAGATGACAATGGAATGGTCTTCCTCAGGCAAGTACCTCTGTAACTGGTGTTCACAAACAAAACTTGGTCACCTTGCCAAGGGCTAGGAAGTCTTGCCGAGAAGTCAACTGCTCTTGAGAAAAATAACTCTTTCCCGGTTAGTCCTGAAGTTGTAGTAGTTGTGACACTTTCTGATACAAAGGCTGTTACTCTAAAAGAGAGTATACTCAGTGTGGAGAGAGGAAAAAAAAAAAAAAAAAAAGCACATCAAAAAGGTAATGATGGGGAAATTACAGTTTTATTGCCAAATTAAAAGCTTGGAGGTAAATAATAGTTGTACTTGGTGAGCTGCTCTGTTCAAGGCAAAAGCTCCCTTGTTCAGCTAAGATGAAGCGCAGGGGAAAAATACCAGCCTCTGAGCCAATAATCAAGTGGAAAAGGCTCAGAAACTATGAAAAAAATATTACACCAAGACTTCTATAGAGAAGCCTACATTTGGAATAGTTACAACCAGGAGCCATCATGAAGTTGCAAATTTTAAGAGCTAATTTTCAAATAAATTCACCACAGAACTGAAAATAAAAAAAAATATTGAACAGATTCCTGCAGTCTTATGAGATGTGTGAGGTAAGGTATCTGTTCACCTTAACCACAAAACACAGCTTTAGAGACTAAACCAAGCCAAAAGGCTTTTTGTTATTGCGCTAGGATACTACAAAGAATGAATATTCCATCTGTCTTTAAAAGAATTAGAAGTTTTCTAAATTTTGCACTGCTAACAAAATATTTTTCAGGAACGGACTGTAGTAGCATAGACTTTGCATCCTACTTAAGTGAATACTATCACATCCTGTCCTACAACAGAGTGTAGCCAGCTTTAGAGAAATATCAACTCTAAGAGCCTAGTTTATATCCCAGTGCTTAGCTTCACCTAGCTGGACGCAGCACAAAGGGTACCATCTACAGTATATATATATTTATATATATCACCACCCAGAAACACACACACGCACACACACATTCGTACCTATAAAAACTAAAGAAAAATCAGTACATACAATGTATAAAACGTATGAATGTGCTCAAAAATGCACAAAACCCGCTTTATTTTCATACTTCAGAAATGCTCGATAATTTGTATGCATGGTTCTGACTACTGCTATCCATCCACTTCATTAGACCCGGACTTGAACTCAGGAGGACGAGACGGCAACAGATCGACAGGGTGGAGAAGGGTTCCCTGCTTTGTGCCGCTCACGCTGCAGCCGCTCGGTCGGGAGGACGGGAACGCGCCGCGGTGGAGGAGTCCAAGCAAGAGGCTTTCCCAGGTGCTGCCTCCAGCTCGTGAGCCCATAGCGCACACGAGAACTGTGATTCACACTGCCCATGGATTCAGGATTGCTAGCGAGTGTCTGAGTGTCAAGACACTGGATATGATCTGAATAATGAAAGTCACAGTTTTCTGTGCAAAAGGAGTTGAATTGTCAAGACCAATCCCCGAGTACAGTATAAGCCTATAGGCAAGACACAGAATAGAAAGTAGCAGCATATTCAACGGGGAAAGAGTCAGCTGCACTGGGAAACCACAAAAGTGGGTTAGGATTTGTCATACAAGTATGATTTCTCATCAGTACTAGAAAAATAATTCACATACACACCCCCTTGCCATGTTTTCTTCCTGTCCTTCTAGGCTTGTATACCTTTCATAAGGTAATAGGAGAACACTCACAAGGGGCACTCTTTACAAATTCCATATAATCCTTATATTTTATCTCATCTGCTGACTGCTACAGTAAGTCAGGGAAAGCCAGAGGCAGGAGGAGGATGGGGGGGAGCACGGGGATGGCATCTCTAATCCCACTTAAAGTTAGCATCACCTGTAAAGATTACTTTGCAGTCATTAGCAAAGCCACCAGTGCTTGACTGTAGGCTTACTAAAGGGGGAAAATAAATCTCATTTTGTTTTACATAAATTAACTTAGCTAGTTCAAAGAGCTCAATCTGAAGGGAAAATTTAAGATGATATAACAGAGGGAAAGAAACCACTTTACTGATTTAGGTATACTGACCTCATTGTAACCTATCATGGACCTGGATAAATGTTTATTCAGGGAGAGGAAGACAAGAAGGGACCTGGAAGAATTTCTAGAATTTATCACATTAGAATAAGGAACCAGTGTCCAATTAGAATTGAATATTATGAATAGTATACATTGATCACTGTTTTTAAATGTTATCTGCAAGAACTGTAAAGAGGTGAGATGGAGAGGAAAGAACAGGCATGCTAAAAATAGCATGCATTAAGAAAAGCAAGGAAATGGTCTCTATCCAGGCCAGTCTTGGGCAACTGTTCACTGTAAAGGACTTAAACCATAAAGAAAAACACCTCTATCTTCCTAAGGGGATTTTAGCAAGCAGGGTCTCGACACAGTGAAGTTGGATTTTATCAGTCACAAAGCTAACTGCTCTCTGTCTGTTCCCTAGAACGCTACCCAAAACACATGAGGATTCTACTGAAGGGACGCAAGTGTTACACAGACCCCATTTTCTTTATGGGTTGGAGGTTCACCTGACAATACAAGATTTTGTAGCTACCAATAACAAATAATTTCAAATCCTAGTTTTCTTAGTACCCACTTCCATGAAAAGACAAATTCACATTGTGTACATCCCTCAACCTCCAGTCCCTAGGGTGTTCTGAAGCAGCAGGACAAATCAAAACACACAGCGATTCTACCCTCTGCAGCTCTGACTTGGTGGCATGTGCTTGAGCTCTCAGTGTCCCCGACTTGCAACACAGACCCCCAGGCTCTTCCCCTGCAGTTCAGCCTTCTCTGCTTTTTCCAAGTGTAGCAAGAAAGAAAGCAAATGATTAAACAGCGACTGCCCCCACCCTCCTTTGCCATTGTCTGTTCCCTGGGTCCAGTGGTATTCAGCCAAATCCAAGCAGCTCTCTTCTGATGTAGATTTTTGTTTCCTCTCAAGGTTAGGAAAAAATCTACCCATACTCTTCCTCTCCTTAGAAGTCAAAGGAATTCTCTGCACTCTTTCCCATTGCCAATGGAGAAAAAAAAAAAAAAAGAGCAGTTTATACAATCCATATTTACAGGACAAATCAATTAGTTAATGAATAACGACAGCCAAAAAATGAGAGGCACAATCCTAAACTAGAACATAAAAGCTGTGTCCAAAAACAAAGTGGAGATTCCTTCTGAAGTTCAAACCATGGATTAGTGTTTGTCTGTGCAAACAGTTGCTAAAACTATTCCTGACCGGCAGTCAGCTTTTTATTCCTTTATACAATGGTATTGAGAGAACAGTGGCTGTGGCGGCTGCCCGTAAGAGTTTCTGCCCGTGTGTTTTCACCTAGCGGAGTATCAGGAGGGACAAGAAAGGTGCTGCTGTCAGCAGAGTCTTCCAGCTCCACTGGAGAAGGACCAACTGAGGGAGGAAGCGATTCCTCTGTAAGCTGTGGGGATGCATCACAGTTTCCTAGTGAAGGAGGATTGGTCTGCACTGTCTGAGAAAGAACTCCATCTGCAAAGGAGGAAAACAAGCAGAATCAGAGCATGAAGCGCATTATTTCACATTCCCAAATAGATTTACTAACTGTATTTCTGGAAATCCTGGATTTTTCCTATTTTTGTATTACTGTATGCAGAGATGACATTGCAAAAGTGGAAAATTGTGTAGCAAAGAAAACTTTGATATATAAATAGGATACTTGCACTAATCAGTCTTGCTTATCTTGTGAGATGCACTGATTTAAAAAAAATCCCAAATTGGAATGATTATTACAGTATGTTAATACTGCAGCTGCAAAACTGAAGAGCATGGGGTGAATCATTAAAAAATGGTATTTTAGGCCTATTTTTGTGGAGGAGGAGAGGAACAGAGAAGCGGTTGGATATTTTTTGTTTGAAAACTCTTGCACTTTAGCGTGTTCTACTCTAATAACCTGTCTCCAAAAGGACAGAAAAGGTACCAGCATAGCAGAAACCAGATAACCCATGAAAGTTAATATTTCAAAACAGGCAAATCTAAGAGTTCAATCATTACAGGTTCCCCTTTCAACTTGAGGCCATCCAAAAGAACCTTTAGTAAAAGAAAACAAACCTAACAATCCATGTTAACATAAGACTTTTCCATCACAGAAACTGGAGATTATGTTGTGGAATATATTTTCCCAGCATAATCACTAAAACATGTACAATTACAATTCAGAACAAATTATTTAACCTCATACTAGAAAACAGTAAAAAGAGAGACATTATTGCCCGTATACCTGGAGTAGAACAAATGATACTGTCTGGATTGACAGAAGCCTCATAAGGGGGAGGTGGGTCATCTGGATGTTGAATATCTGGATACTTGTACGCAGTATAAGGCGGAGGCGGATCGTGGAAATGAAATGCCCCCCCTTCTCCATCATCTGAAAGGTGCAGTGGAGTAAGGCCTGTTCCAAAACCATCTGGACCATAATCAAAGCCAGGCATCCTGCGGCCCAAGTTAAAATGGTGCACTATTTCAAGAGAAGAAAAAGAAGAAATAAATAACTTGATCCTGTATTTTTTCCTCAAGCTAAGGCAGATTTTGACACCTTTTTCCACTTTCACACTCCAAGAACTCACATCTCATGATGATCTAAAAAAAGGCAGCTCTCGAGAAGCCTGCATAACCCATACCAGTCAACTCACTGCAGTTACATAACAATGTCCAGCATTGGTCCTGCCTCACATCCAACTTTGAATCTAAGCTGTTCAGATCAAGGACAATGTCCATACATTGAAGATATTCCACCTTTGGACTACATACAAGCAACAAACCAACAAATTGGTGGCTAAAAAAGAAGTTAAGTTTGAAGAGCATACCCAGAGATACAGATTCAGGCATGGGCAGTCACACAAGACCATGAAATTTCTTAACTTTCTACACATCAACCCATCAACAATAAGCATAAGGAGACAGATAAGTATTTGGAGAACCACATTATGACCAGATCAGACAGCTACCGCAGAGCTACAGCTGGATACAGCTCTTAATAGCATTTAACATCAAGCTTCCACAGACACTCTCTGCACAGGTTTATTTTCCTTCTACTTTCTTCATCCTGAACACATTTACACAGCTAATAACAAGACTCATTGCAGATACAGACTACTTACAATTTGCTCCTATCAAAGACTCTATGCGCTCTCTCCGCCTCTGGCGTAGCCGGTGAACCATGAAGAGCAGCAGAGAGAGGATAAGAAAGGAGGAAATGCAGCTCACTATCAGACGCATTCCACTGGCCATTGAGTCAAACAAACTGTTGCCATCTGTTACAAGAAACATTAAAATGCCTGTTACTGCTGTTCAGGACTAATTTTTCTTCATGCTTTTCTGCCAGCACTGAAGAGATAAATGTAGGGTTAAGATGACTTTGGACATCTTAACTATTACATTTCAACCAACAAAGATATCTGTAAACATTTTCATTGTCATCAAGACACGGTCATCCTAATTCCATATGTTGTTTCCAAATTGGCAATATATTAAAATACTAGGAACTAAAATGCCTTAAAAATGTGATCGGTATGATAATCCTTCATGGAATGAGGAGATTAAGGCAAAAGGGAATTAAATTGTTTTCCTAGAACCACACTGCAAGTAGCTGAACATGAACCAGATCAAAGAGTTTAGAATTTGCAGCTCTGTTCCATAGCTATCAGATCTATCATTTGGAAAGCTGCTGCTGTCAAATTAGCAGTTCCATCAATGTCAGATATGAAAGGTATTTATTACTCACAATCAACCAGTAACATTTGATTCTGCTCAAGTAGCACATGCATAAATACTCTGCACAAAACATAACAAATAATGACTGCTTTGGCTTACAAAAAAAAAAAAAAAAACCTCACCACACACCTCTGAACCCAGGCTAGGTGTGGGTAAGGGACAAGGCAGCTGAACTACATCACCACAGTCACACAGCTCCTGAACCACTGTAAGGGCACAGGCTTCCCAGATGGATCCAACCATCTCTCCCTTTCCATGGCCAGGAGAGAGCTTTCCCTTTACTCTCCCTTTCACTAGCAGCAGCCAAAGCTCTATCAAAAGATCCCTTACAAAAGCAAGCTGAGAGCACCACAAAAGCTGTAAACACTAGCTTCCTACAGCTGCTAAGAATAGAAACCCACTCAATTTATGCATGGTTAAAGATGCATGGTTAAAGATACATGGCTAGCAGCTGGTATTTATTACATAACACTTTCTTGGCAACAGGTAATTCAATTATGTACTACACACAGAACTAATGTAAATAACCTCTCAAATCCAGCCAGATTATACAAAATCCTCTATGCTGTCAAGTCTTTTAGTAACGCTTTTTGTCAAGCTTGAACTGATGCAGTCATATAGTAACCCACCAACCTGGCACACCTAACAGCAATGCTGGCTTTGTGATCATCAACAAGCAGCTCTAGTAAACCGCCTTAAACAAAATGATTTAAGAAAGTCAAATGTGTACACAGTTAAAAATGATAGTCTTTTAAATAGAAACGTGGCATCTTGCTGCCTTTGCACACATTCTCTTTAAATCAGCTAAACTGCAATTCTCCAACCCTTTGTTGACTTGTGGACTTCTATCACACTGTTGCCAGCCTGGATCCAGCAGTTAACCTGTTTGGCTACATAAGCTGTTGCCAAACAAAGTTTTAGATTAAAAAAGAGTTGGTTTCAACATATATCTTGGAAGTCTCTGCAATGAAGATTAATAAAATAGATCATTTCAGAATGGCTGTTTTACACTCATGACAGCAGCAATACCCTGAAACTTCACCACTCCGGTCATTAGAGAACCTCCTGCACTGCCAACTTTTTGAAAATATTTAATTTTATTTTCCAGAAACAAAAGTGAGATCTCCTCAAACAAGTGCCACGCAGAAGAAAACCATTTCTACCATATCCGTGGAGAGGCAAAAGACAGATTACCTTGGTTTCAGCACTGTGCATGAAAGATTTTCCGGTATTATTCATCTTCAGTTAAATGCAAAAAAAATGCCTTTCAGGATTGCTAAGCTTACTCCTACCACCGAGGAACTGCCCTACCAGCAAGTCCTTGAGCAATATTCTTTATTCAATTATAATTGATGCTCACCCACTCACACAGCAAAAGCTGATTACCTACGAACCTAAGAGAAGGATTTATTTTCCCCAGTCTCTTCTTGGGTGATTAATTTACTTACTGTTGATTACTAAACAGTTTTCTTTCCTTTGCAATAGTTTAGGGCAGATATACCTAAGAATTGGACAAATACATGCTGATTAAAGAAAGTAATTCACTAATTTTGTCATCTGGAATAGTAATTTATAAACCACCCTTCTGGAAGCTTATAAATTAACTGAAATGGTTCATTTAAAAATTTCAGTGTTTATCACCAACTGAACTGACTATATGACAAAGGAGGTTTGACAACTGCTTGATGGCTCTTCTCTCAGAAAGTTGTTATTAAGAAAAATCAGAACAGCTCAGGAAAAAAAAAGAGCATAAAACAGTCTCATTTAGTATCAGTACAGAAAGAGCAGCTTAAGGATCAGGAAGACGATGTTAAAATATACTCTCCAAATCAGTAATCATGAAATAAATAGTTAAGATCCACAGCGTAAGCAAGGATTAAAGAACACTGCATGGGGTTATCCTGGGTCATCTTATCCTGTCTGTTGGCTGATGCTTTGCTGACATTGTTTCAGAAAATCAAAAAAAGAGTGCAAAGAAAGTTTTATCTCTGCTGACAGAGAGTGGAAAGAAAACTGCTTTGCCCCACTCCTCTCCTAACTAATCTGCAACAACAGTTACAAACACGTGCAAGCACAACCTTCAGAATGAAGAGCTAGGAACAGCAGTGGCCTTTTATCATTAACACATGTAGTTAAAACATGGATGACAATGGCTGCAAATTTGGAAGCCAGTAAGCACTCTTTTTGGAACAAAAATAGAAATTATCTTCCATGTTTTCCATATTATAAGCAGTTCTAAGTTTCCTTGTGCAAACAGCTTTTTAGGTCCTTGTAAATAGATTACTTTAAAACACCAGGAAATATCGAATACAATATAGCATTTCTTTTTGCAAGTCTTTTTACAGACAAATAAAAGCCAAATATCCACATCTCCAAATGGCAACTGGTAAACAGAACAGAGAGGAATCAACATAAATGTTATTGATCCAAAACAAGAAGTTAGGCTGAGATAATAAATCCAAAGAGCAAGGTCACACACCCAGATTGTTACAGTAACTCTCTATAATTTATAAAATGTACTACTACCCTGAGATCCTTGCAAGGAGGCTTACACACACAAAAAAATGCGCATGTCCCCAAAAAGGTCCTTAATAGTACTGCTCAAGCAAAAAATATTCTTTCCATGATAATTAAGCATGACAAAGCAAGTGAGCCAATTGCTTTATTAAAAATCCACACTACTGTCAACCTCCATACAGAAGATAAACTACAGTTTTCAGTATCAAGTATCAAAGATGACTATTCTGTGTTTCACTTCTTGTGAGTTCTGCTTTCCTTCCCCACACAGGGCTTGTGACCAACAATGTCTGGGAATTGAAAGAACGCATCTTCCCAAAGTTATACCCAAAGATAACCAAGTTGAATGATAAACTCATTTTTCTTGACAAAACTGTAGCAGTTGTCTTACCTGGGTCTAAACATGTAAATTTGCAGCACTCCTTAGGGTCTTTGCGATACTGCTGACATCCCTGGGGCCGCTCACACAAAGCGGCCACACACATTTCGGGTTCACCATTGTGACATGTGCAGCTCAAACAGGGGTCATCCCCTTTTGGAGTGAAATAGTAGCCTTCATCAACAATGTTGTCTTTGATATCAACGCAGGTCTGGCCTAGAACAGAAATGCACGTCAATACCTAGGTGTCTACCAGACAGAAATCCAGTTTGATCTGTAAAGTGATTTGTAAATATAGACAGAAGACTGGTTGTTAAGTGTCATACTTCTACATTAAAGCAACTTTGAAATGGGATCTTGAAGGAGGGAGGGAGATAAAGGGATAGTCTGGAGCCAAGCAGGGATGATTTAGTACTTGAAACAGACAGAGTAAACATACAGTGGAAGTGACAATGCTTTCAGGCATTCCTTCCTGGATGTGACAATGCTTTCAGGCATTCCTTCCAAGATACAGAGATTAACACAGCAAACTAAGTAGTCTGAGAAGAATAGGCCTCATTATCCTGCCTATTACAGCTCCTCTCTGACTAGGCAACGGGGAGACAGACGGACAGAAAAAGGCTGGATCCTCTCTGTACTAGACCCTAAAGATCTTCTTAGTGGAGCATGTCTGAGAAGGGAAGGCATGCAGTAGTACTTCCTGCTGTCGTGGCTACATCTTGATCCTTGCCCCAGGTAGGAAACTTGGACATCATCCTTTCCTCCTCACTGACCTAAAGGGAGTCTCTGAACTCCAAAAATCAAACCAGGTAAATGGAGACAGGCTTGTGATCTGCAGCTCACCTGGAACATCTGCTCATGGAGGGCTGGCTGCTCCCCCTACCTTAAAAACAGGCCAGCTGGGAGGACTCACAAGAGCCATAGGAACATTCAGGTTGGAAGAAACCTCACGAGGTCAGAGGAGGCTGTTCAGAGTTTTGTCTAATTCGGTCATGGAAACCTCCAAAATGATGGGTGCACAACCTCTTTGAAAATCTGTTTCACTGGTCAATGGTGAAACAGTTTCTTCTGACATCCATTTCAATCTCTCATTTCAATTCAGGTCTGTTGTTTCTCACCTTCTGCCATTCAGGAGGTATAAAGAGCCGGGTGCTGTAAAGAGCCCAGCTCAGCCTTCCTGATAAACTCCAGGCTCCGAAGTTGCTCTTATGTCCCCTCAAAGCCTTCCCTCTTCCAGGCTGAAGAAGCCTCAATTCCCTCAGCCTCCCTCACAAGGCAGGTGCTCCAGCTCTCTTCATCTTAGTAGTTCCCCATTGGACACATGTCCATTTATTGTTGTCTTTCTTGTTTAGAGCACCCAAAACTAAATGCAGTTTCCTTCTGCTGAACATACACATTTTATATTTTCTCCCTCTGTTTAAAGATTTGGCAGAGATACTGCCTTCCTTACAACACTATCCTAAGAAGAGACAAAAACAGGACAGTTTTGGTCATAAATACACGGCCTTCAACGTAAGATTCCAAGAGTTTAATCTCAAGACAGACAAGGTAATATCTTTTCTTCCTAATTTTCAATCTTTAAGTGGCAGATTGAAGCTGCATTTTCCTCCTCTTATATTCTGTCAGTCTTTTTCCTGTGTTAAAGAGAAAGCAAACAGGAAACACTAAGAACTAGAATAAAAATGCAACACCACATATATTTATTTTTCTCGTTTTTTGCAGAGGAGCATCAGCTACGCGAGATCTTGGATGTCACCTGAAAATAGTGCTAGAGAGTGTTTCCCCTGTAGTGAAAGACAACTTTTTGAAGGAAAAGCAGGAGACAGAATGAGAACAATATTTCTCCCTTTAACTGTGAAACTATAGCTGCTTTTCTTCTTTTCCAGGGTTCTAACTATTGACTGGAAAGAATTTAATAGAAGTTAAAACAGAAATATTTGTTCCTTCATTTTCTTGTGAGGAATGATCAAATTTAATAATTTTAAAATAGTTTTTACCATGTTCTTTTTTTTCCCTTTTTTTTTTTTTTTTTAAGAATGCCTTATTTTAGGGGTGATAAAGTTCTTTAAAAATGAAATAGAGCTACTGTTTTAAGTGAAAATCTGTACTATGGTTGGCAACCAACCATATGGTGTTGCTATTTAAATCAAATAAGACTTACACAATTTTTTTTCTTTATTCTCTGGGCACAAGGAAGACCGGATAACTAACATATTTGTTACACACATAGTTAAACAGACAACATTAGCACTGAGCTAAAACCAACTTACTTCTTTTGCAGAGGAATGAGGATTTCTCATAGCAGTTTTCAGCATACCAGCTGTGTAAACCATGATGCCGAAGGGTAGGAAAATGGAAACACTGAAGCTGGGCACAAAGAACGTTTTCATTTTCAGACATAGCCGTACCAAAGATAGGGTCAGGAGGCAGAAATACTTCTGAAGAGCCTAAAACAAGATGCACTGGTATAAGCAGCTTTAAAAGGATCTGTAATGTCACTTACTTCATATGCACTAACTCTACTACAAGGCTATTGTCCTGTAGCTTTAGCTTCCATTAGCAACATTCCTCCGGGGGAAGGCAAACAGCAAAGAGGGAAGGGATGAGTCACAGACAGAAAAAGCTACTGCTTTCAATACTGCACAATTTTGTCATTCTGCAACTGTAGGAGTATGTTTTAATATCTCTGCAAATAGTTATTTCTAGAGTTCCACAAGCTCACTTGCCATCTCTTATGGATCCCCTCAACCAATGCCCAGCATGGAGTTGGTAGCCAAGGAAAAAGGAGCAGTGACTGGTAAAGCAGAGTGTTTGAGCAAGAGCCCACTGGGATCTCCTGCCTCATATTCCAAGCACTTGCTAGGGCTTCTAAAGATGTTTGCACATGTGTATCTAGCCTGGGCACTGGAGTGCAGAGCCACTCCTGCAGCCTCATGCTGCTCTTTCCGTGTGCGGTGCAGAGCCGTACTAAACAGTCTGAAACCAGTGCTTCTGAGCTCAGATCTGAGAACAAGGCTGCACTGCCGCTTCTGCTCCTCCATGGTGGAAACTCCTGCTTGTCCTTTCAACTCAGGTAGTTGTTAAAAATTGGTATTGTGATGAGTTCCATACAATCAGGTCTGAGTATCCAGTTATTTTTCTCATAGTGGAGATTAGCTCATGAACAAAGACCCAGACAAAACCCAAAATAATAAATCACTTCTGCACACAACCTTAGACGTACGGTTAGATCTACTACCAGTCTTTTCTTCTCTTATTAGAAGGGGAGCCATTTTATACTATCAATACCCACTTTTGTATTGGCAACTTGTTTAAAATTTGTGCTTTTTGGCAACATAAGAGTGACATCCAGCTTGATACTTCATATTGCAAGAGATGTCAAAGGCATCTTATAACTTTTTTTAAAGTTATGCTTCTGATCAGCATCTTGTTTTAATGTTAATCAGTTGGTATTCAAAGTGGCAGAGGACTTGAAATTAATAATGGAATACCAGGAGACAGCAACTGTAAAAATTAGCCTATTTCACCATGCTACAGACACCTACTTTTCAGACTTAAGTGACTGACTTAAAGAGCTCCTGCAGGCTTTACTGTTGTAAACACTGTCAGCAGGTGGCAGTGCAGTCAACTTTGCAAATAGTACAGAAAGGTCCTTTTAAAGGGAATCTTTTCTCGGACTTCATAGACAAAAGCTATTTGCAGACAGTTTTGTCCAGGTTAGGCATCAACCTTGTCAGAAGAAGTTATTTTCTTCCTCCTCTTCCCTCCACTGTCAGAAAAAAAATGTATTTTTGGTGCTTTAACTTAAGGAATTTAATGAAAATGCTGCTGCCTCCCCCCAAAGCAGCTATTTTCTCTGAACAGCGAGTCAAATCTTTCTACTTCAGTGACAGAAGAAATAAATACCTTGTGCACGTCAGCACAGTAAAATCAGCACTGTCCTTGAAAAGCTAAGTTGGGTTTTACTGCTCTCTCATGAAGCAAGAGAAGTATTTTCAAGACTTAATTGCTTAGGAAAATCTTACTCATGTCAACATATTCGTGCATAACAGACCATTTTCTTCACAGATTTCCCACTACTGAAAGCATTTAATGAACAGAGGACAACTCATATTACCTTTCAAATGCTGCCCCGGAATTCACAGTGACAATACTTAAAGAAAAGCCTTGCTTTAAAATTTCCATGATCCTAAACTGGCACAGCATTTAGACTAGAGTTCACACAAGGAATTTGAGCTGAACTAGTCACTGCACTGAACTGTTTTTTAAAAATGCATTAAAAAATATATATATATCTGCATTTTCAGCAGAGGGAGCTGCTTACCCTGCAACTGAATAAGCTGAGCCAGTGAAGCCTAAGAGATTAATGTTTGGTTCTTCACATAATTTGATGTTGTTATTTCAGGGAAGTAGGCTTTTTTTTTCTTAATTTAAGTAAATTACCTATAATATTTTCAAGTTAAAAATTTCCAAGTAAGTAGTCAAAATCCATGATTTTTAAAAAGAATCACATTGAAAGCTACCAAAAGACAAGAAAAAAATGGGCAAAAAAAAAGAAAAATCAAATACCCTGCCACATTCTGCAAGAATATTAGTATCAGGAATCAGTAGTAAAACCAGACATTCACCACATAAAAAGAGAAGCTTCAGAGTGGTTTGTTTTTTATCAGTTGAATCAAAGGGAAATCCCAAGTAAATGACAAAGACTCGTTGTTCCTAAAACCCCTTACTGTGAACAACTAGGAAACTTCCAACACTTGAAAACGAAGCATGTGCATAACGTATTAAACTCTTCCATTTCAATACTTTAAAACAAAGCAGGTCCCCTATTCTATTTCAGCATCTTTCGTGACTGAAGAAAAAAAAGTTCTTCTAATAGATAATATTCAAATTTTAAGGTATTTGCCATGGGCCCTTTAACTAAGTAACAGTATCAGAGGCCTACCTTTATAAGCTACTTCCCAGTGACCTTCTAAAGAGTGATTTCGATTGGTGATGACATATTGATATCCAACCCAGAACCTAAAATAAAAACATTTATGGATTCTAAAGATACAAGATAAAAATATACTAATAAAAGTTAAAATCAATTATACAGAACCTTACAATTTCTACATAAAGCTAACTTCTAAAACACTCTGCTAATCTTTTCCTTAACACCACAGCCTGTACATTGGCAATATAAAAAGAGAAACTACAGTTGAGCAATAAAAGAGAACATTCAATGGCTTTTTCACATCTACGATCCATCAATATGTCTTTTATTTCTACCTGTAAGCAGCAACTTATTCTGTTGTTAAGGACGCATTTTAAATTCTTCAGTGTGAAACCACACAACAGCATCTGACTATCAGATATTTTATAAACACACATACATCATGTCAGACTGTTCAGGATTATACCATCGAAACTTCAAGAGACAAACAATTACTGAACCCCTGTTGGTGGTTCAGCAGCATGGCACCATGTAAGACAGAACACAACAAACACATACTCACACCCCTCAGGCAAATAAAAGAACTACATTTAACACAGTTCTCTACAATTTAGAATGGTTTCATTTCATTATCTCAATCTTTTTCAAAACTACTGGTACTTAACAGAAACAACCTCACAAACAATCTCTCTCTATTGCTTCCTACTCACCTACGCTGGTCCTTCCTTCCAAATGCTTTTTCCTCCAAGTCCCACTCCTGTGCCAGGATAAACCTTAGCTCCTGGTCTGCAGTGAAGGTAGCAAGGGATCCGTTCACCCGCTGACATGTCTGCACAGCGTCCCAGTAGTTTTCCCCATTTAAATAGACTCTATAGCAGCTAGCGGTGCCCTCGTAGTGGTGCCATCCTGTTGGGCACTTTCCTAGGAAACATGAAGAATAAAAGGGAAACCATTCCCCCAAAATTAGGATCCTCACTCCACGGAATGCTTTCTAGTCAGTTTACGTTACCTTAATGGCTAATGACTTGGTTATGGATACACAACAAGCACTACAAATACCTTATCAGTAAGAGGTACATGCATTACAGATCACAGGGTTACTTTAATTATGCCTTTGATGGAGGAAAATTAGTAAAATACATTTGAGAAGATGCAACTCCAAGTGATCTTTCACTGTACTGTGACAGCATTTAAAATCTTTAATTAAGACTGGTGATCTACTGTGGAAAATACCTTCCTGTCCATCTTTATAAAGCCAATCAATTTGATCAATCTGAGTCAAAACAAGCAGCTAGAAGCAGGAAGCAAAAAACAGAGGTGGGCAGTTTTAATGACCACATTTTTCAGTCAGGTGGTTAGCCCAACTTATTTCACAAACAATCTCAGCAGTATTCACATCCTTCTGTTCTCAGTCAATGGACAGAGATGACGGGGGTTCTGGGACACTGCTTTGAAAAACATCACTACAGAGTGGATCGTTAGGAAGCATTTGAAGGAAAAGAAGGTGCTGTACTGAACTGCTCTCTGCTCCCTCTCAATTAAGGGAATATGCAACAAAAAGCTTTGAGATTTTTCTGGATGAAACAGACCCACAAGCTTTGATGACTGGCATTCTTGGAGGTGATGGATAACAGTAACAAAGACAAACAGGCTGTCGAAACTTAAAGCAGGCAAGAAATTATTTTAGCATCTGCTTTTGCAATATTCATTTTGCACAACACCTAAGTAAGGTACTAAATGCACTAACTTAAAAGTTTGTTGCAAGCCTTCAAAAATGCCCTGTTCATAAGCCTAAGGACTCATCCAGAAACAGTGATTTTATCATCAAATAAAGACATACAAATTTAGATTTGAAGCCTTTTAATTAAGCATATTTCTTCATTCTCCATTTATATTTAAAAAGCAATTGGAGCTTTTAAGGTCTACTGCTCACAAGACTAAGATGGGACAACACAGTTTCAATGAATTAGACTGCAGAGCTTCTTAAATACTGCCATATTAACTTTTCAATTGCTTTGTCCTGTACAATCTGATAACCAGAACAGGTTAGATACTGCAATCCATGACAGATCTAAATATCTATTTAGGTAGGTATCAAAATTAATGAAGAGATGAATTTTGACCTTTACTAATGACTTGTCTTTTTCAAAAAGATCATCATCTATCAAAGCAGTCATTCTATACTCCAGTGCCTCCACATCACCTTCTCCCCACAGCCTCTTCTTGGCCTGTCTGCATTGTCCCCACAACTAATCACTGGGTGATCCCTGGAGCACACAGGGAACAGAAATGAGAGACGGCAGGGGAAGAAAAAGATGTTCTTGGATTTGAGAAGTTTTGGAGGCAGCAGTCACTAGGAATCATGATCACTGGGAGGATAGCTGCAAGATATTTAGAAGTATTAAGATAATGCTGGCACTAGGGTGCATGACAACATAAGCTCATTTCTGTAAGATCACCCTTCAAAACAATGTAAATTAAAAGCAATCATTTATGTTCTCTGCAATCTTTTTCGGGAGGATTAAGAAAAAGTGTATCCAAGCTTATTTCTAGTGCAAACACGGCTAGACTACAATCCCCTGCTGAAGGATGGAACCAGCACTTAAAACATTGTAATTACAGAAAACAAAGTCCAGAGTTTATAGAAGAAAATTGCCGCTACTGTTTCACAAAAATATGATTTACTAGGCAGGAACGTGTATCAAACTGCTAATATCAACTATACAATAGAATATATACGTCCAGTGAAAAACAAACTTAAAAAGCACTGCACACAAACCAATCCTGCTTTAAAAAAGGAGAGATACACAAGTGAAAAATTCTATTAATTTCTCCTTGAAAAAAGAGGTTTAAAATAGTAAATTAATTAGTAAGGAGACAGGTCTGATTCCCCAGTCTGCAACTTACTGCTAAATCGGACGGGCTGTGCCACATTGACGGTATGAAAGCGGGTCGTCTCTCCTCCTCTTCCTCGATTATGCCTGGAGTCGACATTCTCCTTCCCATGGTAAGTTCGCTGGTCCCCTGTCAAGCCTAGGGATAAGAATTAACTTTCAGTACACGACATGCAAAGACAGATTTCACTTTACTAAGCTTTTCCTGGGTTTAAATTCAAGAGAAAAATATATGATAAACAATATAGGTAACAAAGAAAAGAAAAATCCCTCCAAGAATCCAATGCAGTTTGGGCACTTTGTACAATACATAACAAAAATGCATACAACGGGAAAGCCATCAACAAGGGAGCCACTACGTAATTCTAATACTAATATTAAATAATACTAAAAATACTAAATATTGTCAGATTTTCAACTGCAGTTGTGCACAGAACTTAAAATTTGTCATTCTGGTTCAAATGCATCATTCCCAGCGCGTTTTACCTGCTCTGGTTTATCGAGCAACCCTTTTTCCAGCTGCTTATTTTCTCAGTTGTGTACAGAAGTACCTGAGACAGACAACTGCTCCAATATATTTTGCAACATATTTTCTGAGATCTAGGACAAAACTGAAACTAGAACATCTATCTTCAGCCAGAACAACCACCTTTTTCAATTACTCTAAAGCTTCTACAGAAAATATTAGCTCATAATTTCTGTAGGTGAACGTGACAAACCATTAGACTCAACAGCTTAGAACTAACACAGTGCAGGATAACTTCTGCCTACTAGGAATAAATAAGGGCACATGAGCTCAGGTTTAGATGCTGCAGGATGGACTCTACCCAGCAAAACTAACATTTTTCATTAGAAAGGTTAGAGTGTTAGTGACCAGAAAACACTAAGAAAGACCAAAAACAAACACAAAGAAAGACTAATTTAGAATCAGGGGTTAACCCTCCAAAAAGAAATATAAATAAATAAATAAAATAAATAATAAAAATAAAAGAAGAGAATGCAGGCATTGGAAATGTCTTATTTAATACTACTACATGTTACTTAAGTTAATACAATTTAACCAGGGCAGAGCTATGCAGACCATTTCTATTTTAAAAATCAGCTTATTTTCACTCAAAGCTGATTAGCTCTATTTACCCTAGCTAAACCAAATAAGCCAGACATGGACTGAAATAAAGAACAGCTACCCATGATCTTTTTCAGTGGGTTTACCAGTATCTGTTCAAACTCTGCTCAGAACTATGTCAATACAACTGCCTCCTTTCAGACTATTCTCAAAAAGCAAGAGGGCCCCAGCAATTTCATGATCATTCAAAACCAGAGTTGGATGCTGCTTGGTTTATTAGCCTGCAAGGAAAGATGCCCAGTCCCACCATCAAACTGGCTATGACTTGAAACGCAGTTTCACACAGTTAGCAAAAAACACTAGCTGGGGCCCAGACAGCAGAGCAGTTTTGCCTTCATCTGGCTCTAGCATCCTGAGTTTGCCCTGGGTTAATGGGATAAGCAGGGGATATTTAATTATCACATTACCCCAGGAATTACATGTCTGCAGAGATCACCCATTAAGAAATGGCTATACATAATACACTCACCCAGTCTTACACCAATACAGTATTCAGTATTAGAACAGATAATTTATCAAAATAAGTTTGTCTGGAAAATCAGTTTACTGCATGTTCCAAAGCCCACAAAATAGCAAAACAGTTTGACAATGAAGATCACTGGCTGCTTGCATTACTTTAAAAGACCAATCTATTTTTTACTTTTAGAATTTGACTGTTGTTAATCCTAAAGGTTCAGTAGCAGTATTTATGCTACAATCTTCAGTGTGACACTTAACATAGAACATTTGATCAAAGATGAACTGAGCTCAGCATAGGAAGCTCCATTTTTTTTCCATGGCATTAAATGGTAACTTTAAATCTAAAGGACCAGTAAGCACTGAACACGAAAAGAATTACTCACCTCACAGAAGTCTGTGGAGCAGATGCAGCACCATATGGCTGCCCCTCCAAGGCTAAACAGAACGCCTACAAGTACTTAACAATTTAACTCCCCCCGGAATTAAATAGATGTTCACTGGTTTTGATATGCAAGGTTAAGGAAGGGTTGCTTGGGATAACATCTTAAATTAACAGAATTTATCCCAGGTGCTCTGAAATATAACTGCACAGATCGAAGCAAGTTTTCAGTCATCATCCAGGATGCAGGACATTTGTTCCCTCCACAAGATTTGCTCACATAACCTACCAGGGCCACCTGACAGACCTGGAGAGGGAAAGCAGCCATCTTAAAGTTATCCCTTAAGCCCCACATTGTCACTTGCTTCATGAATTGGAGCTGTTCAAACACAAAATTGCTTCTATTTGAATTATATTTTATGTTCAAATAAAGACAACTTTTCTGGGGCAAAGAAGAGAGAGTATGCTAAACAAGCCTTGACTGCAGTGAAAAGCAGCTGTAGATTCTGGGGGCAAAGGTGTATTTCAGAGTATTTTTCTATTGTACTATTTCAATATGCTGCAGAAGATTTTTCTATATACTTTGCCATTCTTGATCCCTTTATGAGAGAATTTTATCTTTATCTTTTATCTGACCCTTAGAGCATTTCAATAAAGAAAACCAAACAATTTCAGAGTTGGTGGGCACACAATATTCTGAAAGCTATCAGTCTGGGGGAAAATGAGCTGTTTTCCAAAGCCTTCATTACCTAGATATTACAGTCACAAGCAATAACAGGAATATCTTTACAAGTCAGGATAGTTCTACATCCTCTGGCTCCATACAATTATGTCAGATAAGGACCTTGTTTGTTAGTTGTCGGAGGCAGTGAAAAAATAGGTTCAAGGAGATCTGTGCAGTACAATTCCCTGTATCCCCCACTCTCATATCAAGGTAGGCCTAAACATCCACGCTTTTCAAATGGATAAAATCAGAATTAGTATTCCTCTAATCACTTGCAGATTATAAACAGTTACTAACTCAAACATGATTAGAGTTCAAATAATATCACTACACATCAGGAAAGTTGCCCAACACTTCTGATTACAGTTGTATTTTCAGTTGTTCAAAACTTCAAACTCCTTATTCAGGAAGGAGAATTTACCATGATGGATGACTCCTACCATAGTTTATTGGTAATCTTCTTTCAGATTTAAATCAAAACAACTCAACTTTATTTTCAGAATAAAGTGAAAAACGAAGAAACTGAGAAGCGTTTTGCCCCCACCATTAATTACCACTCTGTAGCAAGTACCGTGGCTTCCAAATGCAAAGCACAGCCTTGAAATCTAGCAGATAATTTTTGTTCCACGTGTATAGCTGGACTGTTCCTTTGGAGGACAGAGAAAAAGGAAGGAGACAAATGCAGTCATCCAAAATAAACAGGAGTTTGCCGATTATCCACAGGAGCTGGAAAGAATTCAGTTAAGCTCTCCACTGTCCTTCACTGTGTACATCCATAGAGATCCCTCTGCATTCTGTGCCTGCGGGGTCACGATGCTGCTTTCTTTACACTTTATGCCTTGTTTGCAGAAGCCAAGCACACAAGGAGAGCAGAAAGATCCCTTTTTGTCCCCTCTTGCATTCAGTTCAAGAAAAAGGAAACAAAAATACAAGGAGCACACATGGAATGTGAGCAGAGACCAAACAGCGCAGAGCTGGCAGTAGCCAGGACAGGACCAGGCTGGAACATACGCTTGCTGGGAAGCGCTGCATGCGAGGACAAATGCAACAGTGAATGGAAAACAGTGTTTGGACGAGCTGGAAGTGAAATTGCCATCTGCTACACATCCCAAAGTCTGCTTTTTGCCCAATAGAGCTAAGCGAAAAGAATGACTGCTAGGACCTTAAGCTAATGTGAAAAGGTCAGGACTCCTATGGGAGGGAACACTGGGCTTACAGTAGTTGCAGTGGTTTCCAGAGCTATTGTGCCCCAGTAGTAGTCACTCAAGTCCAACACTTCCTAAGGTTGGATGTACTATTGAGACTTGCCTGTCTGCACAAGTGCTGAGATGCTGCACCTGCCACTGATTTCAGCAGGAACTAAGGTTGTTATGTAGGACATGCTACCTTACCCAAAGCCCTTGGAGTAGTCACACTTCCTGCAAACCCCAGACTGAACATTCAAAGCATAACAACCTCAAATCTTTGCATTTCCATCTCTAAAGTGGAAATACTATCACCTCTCTCCACTCAAAATGACCTCCAAATAAAATCATTTGCGCAGTAAGGCTTTGCTTGCCTTATTTGTTCCAAGATCTGAGTGGCTTCCTTTTAAACACAGATTCTCAAAATTTGCATATGAAAGCTGCTTTGTTCCCCAGGACATTTCAATAGCCTAGTTAACAAAAAATTTTCTCCCTTTTTTCATCAAGTATGGTGGGAAGAAGAATACTGTAATATCAATACATTTAAATATATCTCCAATAATGTATGGTCTTCTCCCATTTTTGTCTTTCCTTTAGGCAAAAAAAAAATTGCATAAGTTTGGCCCCAGAATTTTTGCAAATAAAACCCTACAGGGCTGACATTATCTTAACATAGTATCAATCAATAACTAACTATATGTCACTAACTATATGTCATGACAGTTCACTGTTTCCACAGAAATAAGAATGAGTAGAGAGTTCCATGTTACCATTGGTTGCTAGTAATTTTTACAGTGTTATTCAGATCAAGACAAGAGTACAAGACATTTAAATCTTATGAGGGTAGATCACATTTCTTGGAAGCCTTTCTCTCTTATACCTACATGGACAGGAAGTTTGAAGTTCACTGTCTAGTACATTACCTACCAAAACTTTGGGAAACATTTAATTGAATCTGGCAATTTGAGAGGTGAGAGAACTTCAGAATTAAATGAACTTGTGCCTGAAGATTTATAAAATACAATTCACATGTTCCCCAAAGGAGCGATTCTTCTCAGATCATGCTTTACATTGTCAATTGCATTATGCTAAGAAATAAATGTCAACCAAGAATAGCATCCTGCTGTACACTATTCAAAATAATAGACTGCCCTGACAGTAAAGAGCTTATAACTTAAGCACAAAAAAAAAAAAAAAAAAAAAAAAAAAAAGGATAAAAGGCTTCATCACACGGGATCAGTAAGGGTGCAAAAGAAGTACAGAAAAGATGAGGGACTCTACCATTATTGTTTAGCTTAAAAATGAGATGTGCTAATTAGAACGTAAATCACTAACCAGTTTAAAGAAAACAGATTGCAAATCTCCGCTCATAGAACTTCATAATATACGAACAAATACTCAATTAAGGAAGGAAATGGCAGACTAATCAACGGAAATACTATTCTCAATGCATGATTAAGCAAAACAAGGATACTGACAAAAAGAATGGGACTGAAACTATTTTAGAAGGGATATTAAAGTTCCTAAGCCCATGAGGCAAATAGACAATTAGATGATATTTACTGAAGGAGAAAATATTTTATCAACCACCTAAAGTGGTGCCTTCTTCCTCCATCTGAAACTTTTGGCAGTACTGACTCTCCTAAAGCAGAGGAAAAAAAAGTTATAATCCAATCTGGAAGCTCTTAAGAGGGAAATAAAAGGACAGCATAATAGATGGGGTGAAGCAGGTGAACTGCTGGGAGAACAAGGGCTCACAGCCACTGCACATCAAGCCAACTACCCTCGGCAAAATGAAATGAAGAGAGCAGTTTGTGAGTGCTGTCAACTAGCATGTTGCAGCTGCTGCTTTACCAGGTACTGGCCATGCCTTCAGCTGGCTCCATGCAGCTCTTTCAGATCTAAGAATTACAAAGCATGGATATGCTGGCGCAAGGGGCATGCAAGCCTCCATATTTCTTCCTAATATTGTGCCTTGGGGGTTCCTTCTCCATTCAAGAAGACTTTGCTCAAGAGCAGCATTCACAGCTGGCTTCTTAACAAGCTTGCATTCAATTTTTTTATGCTAACAAGAGTCAGCAGGAAAAAGGCCTATCTTCTCTTCATCTATCTGACAATCACACATGCAGATTCCCCTAATATTTGTATGACCACTGGGAATGGCAGGGGGGGATAGCACTTTACACGCTAAGGCTGGAATTGAAAAGAATTCCATGTTTTAAAAAAAAAAAAAAAAAAAAGGTCATTCTGAAAAGAGTCAATAAGAGCAAAGGAAAATTAGACTAACTTCTAATACAAAGTTCTTCAGACTGTCAGTGAATGAATGACCTTCCTGATTGTACTTGTGGGGAGGGAGGGGAAATACTGAAAGAAATGGTACGAATTAAAAAAAAAAAAAAAAAAAAAAAAAAAAAAAAAAAGAGACTTACAGTTTTGGAAGGGGGAGGAGCAGAGAGGGTTGTTATACTTAGGACAACACATGATTAGCAGACTAATTTAGTATTAAATGATTCTCTTTACTTAAATAAGAATTTTGTTCTAACATGAATGAAACCAGGAACATAAAGGTGAACTAAGCAAACAGTGGCAAGTAACTTACAATGGCTTTGTATTAAACCTTTGAAAACAGCAATAGAGGAAAGTAGTCATTGAAACACACCACCACCAACACCACAACCTAATTCACTGCTATTGATCTTTCTCATGTTGCTAATATCAGAGCGTGCCATTAGCTCAAAGGCTGAAACACAAGCTCCCCAGCCAGATTCACAGCCCTTTCTTAAAGGCTTTTTCTTGATGCTTCAAAAAGACTTCATCCCTTTAAATTAAAAGACGTTTTAATTACCTAAGTTTCACAAGTCCAGGTGGCTTCACTAGCTCTGCCTTTATTGAAATTAAGAACTTTTAATTAAGTATTTAAGTGAATCATTTCATGATTACTCATCTAAATCTAAAGGTATTTGCTAAATGTAAAGCTGCACCACTTCTTGTTCAGTAACCAAAGAAGAAAGTTATCACTCTGGAGTACAAGTAGGTCCTATTATTAGTAGTAGCATTATTTATCCAGTCAACATCTCAGATCAGTCACTCTCTCCTCTGACTTTTGACAAGGAAACACCTCGGGAACCCCCGGGGTCCCCCGGACTTTTCCCAGAATAAAAAGCCTTATCCCTATGCACATATTGACGGTCTACATTAAGCTCCTAGCAAAGCTTCAGGACTGTAATTTTCCAATGTATTTTATCCTCAACAGATTTACTACATACCAATTTGTCCTTATTCTTGACAGTTCTAAATAACTCCTGTCTTTCAATATCTGTTTCAGGCCACTATGCTATCTCGCCTGATTTTTGTTACAGGTACAATGTAGTTTTATATCCTATACCAGTAGTTCTCGTTCCTCTGGTTTGCTGGCTACACTCCTTGCCTTACTGTGCAAATAGCTCAATTTTTTCCCAAATGCCCCACCCAGCTTTCTGGCTCTGCATACAGCCCTTTCACCAATCACTTATCCAATTACTCTTGTCATCAGCTGGAGTACTTTTCCTTCTCTATGATGTCCATTTTCCCCTTTGATACTCTTTGTATATATTAGCCTCCTCTTCCTGCGGCACGGAGATGAAACAAGTCTCTCCTACTTGTCTCCTCTTATTTTCTAATTAGAAGTTGTTCTCATCATGCCAGGTCAGGCAGTCCCATGAATCCTATACTCCAGCATACACACAAGCAGAGTCTATTTGTTGACAAATGTTCCTTTTATAAAACCCTTTTCCTTTCCAAACACCAAATATTCTTCATAGCTCAAATCCGTGAGACACTATCATCCTATTGTCACTCTTCTCGCTTCTTCTATAGCAAGGTATTCTGTGGGACACTGTATTAACAGTACCTCCATGCAAGATTAAATTGTTGACTGGCATCCTAGGCACCAAAAGATGAAAACACTGTTTTCAGCTAAGGAGTCTAAATGTTTTAATATTCCCACAAGGCAACACTTCAGTGCTTTTCAAGTAACTTAGAATATTAATGTGACTCCACTTTACCTATCTACTAATTTTCATTGATCTCCAGAACTTTTAGCTCCTTGTCCTTCACATTTGATAAGAACTAGCTAAAAAGGAAAATGAGTAATAGCACAACTACAAAAGCTTCCTTTCTTCAGGATATCCACACAGCAAATTAACAGTAAGTTATCTCAAAGGTATAGCTTAATTTGAATATCCAGAAGAAAGTAACAATTTTTTTAAATGTCTGTATACATAGAAACTAGCTGAAAGACTTCCAAGCAGAGCATTGAATACATTTTAATTTTGCATACAGCACAGTTTCAGAGATCAAGCATTAGACTTACTTTTCTAATTCCACTCAAAAAATATGAATATTTAGAAGCGCTTATTCCTGTAAAACACTTGAATTACTATTTTGTAGCACTCAGCAACTAAAATAACTCAAAATTATGGACTGAATGCTGTCATGACACTATTGTGAAGTCCATGTGACTCTCTAACAAGCAAATCAGGCAGCTTTGTGGCAAAGAACTTCTGAAAACAGCTCGAGTGCTGTTCAGTCACATCAAAGATACAAATTCAGAATTATGGAACAATACATTCTAATTCATGCTTTCAGATTCCTGCTTCACTGTCCTCAGCAAAAAAAAGTGTTGAAATTTGTGAATCTGTGTTCAGAAGATCCTTAAAGACAGCTCAGTATGTACGAGTTTAGCAGAGAACCATTGCTTAGTGATAAGCTCCTGAACGCTTGCATGACCACATGAGTTTAGTAAAAGCAAATACACCAGTTTGTTTGGCAGATCAAAGTTCTCCACACGTACATGAAACATAACCAGCACAGGAGCTAAGGAACAAGCTCTCTACTTAGTTCAAGCATGTCACACAATACAGTCCAAGTGATAGTTCATACAACTGAACAGTAATTCAGAATGTAACTGCAGACCTAGATGCCATTTTGGTTTAACTGCAGCATCATTTTTTTAGCCTTCCTAGGCTACAAATTCTCTTCACCTCCAGGACACCTACTCAGACTGCAAGAAGAGAAATATAATTCAGACAGCAGAAAAACTGCTTGTACTACTAGCCACACAAGTAAAGAGATGCCAATTCAAACCTTAGAAATAAGGTACCTACCAAACCTCCTTTCCAAATAAAAATAAGGAAGTCATACACAAAGAGAACTGACAAGGTATCAAGACAAAGCAATTCAACTTTTAGAGATGAATGTTCTCAGCTTTACCTACCTGGACAATCAACTTCATCACTCTCATCCTCACAGGTAGGCCATCCATCACACTGCCAGTTTGAAGGGATGCACTGGATGGTACCACTCCGACAAGCAAACTGCCCTGGGATGCAGCGAAGCTCTAGGAAGCAAGCAGAAAGTCGTGTTTTGTTTGAGGTACTATTTATGCTCTTAAGTCCACACACAGAATATTCCTGAGGATTAACAGGAGGAAAAATAAATAAATAAATAAATATATATATATATATTTTTGGATAACTTGGTCTGACAACACCTTAGCTTCATACCACTTCCATGTTTTAAACAGAACATTTATGACTTTAATAGTTAGGAGATCTTGCTTCTTGCCTAGGATGCTACCAGACATGCATAGTAAAAAGCTTCCCGATAAAAATATCACATAAGATCAATATGGCAAATTTTTCCTTGATGCAGTCTCATCCACTCCCGTTTTCCTAGCGTACAAAAACTAGTATTCAGATCCTACCACTGTAGCCTTTATGCCTAAACTAACTTCATCAAGAAAGAATATGGACATAATTTAGTGGTAGAGTTTCCAACTTAGGGACTATTACTATGAGTGTCAGAACAAAACATTTCTGAAGCTTCAAGCACAGCTTTTCAAAGCCAACTCCAAAAAATAGCTTTAGTTAGCTTTATTTCTGCTCCTTTCACGTATTTGAAAAGATGGTAGTGTCTTTAATGCAAGAGGAGGGAGAATCTTCATCTGCAAAGTGTTCCAGTGTCTAATTCTAGGTTGGAAAGAAAAGAATTACAGGATCCAAAAGCAGCTATCATCATTATGCTACCTATTTTACTCTTTGCAGGGCAGAGAAGATGACTTGCTCACTTTCCTCACAAGCAAAGTGAAACACACCGGGAAAGTTTTTCCGAATAGGAGTTAGGTGATGCCATAAATTCAGAACATTATTTCTATTACAAGCAGTATGTACGCCAGGACCTACATTTGCACAGTTTTCCAGCTTAGAGACCTTTTGTAAAATTATTTCTTCAGTCATTTCCAGATTCACAAACCCATCTTCTACTTCTTCACAAAATTCCTCCATACAAGCATATTCTTTGAAAGAAATTGTCAATACCTGCAAACATGTAGTACCTGCTTCTACAAGAGAACTGCCTACTTTCTGTCATTACACTGTCAGACCAAATTAGCATCATAAAAAGTACATCGTTTCAAAGCTCTTCTATCAGTTCCATCTGTCAAATGTCACAACCTAATAATTCATTTGCAATTTCAGTATTCCTCAAAATACTTAGGAAGGGAAATTTGCCAACACAAATATGCTGAACAATTTCAAGCTCTTTTATGGATTACAGGTTATCTGCCTGCAAGTCACCATTAGCATTAATAGTCTCACCTTTGCCTCAGACCATCATCATTCATCTTTTTTGGGACAGTGGATGACAATTTTCCATTCAATGTTTTTGAACAGCTTAACATGTTTTATCCTCATAGCTTGAGTGGGATTATTGTAGTTCAGTATCTACAGAATCATTTTTTTTTAAAGCAAAGTTGAAACAATTGTTTTAAAGTAAACAAACCCATCCCCAATTTTGAAAAAGACAGCTAACTGGACTGCTCTTTATATATTCTAGGAAAAACATATCTGAAAGAAAATTTAAAGTACAGGTGTGTAATTGCTCATTCACTATTTACAGCTTTTAATTAAAATCGCTGCTTTTAATTGTTCAAAATGCTTATCTAAACTAAAAGCAAATCAAGTCAAAGGTTCTGTTTAAGTGTTTGGATATCATGGTCACGCTTAAGCGGGCAGAGTAAATCCAGCCATCATCTATTCCCAAACAATGAGCACTATTAACTGCCTTAGTTTTCCGATGATGATTTTGGTAATAGACCAAAATCTCTTGCAAACACATTCCCGCATCAAAACAAAAATGAACAGTGCAAGCTTCTCTTCAACACATAGACCTGTTCCTCTTGAAAAATAAAAGCAGGCATATCCTCTTTAACACACCACCTACTCAGAACAAACATTCAGGTCAGAAAATAGCTGGGAACTCAAGCAGACCTGCTAGACTACTACTGACAACGCAATTTACATCTAGACAAGAGAGTTCTCATCCATTTACAGAGCTTTTCTCAGTTTGTATATAGCTAACAATTAAAGAGCACAGTAAAAATATAAAGCAGTCTTTAACAGCTTGGGTCATAATGTGAAGAAAAAAATAAAAAAAATAAAATAAAAACCTAAAGCATTTCATTTAGCCCAAAGAGGAAAAAGAAAAAGAAAAAAAGAAAGAAAGTTGTGAGTAGGGGAATGAAAACATTAAGCTTCATTTGCCCAATGTAGCAAGAAATGAAATTAAAGAAAAATGCACTCTTAAGTTAGAAGAAATACAACTCATGCTGAAATTCAAACTATTCAAATTTAAAGTTCATAGAAAAGCCTTACCTCCAGAATAAACCACTGGAGATCATTTTACCATTTTGATGCAGTATCAGCACAAATTGCAAGGTTTCTTAAAATTTTCTTATTGCCATTTCAGGTATGGAAGTCGCACATGAGGTTGTGGTAGTGGATTTGGTAATAACACATACTGAAATACTATAATCTGCCCAGTATATGTTTTCATTATACTTGGCTGCAGTCATGACAAAATTCAGCTTAAAGTTCAACACTTTGAATAAACTCCTGATTTTTTTTATTGCTTGGTTTTAAGGGAAGCCACACCTGAAACTGTGGAAGGAAACTGTTCTGCAGGCTTATGTTTCACATAGAAGCACTATAAGACATTAAGTGCACAGAAAAAAAAATGTAAAGAGTATTTTGGGTCTTTCTAAACTTCAGTACCTGATATTATTATGTTATTTGCAATTACATTACATACTGACTGGTGCAAATAAAAGGAGGGCCCCCATAATAATGCTAGAGGAATTTAAAATGGCAATTACATGTCAGTGTCATTACTTCCTACATTGCAGATACTCTTTGAGAAAGAACATGTATGCATGAAAAAGCACAAAACATTTTTAAATAAACATCTCTCAGAATAACCAACGGATTTTTTTTTCTCCAATAGAAACAATGCTATGTTTCATGAACTAGTTATTTCAAAAGAAAAAAAATGGGAAATGCTATTTCATTTTACTGCCAATTAAAAAAAAAAAAAAGTGTCACTGGAAGAAATGCTGCAAAATGAACATCTCCATACGTTGGAAACACTGCCAGTAACACTTCTGCTACTGTGTTAACCCTGAGCCAACAGCATCGTGCACTATAGAACTATTTATCTATCCACCTTTCTGGGGGAGACTCACCCTCACTGCTTTGCATGTTCTCTTTGCTGCATGTTCTGGTTCAGCACAAACCCAGCAGGACATGAACCACAGCAACAACGGAACCACGGAGACAACCAAACCGCCTCTTTGCTGAGGGAGGACACTTCTCCATTGCCCCTCCCGCAGAAGGGCCCCGGGAGCCAGTGCTCTGGTGCAGGCTCAGCACCACGGCCAGCAGCAGGGACACCTCACAGTCCGCAAGACAACCAACTCGCCCAAGACTTCCAAGGCTTGCAAACAAAGCAGCAGAGACACCACTGCCACATTCCCTTATCCACAGTCTCATATTCCCAGCCCACACTGTCCACTGGGAGCAAGAGAAAAGTATTGCAAACCATAACTTTGTACTATAACACAGTTTGAAATTACAAAAGATTGAAGTTCAAGTGTCTGAGAGTGTGAAAACACTTAGAGCAGTTGACATGTCATTACAGTCTCTTCACTTTGCAGTCTTGAGGCACTTCTAAAACTATCACCCTGAAAAATCTTGACAAGTACTGCATCTTCTTGATTCATCTTCAGAGGTTAGAATACAGAAAAATTAAAAATTAAATAGTTTGCTGCAGGCTATATACAAAATAACCCTAGGTGCATAAACCACCTGTCCTAACTCCCGGTTCCTTGCTTTCCCTATAAAGGCATATTTCTTCATCGAATCCTAGGGAAATTCCCAGTTCAGCAGAACACATTTATTTCAATGAACATTTGTCTTACGGAAATATCAGTGATTAACCATGGTGTATTCACAGGACAAGCAATAGTTTATTAAGAATCACAAATTGGCCAAAAGGAGAAAAACAAAGAACTATTTAAGGGAATATAAAAGAGGGAAAGTGAAAAACAGATTCAAATTTTTTAAATTGGATTGATACATAGCCCAATATTAAATTTACCACCAACTGAAGGCCAAGAAAAACAATATCAATCTGTTGGGACAAATTATCAGATAATATAATCCATCCACACAAGACACTCACCTGAAAGAAGTCTTGCCAAAGCTAGTCGTGGACCTGTAAGTTGAAATTTAAAAGAAAACTTACAAAACAGTTGGAAACTTAAACACCAAAAGTAAAAGTCAAGATTATAAATAAATTTAAACACTGCCATATAAATAGGAATCTACTTCAACTGTCAAATATTATTTCCCCAAGTTAACTTAAAATAGAGAAGATTTTTGAAAAACATAAAATTACATAGAAGAGATGTTTTGACTTTGTTACTGAAAAGATTCTTTCATTTGGAGGAATATTTCCAATACATGAATTTGCTTTTCACCAAACATAGTAAATCTCATTCTAGGGCTTTCGCTGTCAGAGCAAGACTGTCGTGGCCACGTGAGACAAAGTGTTGATTTAATATAAGTTCATCTTGCTAGTTCCGAATTTTCTGAAAGAATCAGATGAGTTAGCTTTGAAACAGCAAGCTTCAGATCAAATCAGATAGTCTGTTCACATTAATTGTTAGCCAGATCAGCTACAATTTGATCTTCCCAAACCAGCGAAAGATTACATGCTCCAGCACATTTAGCAGAAACACAATCATGCGGATCTAGTAATAATAAATGGACTAAGGTCCTCATAATAGTTGCTTGTTGATGAAGCAAGGAGAATATCTGCTTTGTGGTGGAAGATATTTTCTGGTACACTGCGATTACACAGATTTTCTCAGTGGCAGAATAGCCAGTTTCAGTCCTGAGAGCAGGATGGACACATTTACCGAATGACAGAAACAGCACCTGAATTACTGAGCAGAATCACTGTCCTGACCCACACAGATCTGTGCCAGCTCCCAACACAGAGCTAAGAGAAGCAGACAGGGCAGAAATAGTTCAAAGTGAGCCTGGCAAGAGAAGCCCATCAGGCACTAAAAAATTCTACTAACCTACAGGAGTCAAATGCCTATGGAACTGAAAGAAGCAGCCTTCTGATCTACACACACTGCTTAGTCATCAAAACACTTCTCAGACGAGCTGGCAGGTGAATTAGAATCCTTTGAAATAGTCTTCCCAGGACTATTTATCTTTCTTCAATTCAAGACTGAGATATAAAAAAAACTTTGCCCCAAATGCCAAATAGAAATGCCAGAGGCTTTGTCACAGGTATGTAAAAGCATCTCCTGTAAAGCATTAGATCAACACACAAAGTTCACAAAGTTTGCAAAAATCTTAAATCCAGTCTTACATTTCCAAGGGGTTGAAGTTTAGCATCTACAACACTTAGCTTAAAAATCAAACAAACAACAACCCACAAACCTGCTTTCCTCTTTTGAAAGTTCCTGCTTTCAAAATGTACCACTAGCAGTACACAAATTCAATACTCTATCTCACAGTTTCAGAGGTTGGTAAACGCATGAAGCAGTAAAACTGGAGAGCTGCAGCTCTAACCTAAAGCAATATTTGCTTTGGAAGATGTGCAGGCCTCAGTTCAGTAGAATAGTTTGACAGAAAGATTAAATCAAGTGACTGCTACCATTGACTAGGAAGGTTTGCGTTGTTCTAGCTGTAACAAAATAACTTCTTTATCAACAGTCAGCAAAGTCTAATGCACTAACATAACCTTTATTAATAAAGGAAAACAAAAGAAATGCTTCCTGCTTCTCAACTGGCAAGTTACTCATTACACCAAACCAGATGAATCAATCTATTCTGTTCACATTTGAAGAGACAATTGTTACCAAATGCTAACCAAGCATCAACAAAAAAATAGCTACAAGTGCTTAGGCTGGTAATTCTTCTGATTCAGATTTTCTTCAACTTGTTCAACAAGTCTTTCTTATATTTTATAATGGTAAACTTACATATTTAAAATAACATGTTGATACGGGTCTTCAGTGATATATCATTTCACATTTCCATAGATTTAAGAACAAATCTATTAAAATTGTTTTTTTCTTAAATAATGCTACTCACTCCTTTTGTTTTGATGCAGATGAAATTTAAGTATGAATAAATTCTAGATTCTTCAGTAAGAAACCTAACTCTCTTAGAGAGAGATTTCAGTTAGCAACAGTGCTTAGTAAATAAATGCCTCTAACAAACATCACAGACCTTAGAAAACACTGACCAACATCATTATAAAAACATATACCTTGTTATCTAATATCTATACCTAAGCAACATAACATAAGCAATATTCCTCTAGAGTGGCATTCACTGAAGCAACAGAAGCTTTACAAACATTCTTAATAGTTTAATATAGCAATTCCACAATGGTTCTACTTAAACCCTCAGCAGCAACTTGAGAAGACTGTCCTCAAGCTTGACCACTGCACTTGGAGAGAATCCCGAGTTAAGAGAAATGGTTTTCAAGCGCACAGCTGAAGCTCCCCAGAACAGGTCCCACATCTTGTACAGGACTGATTGCTGAGCAGCCTGGACAAACAGTACTAACAGCACTGCCTTCCTTGGCTGCTTGTGTTGGTCTGAAGTCACTTGCTGAAATAGAGTGCTTTAAAGACAGCGTAGTAAGACTGCACGCTGTACTGGAGGATTTTCTGACGCTGTCTCTGAAATGGTTTCCTCAATTTCAGCTTGTTACCGAAGCACAGAGTACCAGTTGTCCTCAGAATTACTCTCCAGAAAGTGAAGTCATACTTTAGTGATGCATTTTCTCATCTATAGGTTTACAAATATTCACTATCCACTTCTTTCCAGAACAAATTTCTTTACTTCCCTATATGAACCCTATTTCCATTACATTTCTTTAAGTTTATCCTTACTGCTTGCTTCCACAACTGCATTCAGAGCGAAGAGTAAATTACTTGCCAACACGGCCACAATCAGAGAGGCGCAGACTGTGATAACGCCACCTTATTTTCAGAAAACAGTTGATGAAAATTGCCAAGTCATCATGAGATAATTATTCATTCCACAGATAAAGCCATACTGCTCCAAGTTTCTCAATACAATTGCCTCTATCATCCTTCAGATTAAAAGCCTAGAGAAGAACAGGGTACTCTACTTTCATGTTCAGTTCCACAGAAAGACACAGTGCTTGGCAGTTCACCAGTGCTATTGAAGATGTCCTTCAACACCATCCTTAAGCCACAACTAGCAAGTTATCTGGCCTACGTGTGTTGAGGAGACTGTAAAAGCACAATTGTACACAACAAGGAGCCCAACACACCTAAAGTCTTACTAGGACACAATCACTGCCATATCCTCAAATTTAATGCCAGCTCCTGGAAGTCCAGCTCCAGATTCTGAAGATACAATACCATTTACTAGGAACAACAATGTTCCAAAAATAACAAAATCTTATAGACATCTGAATTTTCTGCACAACCTCAGCATGCAGTTTCAAGAAATAATTAAAATTATGACAGCACTCCAACATAAAAATATAAATTCTTAATAACTCACTCTAGAGAAATTCTGTATTGTTCATCAGTAACCTTTTGTCATTGGAGGTTACGCTAGATGACCTCAAATCCATAAAAAACATCTTACATCATATGAAGGAACATTAGCAGGCTACTTTCCTCCATCCCCTCCCACAGATATTATATATATATATGTATACACACACACTCCGTGAGCTTGGGACTGACCCAGTTTCTCCTTGCTCACAAATGTCAGTCACTTCAGTTCATTGTCTGCTCTTTGTCTGGAGGATACATTCAATTCCAATAGGGAAAGAGAAGCGGGAAAAAAAAAAAAAAGATAAGACACCCGCTGCCCCCCACACACACTCACACTCTCTAAAGCAGCACAAAAAATCCGGCAGGCAGCCAAAGCAACATCAGAGCTTCGTCAATGGGAAGCCTGGCTACGATTTCCTAGGACATAAAAAATACAGACTTTGTGCTTTATGAATGTGGACACTCATTCCTCAAAATGAAACAGGATAAATGTAGTTCCCAATTCCCCAGGACTGGTCAAACCAAATAGTAAACAAAACTCACTGCTTTAAGTAGAAAGAATATTGTGAATTATGCAATTTAACACTACAGCCTCAAGAATGTTTTATTTGCATTCTGGTGAGGAAACCAACTAAGCAACAGGCTGTCCCTTTTTTTCTAAGAAATGATTACATCATGATAGTTAAACATGCTAAGTGGTAAAGCAAAATACAGCACTGGCACAAAAGAACACTCAATTTAAGCAATATACTACAGAGTTTTGAACCAAAACAACAGGTACTTTAGACTCCTTTAAAATGGCTCAGATTTAAAGCCTACACTTCTATTTCAACAACCTCATCCATGACTGCAGATGTTTTTGTAAAGATTTAGTAAAACAGGGACAAGTGGTTTAAAACTGCACAACACCAAATTTTTGACCCAGTCCCTAAAGAACATCTGATCAGCAAGTGCATCAGAAAAACTGCTGATTCTCCCTAACAATTTAACTCACTAACCAGTTTCAAGCTAGCTTAAGAAAAAAGACAAGAAAGATAAGGTGTTTATATGAGTTTTAGAAAGCCCAGAAACAGCATAAGGGCAGGAAACGATAACTGCATTGAACTTCAGAAGGCAGGAAAACCCCTCTTGTTTTGCACCGTTTAGCAGTAGCCAGGCAGACAGCACATCTGCCCATCAAGCTATCACCACACCACGTCGTTTCTCAGCTGGCAGGGAAGTGGCAAGAGCCTGTGGTCTCCCAGCCCACAAGATACAGCAGTACTCCCAGCTTCTTCATGTCAGAGAACATATTGCGCACAGACTGACAGAAGACATCAAGAAGGCAGAGCTTTGCTACTTCAGCTGTGCCAGCCAAGGTTACTACAGCAGAGGCAGCGTAGGGGACACAGGACACAAGCTTCATTTAACCCCACTGCTCAGAAAACAACTTGGTTTTTCAACATGCAAGCAGGCCCCTTTGAAAGGGTATGAAAGTATTTAGTGAAAAGAGAGGTGATAGATAATACTTCAAATTGTTAAAAAATAAAGTGCAGTTAATAGTACATGTTAAGACAACAGTATTGTTCTTCACAGAGAATTTAAACTCTCATGCAACACTCATGCAAATGTATTAATTCTCCCAACAATACAATAACAGGAGAAAGAAGTCCATGAAGGAAGACATCAATACTGAAATATTCAGCAAGTTACTAATTCTGACCAGGGAAAAGCATCATCAAGGACAGTATTTTCCCCTTTAAAATCCAAATACCCATGTCAGGACTGATTATGCTACACACACAGGATATCTTAAGCTGACAGGACTATTTTGGTTCTTCCACCTAGCTACTTCCTAGTTCCCCAAGCACCATCCCAAAGGTTATCTCTTTCTGAAAAGAGCTTTTA
Organism: Crypturellus undulatus; assembly: GCA_013389825.1. NCBI lineage: Eukaryota > Metazoa > Chordata > Aves > Tinamiformes > Tinamidae > Crypturellus > Crypturellus undulatus. The sequence continues at coordinate 49,193 of VWPW01010388.1, forward strand.
AGGCAAATCATAATATTTGGCATCTAAATATTATAAAAGCTTGTTTTAACTCATACACTTGCTCATTTTTAGTTTTGCACTGATAAAACTGCCATCAAACTCGCTGAACGTGGAAACCGTGTCAGGTTTTGAGCTCTGCCTCTGGAAGTTTGGCAGTGTCATTTGCATCTTTTTCCTGGAAGGCATCAGGATCAGCCTTTCACTGATACCATCTCCAGCAAATTTCAGAGTCAGCTCTAGTTGTCAGTCGCCTACAGTTCAGAACCACACAGTAGTTCAGAAGCCTAGAAGGACCAGCCTGGTAATCAGAAGCATTTAAATACCAGAATCATTATTTTTTTCTTTGATTTTGGATATTTTTTTCCCCCCCCATAAACTGCTGCTGGACAGACTGCCTTTAAAAAAGGTTTAGCAAAAGCAGCAAAACAAGTTACTCAGAAAATAATTCTATATCTGAAGTCATTATCTGATAGCTGCCTACCCAAAACTGAACTTAAGACATTCAGTTAGTTCCTCCTCTCCTCCAACCAACTGTATTCAAGATCAGAGAATACCACCTCCCTATCAAGTCTGCTACAGCTACTGCAAAACAAAAGCTAGGACATGGTATTCCTTCCTACATGAAATACAGTTTTCACTTAAAAAAAAAAAAAAAAAAAAAAAAAAGATGATCAGGGAAAGCAACTGTATTCGCTAAGCTAAACAAAAGTAGGAATAGAAAAACATGTCATTATCCTATAGTTCCATAAAGCAATGGGAAATTTAAATCAAAAGTATTACATGAACCATTGAATCTTGAAACAGAAAATACAGTAAGAATATTCAGATGAATCATTACAACAGAAATTCAGGATCTTAGCAATCAAGGCTAATTTGTAGAGACAATTAAATTGAAAGGAGGAATTGCCAATTTTCTGAAATATTAGCAATCCAATTTACTTCCAGCAGCAGACCATGGGCTCCTACTCGACAAAGAAACAGAAAAAAATAATATCACTTAATTTTTTTTTTTTTGCACAGGATTCGGCAATATTTATACATATCAAACTTTTACCATGTGATCAGTCCAAATAAATGCAAAAAAAATCCGTACTTCAAGGTCAAGCACACATTCATGACACCTTGCTGAATTAAACTATGAGGAATAGCAAGTCTTTAATGTCAAGCAAAGAAGTGACAAAAACCGAGTTGTTAAACTGTGCTTTTTTGGTTTCTAAAATGGTATTTTCCTCCAAAAACTAACACTTTCTTAATTTTAAAACCAAAGGAATGCGAAGAAGCTCTTTACATGAACATGGTTTTAAGCAAAAATCTAACAGTTAACAAGACTGGAAACATGAGCAGTATTTGAATGCAGGTCACACAAAAAATGCTTTTGCTATAGCTTCATTTTTGTTTTAAACATCTCATGCAAGATTTGATGAGCAAGCACCTACAACACTTGAAAGTAAAAACTTGATACACAGAACCACTCTGACCTTGAATACTGAAAACATGCTCTGTCCTTTGCAAAGTAGCTGGTGTAGTGGCTGTCATGTACTGGAGCCAGTGGCTCGTGCTTTGAATAGCATTCCACTGCTTCAATGAAGCCTAACACGACAGGAATGCAGTCAGTATTAGCTGCTACTACTACGTTTGTCCACATTGTATGAGATACTCTGCCTTCTTATTCTACACTAAAGCGAGGCCTGTATTGGACTTTCATACATCATAATTATAAGTCTAACTGTTCCATGAGAAGTCAGTAGAAAAAGAAGACAACCACATTTATAAAATGCTGATTAAACTTGTAAGAAGAGTTTCACCAGTCCCTGCACCCTCTAAAGTATTGACAGCATTCGTAACCTCATTAACCAGCTTCTATCATGCAAGTGTCAGGTACTATACCATGAAATCTTATCTTTGCCATGTTTTAGCTGTCAAATCAATAGAAAAAATATGGCCTCTTTTCACTGGTGGTCACTGACAGAACCAGAGGAAATGGCCATAAATTGAAGCATAAAAAGTTCCACGGGAACTTAAGGAAGAATTTCTTTACTGTGAGGGTGACAGAGCACTGGAACAGGCTGCCCAGAGAGGTTGTGGAATCTCCTTCGCTGGAGATCTTCAAGACCCGCTTGGATGCAGCCCTGTGCCACGTGCTCTAGGTGGCCCTGCGTGTGCAGGGTGGTTGGACTAGATGACCTCTAGAGGTCCCTTCCAACCTTAGGCATTCTATGAATACTGACTGCATCCAAATCTTATGCATACAAAGTATTGATGAATAGATATACAGCAGAGCATTCTTGGACAATTTCTCTCTGAATTTCTACCAGACAAAAAGGCAATGCTTCCAATTAAGACTTCACAATTACGCCTTGCTAGTACAAGATCTCCAATTCTTTCTTGTTTACTTTTTCCATCTGGATTTTTCTAAGACCTCAATGAATCCAAAGTACATTGGTGTTATTGTATTTTAGTCAGTAAACAGCAATTTAAGTGCAACACAAATTTTCTTTTCTACTCAATAAAGTCTCTACAAAGTCATCACTAAAATTACGAAGCAAAGGATCGAGTCTGTCACGTAAATACCTTTAATAGTACATAAATCCATTCCAGAGTGGTAAACAGCCTAGTGGAAGGACAGGAAGGAACTGGTACTGCCAGGTGCCTACGCACACTTAGCACCGATTAAAAACTGCTGAACTCTAGCATCCGAATGGTCTTGGGAAACTGGCATACTGGAAAGCTGTAATATACAAGGAAAGCTGCATCCTAAAAGGGCCATGATCATGATACTGAATTTAGAGAGCAATAATCAGCTGCACGTGCAGAGCAAGCAACGGGACAGCAAATGGCTTCAAACATCAACTTTGAGTCTTTATTCATTGGAAATCATTAAAAATATCCCAGATATATTTCCTTTAGGAATTGTCTGAGCCTAGATTTTATTTTGAGAAAGTAGGATGGACTACTTTTCCTCTTAGTAACCCTTCTAGGTACAGTTTTGTGTCAGCTGACATAAAGACTACCAAGTCTTCTTCCATCACAAGTTAGCATTTTCGATTAGGGTATACAAAGACTGACTGAGCCGCTCTGATCAAATCTGCATTAGCTACAAACTTCTTATTTCCTTTAATTTTTGAAGGACAGCCTTGTTTGGGTTATCAATGAAATAAATAATGCGTTTAAGTTGTTTCACACCAAGAAGAAAAAAAATCAAAACTGAGCACACAACACTATCCCTCCCTCGCAGTACAGTATCTGGAGTAGTATGTACTTCCGCATTCTGTTTCAGCAACATCACAAATAACAGAAATTAGATTCTGCATATGTACAATTTACTATTGTGCAATTCATGTGAACAAAACAGGAAGTTCCACTAATCATGAAAGAAGTTATTTATATGCATCCCGTAGAAATAAACAAGACTTTGTAGAAGTTGCAAGAAATTACCACATGAAAAAACTTGGAGATTTCAGCATTACTCAAAGAGATTTTAGAGGTATTTACTACTCTTGAATAACAGCAATTCAACATCAAATAAGAATAACAATTTAAGATCAAACACAGCTCTAACAAAGTTAATTCCAGGGGCAGAATAATTCATTCAAGTCCTGGTTGTGTTTTTGGCACTCACTGGGGAGTTTTATCTCTTTGATACTTAGTATCTAAAATTCTTACCACTTGAAATTAGATCTCTTTGCCCCTAACTGTTGAGAAGCTTCAAAAGGGAACTTGGACAATATCTTTCTCATGAAACAGAAAGGCTGCAGCAATGCCCTTGTTTCTGCCTTCCTGACCTAATGTTACTCTGCATCCCCTCTCTACCTTGTTATTAAAGAGTTTCCAAACCCTCATATTCCCCTTCTATTATTTTTCAGGATTACAGCAATACACATAAATTCTCTGTCTACAGAGTTTACTTTCCAGCTACTGCTAATTGCAAATCCACTTCCAGCTTCTAAGTTTTGCTTTATAATTAACATCAGGAACTACCAGTAAAAATGTACCAGATCTGCTAGTAAGAGCTGGTACTTTCTGCCTTGCCCCCCTGCTACACTTGCAACAGCTGCAAGGAAGATTTTTCAACTAGATCAACCTTGCTTTATATTTACAGTAAACAGCAGAGTGCAATCTGATAAAATTCAAGCCCTAACATTCCAATGACTTCAAAACCTGAAGAAAACACTGGGAATGGAGTGCTAATAAATAACAGTGGGAGGTGAAAAACAACAACAAATGGTACAGGAAGAAAGAGGGTGGAAGCAGAGAGTGGCAATACTGGAAGCCAAGACAAGTGCACATGTAGTAAAACTAAACAGGAGTTGTGATACAACAAAGCAGTTCTGCTCTGGAAATCAAGAAGCTCTCCCTTAAAAATCAGTTAAATGCAAAGATTGGGACTATAATTTGCAGTGAACTGGAGATGAATAGGCATTACTACCCCCAGCTCACTCTCTAAGGTAAACAAACACAGTGAACCAAAAGCAAAAGGAGGACTTCATGTGCCTACCAATGAGCTCTTTGGAAGAGCAATATGTGCCTAGGTCACATTTGATGACTGATGTATTTGGGTCTTCGTTTCAATTAAATATAATTGGTTAGCCACAAAAAAAAAAAGTCACATTACAAAAGGGGATCACCTTGAAACAATGTTCCTCATGTCTTCTTATTAGTCTATTAGTCTTCTACTCTGAGAAGCCTATTTTGATTTTAAGATCTATAATGTTGGACTAAGTAAGGTCTATTTAAGATTTGTATCTTTTGACAACAAAAAGCTGATGATTTAAATGCACATCAAGCACCCCTGGTACAACCCAGAACACCCCACACGTTCCAGCACAACACTCAGCCACATGCACTAAGCAAGCAACTTGAAGCTGAAGTTGGGGCATAATTAAATAGCTTGCATTGTCAAATCTTTCCAGCTATTGCCAATTAGCTCAGTTGTGCAAGATTTTTAAAAGCAGACTTTGGTAATAATTTTATTTCCTCTAGCTAGCTTTGAAGTGAAGAAAAAAAAACCTGCAAGAACGAGAACCCAAGTGGCTTTTAGCTGCCTGGTAAAGGCCTTAATAAGAAAGTCCAATGATCTACATTCACGAGCCTCTCTACTAAAAAGCTATTACAAAACCCTATAGAAAGTCTGACCATGTTTAAAAGTTTTCCATTAGCAAGCAGCAGTATCCTGTTAAAGAAATATGAAAACAAGTTATTGTCTTTAGCAGTGATACCTCTTGCATATTCACAAACAATGCTGCAAAACTGAATTAATAACAGCTGGCATATCTGATGCGCTTTAGTGATAGAAACACTAGTGTTCTGCAACTCAATCTAAATCCAATCTATCCAATCCAATGAATATAGTTCATTCTTGACCCAGCTAACACACGACCAAAATATTTCTTTATACACAGGCTCTCAACCAACTGGTCAGATAAGCTGAAACAAAAATTATTGAATTGCTCTAGAAAAAAAAAAAATTAAGCTCAACCAGATCTATAATAAAATTGTATATGCAAGCATTACATGCAATTAATTTGAAAGATTAAGGGAAATACTGAGTTAGGTTTTTAGTGCACACCCATACAGCTGGAGAGGTCTGACACATTCAGCCTTAGTAGTCAACAAACACATAACAAATAATGCAAGTTACAAAAAAAATCCTAGTGCAAAAAAATCTTTTAAATAGTGCTTTATAGCTAAATATAACTGCTGCCCTGGCAGCAGTCATAATAAACAGTTTATAGTCACAGGAGATAGAATGGAAACGGAAGGGAAAAGGGAAGCAATTGAGAGGAGGAAAAAAAAAAAAAAAAAAAGACTTCACAAGCTCAGGAAATCTAACCGCCCATGGTACCTTTAGGAATACAAGTCTCTACAGCTAGTGCGGATATCACTGTATGCTGGAAGTACCTGAAACTGTACGTGATAGTAGAAGGATCAAACTGACCTGTGTAACCAAGACAAAAAAATCCCTCTCCTCAAAGAAAAATTATTAAGGTATCTTTTCTCTTTATTTACTAAAAACCTTCATATTCCAGACACACAAAAAAGGTCCACATAAAATCCCAGTCTTTCAGCTTGCCTGAAAAGATACTACAGATGAGGAGGCTTAAAAGAAGGTTTTATTTATCCGAGGAGCACAGCAAGAACATGGGTAAAAAGCTAGCATCACATTAACACGGAAGCACAAAGAGATGCCTGATTTGCTGGGACTGAATTGTGAAGGGACCACACATTCATATCCAAGTGTATAAATCTCATATCCCTCTGCAGCACTCATTTGGTAGCTCTAAGTACATACTTAAGCTAAGCAAGCTACAGAATGCCTCTCTATGCCAACATGACTAAAACAGACAGGCTTAAAGAAGCAGCAGAAAACACAGTACTAGGAAAATATATTCTACATTAAAAAACTATTCTCACCCTTCTGAAGAAGTCCTCACACCCTCTGTGCACCCCAAAGAAGCCAGGAAAGATTCTATCACCACTATTTTTGACAAAAATGATAATTCTCATTCTGCAGATGCTTTGTGCATATATGAACCTGCTTGCACCTTCCGTCTCAGGATTCTCCCGTATGCTATTTAAATAGCCGATCTATTTGAGTTGGTAACTTTAAGACGCAAAATGAAGAAAATTTAAAGAAAACAACATTGACAAAAAGATTTAAGATCACAGGCTGTCTTTGAACGGGAAGAAAAGGCATCACCATGGACAGCTCAACAAAGATGTTTATCTGGAGTATATCAGCATTCAGAGTAAACAGGAGTGTTGAGTGTCTTCAGAAAGAAATTCTGAAACTGCTCAAATATCATGTTCCAGCTGCATCCAGTTTTGATTACTTCACATTAAGATAACAGCAAGGTTCACAGAATAGATATAGATTTGCCAAGGAGGAAGTCCAATGCTACAGGTTATATAGTCAGTATCATACAACCCAAAAACTCAGGGTTTGCCTACCAGGAGGATGCTCCCTCATACAGTTCCCACTGTGACGCACAACTATAGCACCCCCAGTTTCCAAAACAGATAAACTAGAGTGAAAAATCTCATGTACCTTAGAGCTACAAATCTCAGTGAAGGACTTGCCGTTGTCCATCAAGCATCAGCTGCTAACAGATTTAATGTCATGCTAGACAGACAGATTAAAATGTTCTGATCCAATATGGAAAACATGATTCTCTGATATCTAATAAAGTGACCAATTCCATGCCAGAGTTCAGGATCAAATTTAATAGCCCGTGAAAGTATACAGAAAGCTGTGAATCTCTGTTGAATAGTTTTACCTAGCAATTCAGCTATCTGTAGCACTCTGTACCAGCTAGAAAGGAAGCTTCCTGAAATCAGTTTTACACAGCATCTTCTCCAGCATGAAAGCTTCCAACTAGGTTAGCAATTAACCAATACTAAGTTAGAAGGTCTTCTTTCTTTGGCTACTTAAGAACCAAACACAAGCCCTATACATACTGTATTGCCCACACTGCCAGAAAAAGCATGATAAAATGAAAACAGTCTCAGACACAGAGCAGTTTCACACAGAATCACAGAATGGTTAAGGTCGGAAGGGACCTCTAGAGATCATCTAGTCAAACCCCCCTGCTCCAGCGGGGACACCTAGAGCACGTGGCACAGGGCGGCATCAACATGTTATTTCAGTGAAACTGTCTACACTGGCCCAATTGAGTTTGGCAGTATCAGGAACTTGCCTAAACACACTTCACTTACACTTGTAGTTCTATTAGGCCAGGTCATAAAAGTTTATTTTGAAGAAAAAGGACATTCCAAAGCTGCAATAAGAACATCACCAGTCTGACTTCCAAATTTACAAGAGTCGGTACAGCCGAGGAACAAACTCCCTATTAACGTTTTGGGAGGACAGCTTCCAAACCTGCAAATCCACTCTGGGCAGCCTCATGCTTCGGCTATTGATCGTCTCTGGCAAGAACACTAAGATACGTGACAGTTCTGTCAGGCTCCAAGCAAGACGAACACTTAGAAAAGGACTCCACTGTGCGAGGTATTTGGAAAAGTGGTCTGTAACCAAACACCAGTAATTTCTCAAAAGTTAATCAGTTTAACGTTTTAAAGCACTGAGCCTGTCATCTACCAGACAAACAGAACTTAGCAGAAAAAGAAATATTTCGCCCTACTAATGAACAGCACAGGAAATGCAGCAGCATGATCCAGATTTCAGGTGCTTCTTTCCTACCAGTTTGTCTATTATGGGCCTTAGGCATTGGCTCTTCCTTACTTCCCCATTGGAGAAAACACCCCCTCCTTAACCACTGTTGGTTTCTGTGTTATATTGCTTTGAAAACGAGAGTTTTTTTTTTAAGCAGTTTTTTGAGTTCATAGCAAAAATGTTCATCCTAATCCACATTCAACTTGTTCATGGAGATAAGGAGCAGCCAAGGCAGGGGCAGAAGTCGCACCAACTAAGGGGCAAAAAGTGCCCCGGCGCCAGTGCCCCGAGCGGGCCCGTGGCCCCCGAACCCCGCGGCGGGACCAGTCGCGGCCCCGGCAGCCGCCGCTGGAGGTGGAGCGGTCGCCGGGCCGGGCCAAGCGCGGAGCCACCGTCCCGCGGGCCCGGGCGCGAGGGAGGGGGCGGGGTGGCGCGGACCGAACCCCCCTCCCCCGGCCCGGCCCGGTCCGTCCCCCACCCTACCTGGCCGCAGCGGCTCAGTGATGCTCAGCACGAGGAGGAAGAGGAGGAGGAAGGTGCCGCTGTCCGCTTTGGGCACCATTTATCCTCCGTTCATCCTCCCCCGGCGCAGCGCCACAAACCCGCGGGGAGGGGAGCGCAGGGCGACGAGAGGCGGGGGGAGCGGCAGGAGGAGGGGCCGCCGCGGCTGCCGGGCCCCGCTGGGGGCCGCCGTCCGCACGGAGCTTTTCCCACCCCGCCCCGCGCGCGCGTCCGCGTCCGC
>VWPW01010388.1:58256-80209 GCA_013389825.1 Crypturellus undulatus
GGCGGCTCCGCTGGGGGCGGGGCTAAGATCCCTCATCTGCATACGCCCCGCCCCGTCTCCGGCGCGCGCGCACCGGGGGCTCCGCGCTGGGCGCGCTGGCCACGCCCACCCGAGCCGTGACATGGCCGCGGGGCCGGGGGAGACTCCACGGGCCGGGGCTGGGGCGGCCTCCGCCAGTCGCCTCTGTCCCTGCCGCAGTGGCCGTGATGCGTCACCCCCGTCCCCACTAGGGTGGCCACAGTCCACCACGTCTGTCCCCTGTGCAACAGTCTCCACCAGGAACCTCTACCTTCACCACCATGGTCTTGCTGCTCACCTCTGTCCCTAGGGGATACGGGGAGAGTTTCCACTGGTTATCACTGTTCTCAGCCAGGGAAGTCTTCCCACACTCCCTCCGTGTGCACCAGGAAGGCCTGTCCACATCACTGCCACCTCCACCAAGATGGCCTTGACCAGCCACCTCTGTGCACACTCGGGCAGTCGTGACAGGACGCCTCCATCCCGTCTAGGATGGCCTTTCCTGGTCACAACATCCCATCCATGAAGGCCTTAGCAAGTCACCTCCATCCCCTCTGGAAAGGCCTTGTCCCAACACCTTTATCCCCCGGTCTTACTTGGTCACCTCCATCCCTGACAGGACGGTCCCCACCGCATCCCCAGCCAGGATGCTGTTCCCAGGCGCCTCCATCCCCCCTTGGCCTGGCCTTTCCCTGCCACTACCTCCCTGTCCCCAGATCCCCGATGCATCTGGGATGGCCAGAGCTGCACATGCCACCCTTGGAAGTGAAGCACTCCGGGACTGCCTCGCAGAAGCCAATTTGTCACTAGTCACTGAGGTTTACTGTCCTTTGACTATTTTATGTAATCTACTATCACACCTGGGCAGGGATAAGACATGCCATATTTTCATATGCTCTCCCTAATTTTCCAGGGATTTTCAGGTATGCAGTCACAAGCAGGTAACTCCCTGACACTATGCAGTGTCCAGCGCTGCGACATTTCTGCAGTAAGTGCATTAGTTTCACCATGCACAGACAGAGCTTTCGTAATTACAACAGTGACAAGGCTGGCTGCTATTTCTATACCTCCTGGAAACAGATGCATTCCAGGTTCTCAAGCCCCTCCAGAGAGGAAATGCATAGGGAAAAAAAAAAAAAAAAAAGGCTAGTTGTGCATCCCAAATCATCGTTAATGGCCCTGCAAATGACAGGTGCATTTAGGAATTTGACCCTGGGTGTTGCTCCACGTCAAACTGGGCGGTGGTTGTCCCTGAAGAGCTGCCAGCGTGAGGAAAGCCTCTGCGGAGGGAGGCTGCGTCCTCAACGCAGCAGTGCTGCAGATCGCAGCCCATGGAAGCAGAGGAGCGGGATTGTCATCTCCGATGTGATTTAGGTAGTTTTTATTTCCAGCAAAAAGCAGCAGCATGACCCTGAAGATTGCAGAGGAGCCCATAGTGGTGGCATTACCAGGGCAACGCTCCTCGTAAACCAACGTGTTTTTAGCACCTGGGAGTGTCTCGCTGCCACACACTGTCCTGTCCCTCTGCGATGGTCCCTCCACATGCCAAGTGCCGGTGCCTCCTCTCTGTCCTTGTCCCCCATGCCTTGCCATTGCGCTACGTCTCTTAACTGCTACCTGCTGCCTTTGAGAGCCCAGGGACAGCCACCCTGGTAAAAGCTCAGGCTGCAGCCGTGTGTTTTCTGGAGAAATCTCTGCACGCTTCTCTGTGCTGCCTGCAGACACCCCGGGTTGCTTCTCCAATAATTCAGAGCACTCACTCATCTCGGGCTCCCTGCAGTTTTTGCCACCAAGGTAGCCGGGTCCCGATTTCAGCCCACTCGCTGCTTGTGCCCACCGTAGAGCCGACAGGCTCCTGAGAGCAGAGCGCACGCCGCCCAGAGAGATGATCTGCAGCCAGCCCAGACCTCACTTGCTCTGTTCCCCGGTACCAGTTCATAAATCTCTGCAAACTTTCTAGCCTTTCCTACTTTTTTCCAACACCTGATTTCCTAGACTGTGCCTCAGCTCTGCTGTTCCCACAAAAATAATAAAAAAAGCACAGCCTTTTCCCTGCTTGTAAATGGGTTGGCTGGCACAGCTTCAGGGCCCAGAGGCAGATCACACCTCTGGAAAACAAGGAGCTTCTGTGAGGCACCAGAGGAGCTAAAAGGCAATGGCTGCTGAGGCAAGGCAATGTGAGCATGAGCTTGGAGAAGCCCCTTTGCTTTCATTACTTGTTGAAGAGGCCCAAGATTTTATTAGAAAGGATAAAAAGGCAATTTTACCCTGAACACCCACTTCCCTGGGTAAGGATTTCCTCAGATGGCCTAAGAGGATGCCCTGGTATTTGGGGAAATGCCAGAGCATCCAGCCAGACCACAAGCTCCACAAGGGGCTGAGCACGCTGTTTGCCTTGTGGTTGCCATGGGGTGTAGGCAGGAAATGGGTAGTTTATTCTGCAAGAAATTCCACCTTTTCAGTAAAATTCAGCTCAGAACTAAGAACAAAGCCAAAACTTGGGAAGCTGCCTGCATTTTTTAATGTAGGAGAAATAAAGGAGTTTAATATTCATATTACCTATATATACATATATACATATACATATCCATGCTCTTTCCTCCTCCTGTTTCTGCACAGTACATCGATAACGAGGGAAGCGAGCCTGCAGGGTTAATGCTCAACAAAGTGATGCAACTCAGCAGCAACCTGATCCCCACTGGCTGTTGTCTGCAGGGCACCTACCGTGGCCTGAGGCCCGTAATGTGCCCTGATCTCAGGTGGCCACTGGACACGCTGCCAGCTGAGCTGCTTCCCCAAATCTGCTGCCTCAGGGCCACACCAGCCTCCCCAGCGAGCCAGGCTTCACTGCATCGATTGTCAAGAGCTTCCAAGGAGCACCAGCACCTCCTTAGCAGACGGCTGTACCTCAGGCAGCAGGAAAGCTCCTGTGCCTTCCTTGGCACCTTCCCTGGCCGCTTCCCAACCCTCCTGCTCTGCCCAGCTCCCAACCCCAGCCACAGGGACACGTGGTACCCAGGGAACAGGACCCGGAGCAGGCTGCTGGCTTGCAGGTGGGTGCACAAGGTGCTTTTGCAGGTTTCCTGGGCACCTGCTGCTTCTGCTCACATGGGAGATGTTGTGGTGGTTGGAAAGAACATAAGGGAGAGCTCCTTTGTCAAAGTTCAATCTGCCCACTTGGAGCAACCAAAGTTCATCACGGCAGTGAAGACTCTTGACCGAAACAAAATGCCTGAGGACCTCCTGGACTGGTAGCTGCCCTGGGAGCCCAAGACATTGGTGGGGAAAGCCACTGCTTTGGGAGCCACCAAGATTTATGAGAAGTTTGAGGTAGCCAGGAAAGCCACTATTGTCATGGAGAGGTTGAGCTCCAAGCTCGTGCAAGAGCAACATGGGGCGGTACCTTAAGATTTAAAGATACTTCACTAGCTTTCATGTGCTTTAAAATACTATTGTGATCCAGATATTGTCCACAGGGACTTGAAGCATGACAATATCCTCTGGGACAAAGACACAGAGGTCAAAGCTCATGGGAAGTTCAGAGTAGCACCAGAGCAGGGAATTACCCATCAATGCACAGCAGAGGAAGCATATTGTGCCTTTCTTAGACCAAACTGAGGTGCATAGTTGTGGGGATGACTGTTTAGCAAGATTTGAGATAGGGGGTAGCTGATGTCATCCTTAAGGTCAGGTACATCCAGCAGCCTCCAGCCAGGGAGGACCGTGAGCAGGCTCAGAGGTGAGGGAAGTGCAGGCTGTGCCCACAGAGGGGCTCGAGTGTTGACATTGCTCCAAAGTGCTAGGAAGCCCCTCATGGTATTGAACGCTCTCAACCCTGGCGGGTGACAATGTGGAAGTGGGGATGAAGAACAAGGCATGGGCCACGCTTTCTGCTGGCACAACACACTTCTCACGGGGACTTGTTCAATTCCCTCCTGGTCATTCCCTTCATGAAGCAATTTGTGCTGACAGGACCGTGCCTGGGGCAGCCGACTGGCTGCTCAGCTTTGCACACACAGCTCCTTGGCTAGCGCTCATCGAATATCACCATGACACTTCTTGTTATCACTTGCTAAGTTCTCTTTTTCCCCCCAGCATAACCCAAGTGCTGAGTAGAGGTTCCCCGGGCTCACTAGAGGGAAGAGGCGCTGGCTCTGCCAGGAGGAATAGAGCCAAGGGATCAAACAGCAACCATCCAAACCCAGCTCTCATTTTAAGTCAAGGGCCCTATTTTTGAACTGCTGTTTGCAGACTGGTTGCTATGAGGCCAGTGCCTCTGTACAGCCCAGTATCTGGGAGCAGGGATTCGTAATGAAGTGTCTACAGATGCAAATGTGAGGAAGCAGTAATTTCCCCATCATTCTCTCCCCTGAGTAATTAGATCCCTTTTCTTTATTATTGCAGAGAAATACCACAGTCCTCCCAAACATTTCCAACCACAGCTTCACTTCTGAGCTTACTTCTGAGAAGTAAAAATCTGCATTGTTTTTACATTATCAATGCAAAATTCCTTTAGTGGAACTCAAATGAGAGCCACCTTCTAAGCCAAACCACAGCACCCTGGGCAGCCTCTGCCCAGCCTGGCCCTGCTCTGCAGCTCCCATCACCCTGCATCAGGCCATGGGAGAGTTACTTTTGTCTTGAGGAAACATTCTTGGTTCTATGAAAAAAAAGGAGTGTTCAGTGAAGAAGGAACTAGAGGCTTTAGGAAAGGCATGCAAAACATCCTGTCCTCAGGAGCTGCTTCTGGGGTTTTGTGGTTTTGCTGGGGCTTAGGCCAGGGCTGCATGAACTGCCCAGCGTGGTTGCTCAAAGCAACTTGTGATCTTAGGACTTTCTGTTCTTACAGATTAGCCTCACCAAACTCTGCTGTTGCTGTTCCCTGGTCAGGGTTTTCTTACCTGTGCACCACAAAGAAAAGGAGAAGCTTTGATGCATTCAGAGTTTCAGTTCCTGAAAGCATGTGAACATGCCTTCTCCATGATGGAGACATATCCATCTCTTTGTTGGCTCTTCTCTAAAAACTCTTGAAACTTGCTCTTTAACGATTACACCATGATGTTTTTCTCAGAATTATCACCCACCAGAAAAAGAGCTAGAATCCTATTTTTTTTCCTATCCACTTATATGAACAAAAAAACTCTTGTGGTCCCCCATCATTTCCTTCTTTCCATGAAGTCAAGCCCAGAACTACACACTCGAGTACAAACAGACTCTTCCCCTCACGACATCACAGCCCCACACCACACCTCACACAATGCCCCGGTTCCACCTCGCCCGGCGGCGGGAGGGAAACGTGCTGGGCAGCCACCATGGAGCGGGGATACAGAGCCTACCAACAGGCGTGATGCGCACCCAGCACCAGCCCCCGTAACTCCAGTGCCTCTTGCACAATGGATGAAAACACGGTGCTCAGAAAGAGAGGCTATATCGTAGGTGTCACTCTGGGGGAAGGCTCGTATGGCAAGGTGAAAGCAGCCTACTCTGACAGATTGGAAAGCAAAGTGGCAATAAAGATTATCAACAAGAAGAAAACACCTCAGGATTTCCTGGAAAAGTTTCTGCCCAGGGAAATAGCTGCTTTGAAATGTATGGACCATCCCTCAATAGTCAAAACTTATGAGATATTTGAGACCAATGTTGGCAAAGTGTACATCGTGATGGAACTGGGGGAAAAGGGAGACCTCCTTGACTACCTCAAGAGCCATGGACCCATGAAAGAGGACGTGGCCAAGAGGAAGTTTCTGCAGTTGGCTTCCACTGTCAAGTATTGCCATGACATGGATCTTGCTCACAGGGACCTAAAATGTGAGAACATCCTTCTTGATAAAGACCTTAACATCAAGCTGTCGGACTTTGGCTTCTCCAAAACCTTAACTCGGGATGAAGATGGGCAAATTGTGCTCAGTAGAACTTTCTGTGGGTCTACCATATATGCAGCGCCTGAACTGCTACAAGGCATTCCTTCTAATTCCAAGATTTGTGACATATGGAGCCTGGGAGTCATCTTATATATCATGGTCTGTGCATTAATGCCATTTGATGATTCTAACATCAGAAAAATGGTCATCATTCAGAAACAACACAGGATTCACTTCCCTAGGTCTAGAAATCTAAGTGCGCTGTGCATGGATCTCATTTACCGCATGCTGCATCCGAAAGTGTCGAAGAGGTTGAACATAGATCAAGTTTTAAGCCACCCTTGGTTGCAGACTCTAAAACCCCCATCTCGTTCCTCTGTGGACATTGAAGAGGGTGAGAATGTGTCTGAGCACAAGGGGCAAACAGACCCATCTTCTGCAGCTTGCAACCTAGAGGAGGATGAGTCTTCTACCCCGGAGACAGTCGTTGCAGTTTTGAATGCTGCCAGCATTATGTCCACTGCAGAGGGAGATGCACCAGCTACTTTGACAGATGTCACCGAAAGAGCAACTGCTTAACAGTTTGACCATTAAAAGCACGTTACTATCGACAATTTTCATGATGTCTCCTGATGATGCTTTGGGACTGAAAGTTAGATTAACACAGGATAACTGCAGGCACTAGTCTACGTTAAAAGTTTATGTGCCCTCTCCAGCGGCAGAAAACTGCTCCATTCAGAGTGCTTGTACTGGAAACTCAGGTTTCTCCACTGAGAAAGAGAGGAAATAAATGCTAGACACTTCGAGTGAGGCTATATGAATATGTTGTCTTCAAAACCAGAGAAAAAGATTACAAAATACAGTGTTCTTTATAAAATTCTTCCATTACTGTAGAGCATGGCACCATGAACTGCCACCCTGGAAGCACTTTGCAAAGTTTTCTAATTCTGCACCAGTTCCCATGAAATCCATGTCCTGGAAAGCCAACGCATTTAACTTGCAACTTAAGGCAGCAAGTCTTGTTTTGGATGTCATTCATCTCCAGTCGCTCCTCTCCAGCCTCACCAGAGGAGGTTTCCTGGCAATGCAGGTTTACTCTCTTCTTCATCATCTCACTGGACTTCTGCACCCAACTTAAAGCTCAGGTAAATATTTCCCTGGATTCACTCTGGGGTTTACTAACTCTTTTTTTTTTTTTTTTTTTTTTTTTTCCCCCCCTCTTCCCCCTCTTCTCACTGTCCCAAATGAACATTTAGGTCTAGATTTGAATTTAAGGTGCGAAAGGAGGCAAGAATGATGTTTAGCAACAACTCAAAGTAGCAAACATATTGCACAAGACAGCTCCCTCCCACCCATGGAACCAGAGGTATCACGCAAGCTGTAAAGAAGTGAGTGTGGCAAGAGTGCTAATCCGTGCCACGAAAAAGGCTGAGGCTGGACAGTTCAGCTTCAGGGAGACTGAGCAGAGCTGTCCGTGACACAAGCCAGGTTCATACCCCTTCCCTGCTCCCTCCATCCTTTGCCAAGCTCTGTAGTCTCCCCATTTCTGAACAAGGTGCAGATGGTTATGACAGGATACTAGTAAACTCCTGTGGCCCCAAGTCCTCAGCTTCTTGCTATTATCTTCATGCACTCAGCATAGCTTCACATACAAAAGCAACCTGCACTCTCCTTAAAAGCCTCACACAACTAATAGCCATCTACCTTAAAGAAAAGATGGCTGCAGCCTTCGTCTTGCAGATGACTTACCTAGTGCTTTGTATTTTTTAAGCAGGCATTTGTTCTCTCAGCAGCCACAAGAAGTAGCCAGCCTCACCCCACAACAGGAACAACTGCACAGGCTGGTAGGGTTAGGCGTGGGGAAGTCACCATGCATGGCATGCATACGCCTCAGCATCACCAAGAACTCACTCGCCAAACAAGACTAACTCTAAATGCTGCCACTGTTGGAAATGCAGCTTCCAAGAGGCAGGGAGCAAGGGGGAATGCAGATCCCTCCAAACACTTCTCCTCCTGTGTCAGGATGCAGGCTTGCATCTTCTGCTCTCCCCCCTCCACCTGTGCCTTCCTCCTTACCTGCTTCCTGGAGCATCGGTAGTGAGGTCCTTCCCAGGACACAGCTCCATGCTCGACCGTCCTTTGATCAGACCCAACATGGACAGTCTTGTTCTGGCATGATGAGAGTTGAGGCTTGGTTCTCACCTCCTTGAAAAATAAGTATCTCCTTTCCCTCCTACAGAAGGAGAAGATGACTGCTGGTGTTGAGAATTATTTCTTTGTGAATAACAAAATGATAGAAGAGGGGAAAAAAAGAGGAGCTATTTATACTTACAGGATAAAAGTTCTAGAGAGCCTCTTTTTAAAGTTAGCCTTGCTAATACACATCCTAGATCTTGCCTTTGACCACAAAAGCAATTTCGGTGTTTACAAGAAATGTCCAGGACTATCCTGTGCTCTTGGCAGAGTTGAGGACATCCACGGAGCCTGACAGACATGGAAAAGACCGCTGCAGACCCACACACTGCTAGAGCAGCCGTGGACGCCATCGGGGATATGCTAACATATTGAAAAAATGACAGAGCTTCTGGTGAAATCTCTCCTATCCCTACAGAAAACTCTCCTGAGGGGATGATCTACCTTGCATTTGATTTCTGCCAAGAGAACAGAAGGAATTTACATTTGGTTAAGGATGCATCACACTGTCAAACTTTTGCGAAACTCAAG
Organism: Crypturellus undulatus; assembly: GCA_013389825.1. NCBI lineage: Eukaryota > Metazoa > Chordata > Aves > Tinamiformes > Tinamidae > Crypturellus > Crypturellus undulatus. The sequence goes on from VWPW01010388.1 coordinate 66,860, forward strand.
AAGTCATCAGTGCTCACACAGCCACCACGAGGCCTTCCAGCATCAAAGTACCAGCCTTGTTCTGCTTTCCCAGGAGCGGTCTCCCAAAATCAGACACCTCTACCCTAAAAACACAGATGTCTGCCCACGTCACCTGCAAACCTCCCAGGTATAATTTTATACACGCCTGCTTTGAATTGTCTTCAGTTTGAGTCTGGATCAGTCTTCAGTCCGAGCACTTCCGTGGCTCGCGTCACTGCACACGTGAAGGAAGGTGAATCAACATGAACATCTAGATAAATCATCACATGAATGGCACACTCTGCTTGCTGTGCTCCTTGTGGAAACCGTTCCCAAGGGGTCTCCATCACCCAGTACTCCTCAAAGAGGAGCACGTTACATGTCCCTTTTTGTCTTATTTCCCCCTTGAAAGGTTGGTCCCAAGAGGCTTCTGGGGTGGAAAGCAGCAGAAGCAAAAGCAGGCTCCAAGCCAGACTAGTCCCAGCAGGATTTCTGAGAGAGAAAAGAATCTCTCTGCTCTCCCCACCCAGCAGTGGGGGATGCTCAGGGATACCCCAGCATCTGCTCCGCTGCAGGGTACCTGCATGTCCTACCCGTCCAGATGTCTCCACACTGCCCTTCAAAGTCTCAGCCTGGGGAGCAAGAGGGAACTGTCATAGAGCAAGGGGAAGGCTCCTGTCCAGGAGCCCCCATCAGCACATTTCCAATCCCAGGGATGCCCCCCAAAACTGCAGGAAAGGTCACAGCAGGATGCACCGCCTGGCGACACAGGGATGTTGCCCCTGCCGCTCACTGCCCTGCTGCTTTCTCAGCCCTCACAGAAGAGGGGAAACGAACCACCTCTTCAAGGTTGCGTTCAGAGCTCCTCTGCCCCTAGCACGTTTATTTTTCCCAGCAAGGCTCAGAAACTGTCCCAGCCCTGACTGTCCGAGAGCCACCGCAGTGCAGAGCACAGCACCAACCCCCGGCTGGAGCGGGAAAGCTGGGACAGCCAGGAGCAGCAGGGAGCGCGGAGGGAGGCGGAGGAGAAAACAAGCTCAGACCAGGGCCTGTGCACCCTCACAGAGGGGTCCTGCATTTTGGGTAAGCAAGCACATCATGGGATCATGAAAAAAAAAAAGAAAAAACATTTAGCTAAACTTTCTGTGCCTATTTTGTCAGTCTAGTTCTTAAAGGGCATTTCAGAAAACATGGAAGTTAGTAAATGGATTCTCCTTATATGCATGCATGAATATCTGATTAACTTTACTGCCTAGCTTCAAGAAAATGTTTAGCCTTTATTTATTTCTAAACTAAAGAAAAATTATTCATTTCATGCAGTTGTTATTCCTATCAATGCTATGTTGATTGGAGAATTTTTTAAATAAACACTATGAAAGTGCTTTGAAAGGATTTTCATAGCATTTTCATAGCCAAAGGAAGTGAGTTTTGGATATGGCAAGAGGCAGCCCCCCTCCAAGATAAATAATGTAGCAAACATCCAAACCCTCACAGAAGTTGGAGACACTCCTCAAAGAACTGTATAAAATTTTTCCTGGGTTAGACAGTGCCTGATTATAGCAAATATCAAACCTGACAAACATTACGTAGACTGTCCTGTGTTTTGGTGTGGTGCAAGTGTAAACATTCGTCTCTGCCCGCTTCCTGCTCCAAGGTGCTCACTGCCTCCCTGGGCTCCCGCACGCAGCACAAAAACTCATCTCACATTCAAAGGTCAGCTCACATGGGGGCGAACACAGCTCTGCGGGCAGCTGTTGCACGCGTAAAGCAACTCTTTGATTTTGGAGATAATTATGAAAATTACCCAAAAACTTCAAAGAAAGAGGGAGGGGGGAAGCCCCAGTTTGGCTGTATCATTTCTGTTCTTTAGAATGACATTGTTATCCATTCTAGTGAACTACGCACGACTGTTCCTGGCCCTGGTTTCATCAAGTCTTTGAAGTCGCACACGTGGGAGCTGAAAGACCAATTTGAAAAAGCTGAAATCAAAACAGCAAAACCCCCAGAGGCTGATTATGGTGAGGCAATCAACATACAAAACAACAGAAATCCTCTGAACAGTTTTGAAAAAGCTGTTAGCATAAGGTTTCCTCTAGAATACCAGAACCTGGAAGTCAAAACACAGCTCAAGCATCAAGTAAGGGTTTAAGAAGGCAGCTGCAAAGCCTACAAATGCAGCCAGTCCTTAGCACTGCAAAACACAGGAGCTGAGCGAATTGAACCTTCAACTCAAAACAGCATTAATGAGAGCGCTGCTTCCTTGCCCAGTGAACCCACGTAACTAGTTTACCAACACATGTGAAATTTCAAGATAACCATCAAAAAGTGCTCATACTAAATTTCACTGTATTGAGAGGAAGAAAATGGGGAGAAGAAAATGTTCCCAAAGTATAAATACTTCAAGAGTGCTACTTCACTGAATTACTTCAGAAAAACTTTCCACACTTTTATGTTTTAGGAAACGGCTTGTTTTGTGAACGACATTATCATCAATCAATTTCTTGTCCTTTTTATCTCAAGGAAAAGACACCTAAAAATGACCAAGCAAAGCCTGAAGAAGCCAGCCCCAGGAACAACATGCATACTCATGTTAATTTTTCTTTTAAAAAGCTATTAAAAATACCAGTTAAAGAAAGCCCTAAACATAGTTTAATCACTCCCTACCAAATTATTTTAACACACAACTGAGTACCTGACTAACATAAAAGCAGATACAAAAAGTGTTAGAATGATTTTATAAAAGATGAAATAGTTTACGCTACATCCATCCCTTCAGCAAAACCTAACACAAAGATCACTTATGAATGAGGTAGAATTCAAACCGATGCCAAGTTTTGCCCTGGATCGCAGCACCCTGCAGCTTCCCCGCAGGGCTGGAAAAGCTCCTTCGATTCCCAGGATTTGTGACATCACAGAGCCACAGCACTGGGCACCCGTGGGCCCCGGGCAGCGCAAAGCGCCCGGGCAGCCACCATGGAACAGCATCATGCAGCGTGCTGGTACGGATGAGGCGCCTCCGGCCCCCCTTACTCACCGCCACTCCCATACGATGGAAGATATCATGGTGCTTGGGAAGAGAGGCTATAATGTGGGCGTCACACTGGGGGAAGGCTCGTACGGCAAGGTGAAAGCAGCCTACTGCGAAAGACTGAAATGCAACGTGGCAATAAAGATTATCGACAAGAGGAAAACACCTCAGGATTTCCTGGAAAAGTTTCTGCCCAGGGAAATAGCTGCTTTGAAACGTATGAACCACCCCTCAATAGTCAGAACGTACGAGATATTTGAAACATTCGTTGGCAAAGTGTACATCATAATGGAGCTGGGAGTAAGGGGAGACCTTCTGGACTACATCAAGGTTACCGGAGCCATGAAAGAGGACATCGCCAAGAGAAAGTTTCTGCAGTTGGCGTCCGCCATCAGGTACTGCCATGACATGGATCTTGCTCACAGGGACCTAAAATGTGAGAACATCCTTCTTGATAAAGACCTCAACATCAAGCTGTCAGACTTTGGCTTTTCCAGACCCTTAAATCGTGATGAAAATGGGCAAATTGTGCTCAGTAAAACCTTCTGTGGGTCTGCTGCTTATGCAGCCCCCGAAGTGCTACAGGGTGTTCCTTGTAATCCCAAGTTTTGTGACATTTGGAGCCTAGGGGTCATCTTATATATCATGGTCTGTGCATTAATGCCATTTGATGATTCTAACATCAGAAAAATGGTCTGGGTTCAGAAACAACACAAGATTCATTTCCCCAAGTCCAGACACCTGACTGCAGCATGCAAGGACCTCATTTACCGCATGCTGCATCCAGATGTGTCTCAGAGGTTGAACATAGATCAAGTTTTAAGCCACACTTGGTTGCAGACTCCAGAAACTGCACAACCTTCAACAGCAGCAGCTGAAGAAGAGGGCGAGTGTTCCCAGAACCTACAAGAGCAAAAATCTGAGCAAAACCAGCAAGCAGAATCCCAACCTGCAGAAAAGGAAGGAGAGGAGGAAAAGGAATCCTCTCAGTTATAGCTGGTTTTAACAGTATCACTGCAATTACCTAACTCGTGAACTCCTAGGTTTCAACTTCTGGTTCTGCAAACCTTTCAGAAATAGTCCTTGTCTTCTGCTTTACAAGCATGGAAGATGCAGTGCATCTGCTGAGCCAAACGAACATCTTAACACTACTCTACTCAAAAGGCCTATCTCTGATATGGTTTGCAGGGGGCAGAAGTTACTGCTGGATGCACATTGGGAAGCTTTCCTTCAGGTCACTGTGCTGTTGACAGGCATTTGCAGATCACTGCTCACTTCTCTCAAGCTCCTGTTTGCACTCATCGAAGGAGTTCACACGTGCATTAGCCACGTTGTGGATTCAGTATCACAAGGGCAGGGCAGGTTATTAGGAAGTGTCGGCTGATGTCCAAAACTGTATGTGTATACTGTTCTCACAAGGTACTAACTCTCTCGACAGGCCCCTTGTACACTCAAGATCATCAGTTTAAGCTCTGGTGAAATTAAAGAGAAGGCCACTAAAATTCTGGGTCCTGTCTTAGTATATACACAGTTGGAACATGGAACTGAGGAGCTTAGACTTGACTGTATCTTTGTTTTTATGTCACAAGACCTATCTCCCTTTTCTGCAAACCACAAAAGGAATTTTGACACACTACAGAAAGGTTTAGTCAACCTTTGAGCAAGTATTATCACATTTTATAAATAGAAATATCTGTACACAGAAGTATTGAAACGCAGTCCACAGTCATCTCAAAAAGAGAAAAATATCTTCACAAAATCCTTGCTGTTTTCCAAGAGTCCAAACTTTCCTCTGACATTGCAGGAAGCATCCATATGCCTTGTGCAACATACCCCTGCGGTTCCAAAGGAAGCTATAGCACAACAGAAAATGTTTTGTTTCCAAAAAACACATCATAGGCTACTTCGGCTATGTGGTCTAACAGTAGAGCCGGTCCCAGACCTAGAAAACTTCTGGGTCCTCTCTGACACCTTCGTATAGCTACCCCTTAATACTGATGGTTCCACAACATCCACTTGGCAGCTAATTCAGTATCGCCTTGATGATGAAAGGAATATTTAGAAGAAGTTAGAAATTCTTTAGAAGAAATCAGATGCCTTTCTTCTTTTAGGAAGCTGCAGTAAATTGTCTGTGATTGATGTAGTATCCTGAGACACTGGTGTCTGAGACACTGTCCTTGGCACTGGGGTGCCAGTGGGGGTACGGGTCCCACCTGCGGGGGTCTTGTAACCAGGTGTTCCTGTGTGGGCCGGGGAAGGGGTATAGCTGGCTCGCAGCGCTTTGTCCGTGTATTTACTTGCAGTCCTGTTTACCAGCCGTTGCAAAGCTGGTGACATAGCTGGGCTTAGTCCTTTGGGAGTAAGGCTGGAATAGAATTAAAAAAATTAAAATATTTTACACTAAAAATCTGCCATTTATCAGGAAGAGCATCAATACCCCCACAGGAGAGGTTGGTGGCCACTACCCCAGGCCAGACCCACTGGCTGTAGAAGTCATTTTACAAGCTGGTAATTGCAGCCCATCTCTCTAGAGATCTACAATAACACAGACACATCTAACATCCCTCGCAAATATGAACAGCACTGCCTGTCTTTCCCTTGAGCCTGCTTTGTCCTTCGTGTGACCCAATTAAGCAAGCCTGTTCATGCCACCTCTTACTGCAACATGGCAGGTCATATTTCTGGGGCAGTGCCTAGGTGCTGTAGGGCAGAACAGTAAGACTCACAGGAGGGAAAAACCAAGATCAGCCACTAACCACATTTCCTTGGGAATTAAGTCTCTTTTTACTTCTGAAACATTTTAGCTCAACCTCTTCCTGCTTCCAGCACTGTAATTCCTCCCTTTCTGCATACATTGATTTAAATCCCCAATTCTGCTGTCAGGCTCTTTGCAGGCAGAACACAAGTCTTACCTGGCTAGGTTTTCCGTGACTTTCCGAAGGGCCTCCTGCTTTTTTGCTCGGTTTTTAGCTGCTACTTCGTTGGCCATCTTAAGTCCTAGCCTCTCACGGCGTCCAGGCTCCAGGATCTATAAATACACCACATAGTTCACTCATCAGTGTACCAATATGAGTGCTGCATAAATGAGTCAAAGCACCTTCACAGTTGTACTGCAGCCCACAAGGATCTAAACTGGGGAGGACAGAGGACAGCCCACTCCTCTCTGCCGCTCTAAAAGCCAGAGAGGACACAGGGAGACCTTCAGCCTGCCTTAGCAACCAACAAAATTAGTAGAACCAGTTCAGTCAAGGAAGCAGCCATTACCTCTAGCATTTCCTCCCGCTGTCTCTCCTAGACAAACAATGTCACCTGCGTCTTGCCTAGCCCAGCCTGTAGCCAGCCAGCTCGCAGGCAAACATACACATTGCTAAACAGCGGGCAAACCAGCCAAGGGCTTCAAAGTCTGACAAAACAGAGGCCCATACAGCAAATTACACCTTTTCTAACTAAAGGGTCTCAGGTGGCATGGGAAGGTGCCATTAGGAAATCCAGGGTACCTTCTTTGCCCAAAAGTGATATAGCTGCCTCTGACTGCGACAGCAGAAAGATGACAGAAGGAAGCCAAAGATTTCTACTTTCACACATCTCTCCAGCAGGAACTTAAGGAAAAATTTCTTGACAGTGAGGGTGACAGAGCCCTGGAACAGGCTGCCAAGAGAGGTTGTGGAATCTCCTTTTCTGGAGATCTTCCGAATGTGCTTGGACACAGTCCTGTGCCACGTGCTCTAGGTGACCCTGCGTGTGCAGGGGGATTGGACTAGATGACCTCTAGAGGTCCCTTCCAACCTCAACCATTCTGTGATTCTTCAGAAAGTCACTTTGTCTGGGCCCATTATAAAATATTGAGTCTCACCCGCTCACCAGCAATGAGTGTTCCACCCAGGTGCCTCCACCAGGCAGCTTTCATGTGGAGCCACATTCACCTCCACCCTCCCAGCAGAATCTAGATCATTATTCTCAAGGACTGAAAACACAGCCCTGATGTGTCACACACCTTACAGCGACATTAGTCTGCAAGTTAATCAGTTCTTTCCCCTTTTTAGTGCACCCTCCCTTCTCATCCCCCCAAAACGGAAGAATGGCATGCTGAATCCTAGCATGAAATACCTTGAAGGCTGGTCCAGGTGTTCTGTCCACATACGGCGTTTCTGATCCCTCTAAACGCAAAGGGGTGCTTTCAATTTCACCCCATGTCATAAAAGGAGATTCATTCACACCTGAAACAAATTAGAAAAGTCAGAGTGATGCAAGACATTTTTGTTTGAGAGAGAGAAAAAGAGAAAAAAAAAGTGGGATCACAAGGGTTAAAAAAAAAAATCACATCCTGTGTTTAACAAGAACATGTGGATCCTATTATGAGAGTAGGATCTGAAATCCAGAGGACTGCCTATAGCTGTGTCACCCTCTAGGTTATAATGCTAGCACTGTCCTTTCAACATGTTTATTTTTCCGTTTGCTGCACTTTTGCTTAGAACTCTTTTTTCCCTCTACAGCATTAGTCTTCCACTCTGCTATGTTATGAAAACACAGTGAACTATTTAAAAGCAGAAAAACGGGTAGATGACTTTAGACAGATTAACAGACAGACAGACATACTCAAGTTGTCTGTTGGCTAGCATGTGACAAACTGTATCTTTCCTAACAGCTACAGAATAGGTTCCAAGAGCCTGATTAAATCACTGGCTAGGGAATCTTACTGTCCAAAGTATGGAAAAATGCATTTACTCTGCAGAAAAGAGGCATGTTGCAAATGCCACCTACAGGCTCTTCAAAGGAAAAGCCTCACTTTGTTGCTGGTGAGGAAAGTCAGGAAAACATAGTGGTTGATGAAGGAAAGCTGAAAACTCGGACATCACATTTGAACTAAAAGAAAATTACTATGTTCTACGTAGAAGTAATCCACAGCTAACATATCTAAACAAAAATAATCTACAGCACATAAGTGCATTTGAAGAGAGAAGCTAGAAAGCAGTAGAGGTGGAGAAAACCATAGGCTAGATCACAAACAGAAGCCTCTGTGCACCAGTCTGAACCACCACTCAACAAACTGCCCAACACACTTTTTTTTCATGAATGTTCCCCATTTTGCTAGATGGGCAATTAAACTTGTTGGAACTTTAATGCTTGTGAAAAGTTTGAGATCCTTTTAGGCACTAGAAAAGCACTGCCCAGAAATAAAACAAGCTCCATAGCACCCCAATTGCCCAGAATGCCTCACCCTATGTGATTCTCATGCAATTGCAAGGCAGTGTGTGCAGAGCTTCTCAGATACTTCACAACTTCTGTCTCCAGTGGCTGGAGTAGAATCTAACCATTGAATCAAGTTGACACACACTACGCACCAGACAGCCAGCAGCTAATTAGACACATGCAGATAGATTGCTTACCTACTTGTCTAAACATCAACAATAATATCCCAGTGCTAGATAAACAGTACATTGTGATAAATGAAACATTAATCCTCTCACTTCACAACAGCCAAGACAATTCTCTTACCAGGAGCAGGAGAGGGTGTAGCCACAAATCCATATCCATTCACTTTTGGAGACTCCTGGGGTATCAGCTCTTTCCCATCTGGTCCCACTTTGCCCTGTTTGTACTATAACAAGAGACACATCATTCATTTGCCTTTGAAGAAGGATATAGATCAACTCTATTCAGCACACACAGAAGTTCTGCTTTATGAACAACACAGGAAGGCAGAATGTAACAAGGTTTTGATCAGAAGCAACAAAAGTCATCTAACCTGAGCATTAAGTGCTGCAGCTTGTTGGAGCTGGGATTTGCTCACGGCTTGACTAAAAGGATCCTTCACAAAACGGGTGTTTCGATGGACCACTTCCCTGGGCTTCTTAAATATATCATCCTCATTGGGTACACCTGGAATGATATATACAGATTTTTAACAAAAAGTTCAGGTCCTACTAGGCAGTGTGCCCTGAAGTCCCAGTGAACATAAGACTGGCCATGCATTTCTATGCGAGAATGCAGCAGCAAGTGCAATTGTTTATCTCCAGCAATTTAAAACAATATTTGCACTAATCTATGCTGTTTAACACCTAAAAGCTATGAATAAATTAAGGTTAGACTTCTGTGGAACATCAAAGTACAGAAAATACTGATTACCCATTTACAAAGAAAAGCTGAGATTACTTCATGATTTGCTGTAGAAAACTACATGTTATCTGAATCTTACATGAGAAAAACAAAATGCAGCATAACCACAAAGAACTGCTTAGTCCATCTGTAGAAATACTAATAGCACTGTCTGGAATGAGACCACTCAAACCAACAGTTCTCCTGAAGGCCTCACACACCTCACCTGTAGGATAATACATGAGGGTATTCCGAGCCGTGTACTCCCACGTCTCCAGCCCAGCTTTCACATTTTCAAGGGCCTGCTGCTCTGCTGAAGGAAGTGCCAGGTTGTCATTTCGTCTCTAAAAGGAATATAAAGAAAAAAAAAAAAAACAGGTCTGAAAGAATCCTGCATTGTTCTAAGCAGGCACACACATCTGGAAGAGTTCAGTCCCTCTTCATCTACGTGCCCCCTCACACCTTGCATCTGCATGGCAAAAGCCCCCTCCCGACAGCAAGCATTCTAAAAATATCCTCTTCCTACATGGACTTGCAAACAGGAGTTCCATATGAAGTTCTGGCATAAAAAAAAAAAGTCAAGGGAAGACTAAAGGTTTAACTTCTCAGAAAGAATTTGTTTATGATTTTGTTCATTTTGTCTTGCGACACTTATACTGGGTTCAAGGTTCTTTTATTTTTTCCTCAATCCACAAATCAAAAGTAAATCATTATCTTCATTGCCCAGAAAAGGAAGAGCAAGCTACATTACTCATATCTAAAATAATAACAATCTACAAGGCCAAAGCTTGGGAGTATTCAAATATTCCCATAGACAATACAGCTACTGAAGCATCTGACATATTCGCAGACTTACCCACATACTCTTAGCATCCTAGTACCATCAATGTTAACACAAAGCAATTGGAAGGCAGTCAGCCACTGTTTAAGTTACCTCATTTGAAAGTTCTCACACTAATCAAACTAGTCAAATACTTTCAGGAGCTATATGAAAGAGATTTTAACTGATATTGTCTGTAGTAGGTATCACCTATGTACTTTTTAGAAGCTATGTTGTCATTGAACAATCAAATAAGGCATAGGAAATTCTTCCGCTAAATATAATAGGCATGCGGTACAAGAAAGCACAAGGTCTGCTCACAGAGTGCTGACTGGCAGAAAGACAAAGAGCTTGAGCACGAGAGCGGCTCTAATAGCTTTGCTTTCCTCTCAGTAACCTGATGTGACACAACTCCTTAGCTTTGGGAATATTTGCCTGCTCTCCACCTTTTAATTCTGGATTACAACAACAGATACGCACAAGGGGCCATGGAAAGCATATAATTACCACAAAATCTTTAAGGATTTACCTTAGCTTGGATAAAAAACATAATACTCAAAACAGTAAAAATACTCAAAAATCAGTACCAATCTTCATTAAAAAGCACTGCAGTTTAAATCTGTCACTGACATCTGGCAACAGGGTCAGCTCCTCAACACAACTGATTAGAAAGACTGATATATCAGTCCCAAAACATCTCCTGTACCTCCCACTAAGCTAGCTGAAGACTACAATTCTTCAGCATAGCTAGCCCTATCATTTACAATATTTTGTATTAGCAGTTGAACAGATTATTACTGGTAATAGAAATAAAAAACAAAATGGCAAAAAAAATCTAACTACAAATAATTAAAAAGTTACAGATGGAATATAATAATAAGAGTTACAGACGAAAAAAAACCAGATTCCTTCTTGTATCATTTCAGAAGAAATGAGATATGCTAGAGCCATTTTCCTACCTGGGCATACTCCTCTTCTGCACTGTAGAGCCAAGCATGTTTGACTTTCTCCTTCTCTTTAGCCACTTCCATGATTTGCTCAAATGATGCATTATCTTCACTCGTGTGTTTTGCTAAGAAGCTGTCCAGACTGGGAAGTTCATCTTTATCATCTTTTTCTGCTTCTCCTAACAAGAGCAGGGGAAGAAGCCCGAGCGTAATTAAACTTCCCTTTCTAAAAAAGGGCTGTATGTAGCCCTCTTAATCCCCTCTGAGAGTCAGCCTTCTACTGATCCACTAACAATTAAAATGAAGTTTGTGAAAGGAAAACACAAATGTGTACAAAAAAAGGACAATAATAAAGTATTTTGGAAAATGTATAACCAATTTTCACAAAAAAAATCTGTTGTGGTATTTGTAGCTATTCATGTTGAAGGAAAAATGCAAGAGTGGTCAGCTGCTAGCAGATAATTTTAGTAGTATATGAATTGTTTTGTCCCTAGTTTGTTGCTTACTGAATTTGTGACAAGAATTAATTTGTGTGACAAGAAAAAATTACTGTCTTCAAAGTAGTCAACTAAGGATTTATATAGCCATAAAGAGATTCACAACTGGGAATTCACAGATCTGTGAAGTATTACATCACATCTAACATCAGAGTGATTTTTTTTTACTACTATAAGGCTAAAGGAGATGGCTTATACATCTGCTAACTACCTCAAACCATTAAAAAAAACTCACAACAGTACCTTTCTGCTGCTGAAGAATTTAACTAGAGAAACAAGATTCCCCTACCTTCCTCTGCAGCTTTGAAGCCAACCTTGGATTTATTGGCGAGTGGAAGACGTGGATGCACTTCAGGGGTTTCAAATGTGGCTGGAGTAACATCTGTAACAGAAAAGGATTCCTGTGGTTACTAGAGCACAGAGCAGGGCAGAGGCAATGACATTTTGCAGCATATCAAGAGTCATGAGTCAAATAAGTCATAGAAGATGGTTATGAAAAGAGGAACTAGTGAATTAAAGATTTGTGAAGAGACTTCAAAATATTCTATGCAATTCAGTTTCAGCCATTGAACAATATTTGACTTTCATCTAAGATATTTGTCTCCTACTGAAAATTACACAGAACAGTAAAGCTCCTATATGTCTGCCGTATTATCTATGGCCTCACCCAACAAAAGCAGGCAGAAATGTTAATGTGGTAACAACCTTAATTTAGGACAGTGCCAGCACCCATAATAGGGGAAGGAAAGGAAGGCACTTGGTGACACATGGCTTTTGCCACAGGAGAGCTAAACTCAACAGCAAGAGCTTATCTAGGCTTTTGGGCTTCAGCATAGGAAACAACTGAATATCTTAAAGCAAGTACATAACTGTACACTCCATACTTGCTCTATGAAGCACTGATAATCATGAGCTCTCAACACCTTCTTTCTTCCTCAATATATTACTGTGTTATATTTCTACAGGTACAGTAAAAACACCTAACACAATAATAATGATTCAAAATCAGTGTCAGATTTTTTATAGTAAAATACTGCAAGTTAAAACAAATAACATGCTCTTGGGGACAGAACTGACAAAATACGCCTATAGGAATGGTTACTCTATAGTTGAGAATCATTTTCTCAAGAAATTATTAGCCACCATCAAAAAAGTCCAGTGTTAGATACTAAACTACTTGGAGACCAGATACTGGCTACTGCCCAACACAGTATATAAAACTGCACGTAGTATTGATTTTGATGCTTTAAAACAGTCATATTTTGTGTGAAGAGGCATAAAAGAGGCATTAGATATAACCCCTTATGTCTTTGGAAGGTTTTAACAAATTAGCAGCAAGGTCCCCATCTGTTAAGGTGGGTTTTTCACTTTCTCACGCAGCCCAGGACATAGAAATGATAAAAGAAAGAGGCTTTTTGGTTCAAATGCCGACACTCATAGCTGGAAAGTGAAATAGCCGTCGGGCTGGTGCTTACAGGGCGCGGGCGTGTCCCGGGCCGATCTGCCCAAGGAGGAGCCGAACTTGATGGCGATTTGCCTCATCTTCTCCAGGTCGCCGTTCTCCTCGGCCTCCAGGTACTCCTTCTGCGCCCGCAGCTTCTGCACGTCGGGGAAGAAGTCCCGCTGGATGATGGTCTCCAGGCCCTACGAACACACACACGCACCGGGCGGGCCGTGAGCGCCGCGCTCAGGCCCTCGGGCCTTCGGGCCCCCGGGCTCCGCGGCGCCGCGCGCCTCACCTCGATGTAGGCCTCCTCGTCCAGGATCTTCTTGGGGCGCTTCGTGGCCGCCGTCACCATCGCGGCGGCCGCGGGCCCGGTGGGCACCAGGGCACGGGGGGCGGCCGCCGCCGGACCCTCCATGGCGCCGCAAATAGCCCCTCCCTCCGCGGCCGCCGACGCAGAGCGCCGTGACGCAACGCGCCGTGACGCAGCGGGCGGGGCGGCGGGGAAAGGCCGCGCT
>VWPW01010388.1:80344-92586 GCA_013389825.1 Crypturellus undulatus
TGGGTCGCGGCAGCGGGGCGGCCCTGGCGCTCGGGAGCCGCGGGGAGGCTGCGAGCAGCGGGGCCAGCCGCGGCCTGGCCGCGCGGGGCGGCCTTGTTTACACCGCGTTTCGCAGGACGGTGTCTCGGTACATGCCCGTGTGCGCACACACACGGGCGAGCGGAGCGCCCGGCCGGAGCCCGCGGAAATGTGTGTGTGTTTGCCAGGGAAATCACCCCAGGGAGCTCCCGCATTGGCGCCAAGGGCGGCTCATGTGTCACAAACAGCGCACATGCATTTGCAGGGTGTTTTTTATATCTACAGTAGCAGAAGGAGCACAAACACTACGTGCAGAGAGTGCAGCGGCTGGAGGGGCTCCTGATACGCGCACGCTTGAAAGCGCCGCACGCTTTGGGCGGCGGCTTCTGCTCAGGCGCCTCAGGGACACGGCTTCTGCTTTATTTGTCATAGGGAAGGGCTGCAACTTGCAATGCGCTGCCTGCTGCTACCCGCGCGCGCCCCGCAGGGCCACGGAGGTTCCCTTTGGCGCCGTCGCTTCCCCTCGAGCCGCCCCTGCGGAGCGGCTGCCCAAGGGCGAGCGATTTCGGGGTGCTCCCGGGGTTGCCGTGCCGGCTCATGCCGCTAGCTGCTCTGCTCCGGGGACTGCTTCGGGCCGGGGAGGATCAGAGCCGAAGCGGACGCCCTCTTCTGATGCCGCCACTTGGCTCGTCGATTTTTAAACCAAACCTAAAAAGCCAAAAACAAGAAAGGAGGAATTCTGCACTGTGTTTGGTGCTTGCAAAGGGGCAGGCAGTTGCATTCCTAGACCTTACTGTGTGGCACTAAGTTTTAGGATACTGCCATGCATTTCCCCCATATAAAATCCCCTGCCCAGTCTGCTTGACACAATCCTGATCAGATACCTGTAAGGGACACAAGGCAGCTGCGATCCGACAGCAAACACCAAAATCCTACAGGCCACAGAAAAATGGAACATAGACCTGGATGGAGAGTTGTATCTGCAGAATTAGGTGCCTACTTGTGTGTGTGTGCATTTATATAGGTGTATCTACGGGAATGTTTATGGGGCTAGGCCACCAAAATAAACCAACGCAACCGAACTGTTTTATACTTTTGCATTATGTGGCGAACCTAAGCTGTGTTGTCTTAAATACCTAAGAGTTTTTATTTAAGTGAAGCCCTAAAAAAAAAAAAAAAAAAGATAGACTAATGCCTGGGGATTGGGTTTTCCTGGGGTGCTTTGTAGCAAACAGAGTGGCAAAATACTTATCCTGGCACCTCACCAACGAGCAGGATCTCACCTCTACCCTCTCCTCCTTCAAGTGAATGCGGTTTGCGAGATGCTCCCTGGTGACGACGTCTGGGTACTGGTTCTGATGGAAGAGCGTCTCCAGGGCCTGCAGCTGCTCCTCGGTGAAGATGGTGCGATGGCGGCGTGTGCGGCGCTGCATCTGCTGGCAGCTCTGCCGCTCGCTCGGGCTCCCCTGGGGACTCTTACAGGCGCTGACCGCAGAGTGCAAGAGCCGCATGGGCCAGGGCAGCCTGGCGTCTGCGGAGGAGGAGGCACAGTCAGCACCATCAGGAGACCAAGGACTGAAATAAAGTACCTGCTCAGGTGGGATCCACGTGTAGAGCTTGGGAGGACGTGCAGCAACTGGCTGGAGCATGAGGCCAGCAAGGGAAGGGCTCAGGGCATCACTCTGAGAGAAGGGCACAGGCTGCATTTTCCTTATTTACCTACCAGCTGTAATATGACCAACTCCAAAAAATCACTGGAAACCCACAGCCCAGGTAGGAAGGGAAGAGTTGCCTTTCAGTAATGAAATGGGGAAATTTTGAGCCTTCAGGCTTTAAGGCTTTTTTAACCTTAAATACATTTTAAGTTTTGTGTTTTTTAAGTTAAGTGTTTTTTAACACTTTTTTTGATTTTTTTTTTTTTTTTTTTTTTTGCTAGATACAATCCAAAAGTCTGTCCTTTAAATGACAAGTGAGGTTCCCCAGGGCTGGTGCCAGGCTCTGTGCCTTGGCACCGTGACCAGGACACGCTGCACAGAGACTTTCAACACCTCCGCATATAGGCGTTCAACAGTAAAACAGCAATGCCTGGTAACAAATACCACCTGCAGTTTTATAAACCTGCTCTTAGAAGTGTTGCTGAGAACGGGTCCAGCTGCCTCTTGCCTGGGCCGGGCTCTAAGAAAGCCACCCTGGCCACGTGGCAGGCCAGGCACTATATGGTTACTACAAACCCAGGCTTATCCCCATGCCCCGCACGGGCACCGCTCTAACGCCCCTTGCACAAGCCACATGCAGTGAGCACAGCCCAACACTCACCCAGCCAGCGTGGCGAGTCCTGCAGGGAGCGGGCGCTCGTGTGCGAGCAGCAGCAGCAGTTGCAACCTACAGCTTCCAGCTCTTCCTCATCGTCGTCATCATCGGGCAGGGAGCCGGCCGTGACCCCCTCACGCTCACACAGGGGCGTGGGGGCACAGTCCAGGAGCCCCCGGAGGCACAAGGGCACCAGGACCGGGGGGCTTTTCTCCGCCGGGCTGGCAAGGATGTTCTCGATGCTGAACGAGCACTGCTGCTTCGGGCCCCTCCTGCAGATGCCAACGCCAGGCGCCGGCTCCGAAGACATCCTGGACCGGCAGCAGCAGCCACGGACACGAGCTGCTCACGCTCAACAGCAATGGCTGTCTCTGAGTCAGCGGTGGATTGAGGAAAAAGACCTCTTATGCTCAGGTAGCTTTTAAAGTAGACCTTCGAAGCCATCCAGAATCACCGCTTTGCCTTGGGGCTTGGAGTGACTGTCATTCCTGCACCTGAGTTTGTATTTTATACACACCCTCACGCACACTTTTTGTTCGTTCTAACCTAGCTGCTTTATGACGGAAGCCATCCTAAATATATATATAAAGAGAGATATAATCCCTTTGGACAGAAAACCATAAACCCCTCTGTGAATAAAATAAATTCTAACTAATCTTGGCAGCTTTGTGAAGGGTTAGTGTGGATCTAAGATTTAGCTAATCCCACAGAAATGACTCAAGAAGGAAATCTGATTTCTCCATCTCGGGCATAGGTCTGAGGTGGTTATGATCTCCATTGTGCTGGAGCCTCCAATGCAAGGATGGGGGAGGATAGCTGTTCCCAGCCCGGAAACCGACTGGAGGATTAACTCCTTAAAAGAAGCAAATTATCCCTTTCTCTGTTCAAATGAAAGCTTCCCCATCAAAAGAAACCTGTCATATCATACAATATGAGAGAGAAGGAGAGTTCAGCTTAATAAAAAAATATTTTAATGCTAGCATAACCTTTGGCTGCACCAGAACTCTCTGTGAAAGTTGATTTATTTTCTGCTTTGAGCATAGGAATCGTGTTTTCCCTCCTTCCCCTTTCCCCCACCTCCATAGCTTTAATCACAATAATAATACAGATGCTTTGCATGTGTCTAACATACGCTTTGTAGGGATTCAAAGCCCTTAACAAATTAGATTAGTGGCAGCTCACAGCACCTCTGTAGCATAGATTAGTGGTGTCTAGTTGCCTGCATAGCCACCCACAAGGGGATCGGATCAGCTGTAGCCCTGCTCGCAGTTACAGCAGAGTTTGCAAGGGCAGCGGATGACAGCAATAGCGAGGCCCGGCGGTCGCTCACACGGGAATGTGGCCTTGAAGCCAGGGCTAACACTGAAGGAAAACACCATGGGCTGTGAGAGGGAGCGCTTCTTGCTGTTCAGTGAGTCCAGAGCAGCCAGAAGGATCTTTTTCCTTTCTTTTTTTTAGTTATTTTTTTCTCCTATCTCCTCCAGCTATTCTGATTTTGCAATATAATTTCTAACTATATTCAATAAATCTGTAAATATCTGCTGTAGACTTAAGGGAAAATTTCTTTGTAGCCCTGTGGTCTGTTCATTGCTACCTTGCTGACACACCAGTGCCACTGGAGAACCGAATTAGCCCCGGAGAACTGAGTTAGCACCGCTGGTCATTGCACTTTTCTCCCTGACTTCCATGGAAATGCCTGAGACAGGGACACAGGGGATGGATGTAGGGCTGGCTCCGCTCTCCCGTGTGCTGGGCAGGCCCAGGCTGGCAAGCTGGGATCAGACGGGCTGTGGGCAAGCAGGATCCGACCCTCTGCTCCCAGCTGCAATAACCACACGCCCCAAGCGGATTAAATTCTCATTCCCTATCCATAACAAAAACTGCCTTTCCCTGCTTCCCCTGCCTTCGCACTGCACATGCACTTAGCCTATTAGTATCTCTGCTGATTGCTTTCTTTCATTTGTCCCATACCTTTCACTTCAGAAAATGGACTGGTAATACTTCTTTTATCAAAGAATTACGGGATTTAGCACCCAGATCTTACAAAGAGACTTTTGATAGCTGCTGGTAATCAAATCCCAATCGGCAGACACTTCTCTGCACCCTCCTGCACCCTCTTACCAGAGAGGAATAAAGGAAAGGGATTATTGATGTTCTGTTTACTGAGCCGCCAGGAGATAGGATCGCTGGGCTATTTCATATTAGGAAAGAAAAGGAAAATAAAACAAGAAAGAAAAAAAATGCAGACAAGGGAGGACAATATAGATATAGATAAAAAAGAAACAGGCTCTTATCATTTTCTTATTGGTTAAGGAGATTCCAAAGCCATTATAGAGGATTAGCAAAAAGGTTAATCTGCTTTAGCCGTTTGCTTGTCAAAAGTGAATTTACAGGGTTTGAAAATCCTTCCTATGGTGAAACTGGAGAAAATCCCCCCTGCCTCCCCTTCCCCTCCGCAGGCAGCGCAGGGGGGACGGAACAGGGCCCACAAAGCCCGAGCACCCCTGCGACTCAGGCCTGGACACGCACCCTGCGGGCACTCAATCCCTCCTGTACAGGTATAAAGTGGCCGCGATGCTTGGGGTAGTGGAGAAGCAATTGTGGGAGCGCAAACGTCCTCATGCTTTGCAAATCCAGGGGAGTTCTGCTATTTTTAAGGGTAGCACTGAGGGCAGAGCTGTACGTGCCAGCCAGATTTGGACTTCCAAGTTATTTCTACAACAGAACAGAGGTGGATTTGGACGGTGAACACAGCTGGAAGCGCCGGCTGCCTGTGCCTGTCCCAAAAGCATCACTCGTCTGGACATGGGGCACCAGCACCAGGCTGGGATCCGGCTGCGTCCCCGGGGACACCAGGAGCTGCACGAGGACGCCTGCCCTGGTCCCCCAGCCTGCACGAAGGAACGCACGGAGAAGGCAACCCCAACCCCAGCGCCTCTGGGGAGCCGGGACGGGGGGAAAACCACCCGCTGGCAGCCGCGGGGCCGCCGCAGCACGGGCGCTGCAGCCCGTTCGCAGGGAGCAGCGGGACGCGGCGCGGAGCAGCCCGCCAGGCCCCGGCAGCACTAGATGGGGCTGCTGAGTCGGCAGGGCCCGTCTCGGGACTCTATGGCCGGCGCAGCGCGGGCGGCGGGGCCGCGGGCCATGGGCGCCGAGCAGGAGGCGCGGGCCTGCGCCGCCTTCTACACGCCGGACGGGCCATGGCCCGCGGCGCTGGCCTGCGTGCGGAGCCTGCAGCGCTTCGCGGGGTAGGGCGGCACCGCGGGGCCGCGGGCTCGGAGCGAGCCGGGACGCGCCAGCCCCACGGCCCTCGCCCCTTGCAGGAGCACGGCCAAGAGGTGCCGGGACGAGAGCCTGGAGGAGGCTCTGCGGCACTCGCGAGCCGCGCGCCAGGAGCTGTGGGTATTCAACGAGACGGCCGTGCGGCCCCTGCTCCGCTGCGTCCTGGCTTTCCAGGCGGAGGCGACCGGCAGCTCCAGCTCCTTCCAGAAACTCGAGCAGGTCGGTGGTCCACTCCGCAGGGTGCCTTGCGGTGATGCTCCCGCTGCTGGCACGATCACAGCAGGGGAAACCGCGTGGGGCACGGGGACTCTGTAACGCTGGGCATGTGGCGGAGGCTGCTCAGTCTTTCCGGAGCGACCAGCCGAGCTGACGCGGTTTGTGTCCCCCGCAGATCATCACCACGCTGGCGCCGAGGCGGGAGGCGCTGCTGTCCCAGGAGGTGGCTGCGCTGCTGGATGGGCTTGTGAGACGTGAGGAGGTGAGAGCTGAGTCCCCGGGTGTCACAGACGCTGGCCCCGCATCCCGGGGGATTGCGGGAGTGGGTGTTTTGGGCTGGTAGCAGCGTTACTCCTCGGTGGGAGTGAGGAGTGACTCCAGCACGGGGATGAGGATCCAAATCGAGCCCTATTGCTGGGGAACCAGAAGCTGTGGCAGGAGCTTTGCTCAGAGGCTGTTCTCCCCAAGGCACCGGTGTCGCGTACGGAGCATCCCTGCTGCTGTCGTGGTGCCGAGTTCAGACTGTCTGTCCTTCTGCCTTGCAGGTGCTGTCTGCAGAGGACCTACAGTCAGGTCAGTCTGTCCTGCTGCCCCAGGAAACCCATGGTGCACATAGGCCCCAGCGCCATGCGTGGGGACATAGCTTCGAGTCCCAGCCCTCCGTGCTCAGGGGAGGCAGAGCAGGGACCATAAAGGGCCACCAGGTCACTAGGGAGGTCCCCAGCAGAGCGTCTGATAGCACTGCCCGCTTACCTGGGGCATTTCAAAACCAGACAGGCAAAAATGGCTCGAGTCCTAGCCCCATTGCTGCCTCATTTGACGGTGAGAAGGGCAAGGAACAAACTGCGCCCTTGCCCACAGTGTGCATGTTCATGGAGGAGAGCAGCCCGGGCCGGCTCCACTGGAGGCAGAACCTGGCCCCGCTGCTGCAGCGTCTGGCTCTGACCTTGTCCTGGGTGCTGCAGAGCCCCTCAGCCAGCTCCGGGCCCTGGGGCTACACGGCTGTCAAGGTAGGTGCCTCAGCTCAGAGAGTGGGGAGGATCTGCACCCTGCAAGAACAGGAGCTGCTGGGCCCCCCCGCCCATGGATCCAACATATCTGCTTTGAGTGGCAGTCCTGTCCCTGAGGACCCATGAGGAGCAGTGTGGGTGTTCGCTGTTCACAGCCTCCCTGTGCTCCCCTCTGCTCCAGGCCTGTCTCCAGCTCTTCCAGGCACTGTCCAAGGATGTGGCCCCCCTGGTGTGGAGCAAGGCAGAAAGGAGCAAGATGCTGGAGTGCATTTTGGGACTGCTGCTGCAGGTCGTCATGGGCAAGGTCTGTACAAGCCTGGCAGCTGCCTGCCCAGTGCCCAGGGCTGCACGGGGCAGCGCTCACCCGGCCTGGGAGCAACACTGACATCCTCCCTGAAACAGCACTGGAGCTACCCCACTCCACTGGTCATTGCAGAAACAGTCCCGAGGGCCCCTATGTTGCCACCTCTGTGCTATGTGGGCACAAAGAGAAGTGGGGCTCACTGCAGAGAAGCGGGGCTCAAACGGGGTTTTGTTTCCTAAATGGTGTTTTCTGCATCATTTTGTAACTTTGTCTCCCCTGTGCATCCAGGCCCCGAACAAGGACACGCGGCTGCTGGCAGGCACTGCGCTGAGCATGCTGGTGAACACGGCCCCGCAACCCGAGAGCGGGGCCCGCGCCGCGCAGGCGCTCCTCCTGCTCGCCGATGAAGGTGCGCGTTCGTTCCTGAGCCGGGAACAGCCTCTTACCCAGGGGACAGCAGGGGCCAAGCACATTTGGGCAAGAGGGGGCACAGGCAACTCACCAGTAGTCCAAACCAAACTGCACTGCAGCATCCCGCTTTCTGTACCCTGGAGATCCTACTGCCACCAGTCTTGTCCAGCAGTAGCTCTCAGCTTAGCCAGGCGAGCTAGGGGAGTTTGTTCTTGGATAGTTTTGCAGCTTGGTACAAGTCTTTCTCCCATCTAACGTGGCTGCTTCCACCTAGGCGTGGGAGAACTGAGGTTTGGGGAGCTCATAGTGAAGGCCACCTCTGTCCGCGAGCCAGATGGATTGGAGAGGCTGGTGCTGGCCCGAGGTTTGCTCACCTGCTGCAGGATGGACATCCTCAGCTGCCAACTGGAGAGCTTCAGCCACCAGGTAGGATCACTCAGCCTCAAGCACTCGAGCTACAGGCTGCAGAGCTGACAAGCTATAAGCTGCTGCAGCAGCAGAGAAGCTCACAGTTCCCTGCCTCCTGGAGCGGTTTTCTTGCTCTGGAAAGCCCCCATGTGCCCACTCCCTAACACAGCCCTGTTCCTGCAGGCTTGCTTGCTGCTGGATGTGCTCTTCCCTGCTGTGTATGCCCTCAGCAAAGAGCGGAGGGACTGCCACTACTACTACTTTCAAGGTAAGAGACCACAACCTCACCATAGTAGAGCAGGGGAGTGTAGAGGATTCCCTGTCCTGGTGATGCACCACAGAGCTGCCAGGGCATTTGATCTTCTCAGGGAGAAAATTCTCTTCAAAATTCAGGTGACTGAATTGGAAACTGCTGTTAACATCTGTTGCAGCCCATTTAACTCTGTGCACAGCTATTTCTGTATATCCGTGTGGGCCGATGGAGAAACTGCCTACCTTGTGTGCAGGTTCCCGAAGTCCCCCCAAGTGACCCACACTGGGCCATGCTGCACATGGGTTCTCAGTCTCCCCACTGCATTAGACCACTTTCTGCTTCCAGTTTTCTCCCTCTGGCTGCAACGCCTCCAGGAAAGCCTGCCCAGGATCTGGTGCTTGAAGGGGAGCCGCATCCTGGCCGAGGACTCTGATCTCCTCAACCAGCTCATGCAGCTGCTGTGGAACAACGCTGAGACCCTGGTAAGGTCAGGTTGAGTCAATCCCCAGCACCCCTGTAATGAGAAACGACTCATGGTCGCACACTGGTTTCAGCCTGGCTCATCTCCAGGCCTCAAGGCAGGAGAGGGAACAAGCTCTAACCCCTCTCAGTGTCTGTCCTTCCCTCTGCCAGGTGGAAGGGGTGTCCGAGTTTATCCACAGCTCCTTTCGGCTGCTCCTGGAAATCTACTGTCTCGAGTGCCAGCACTTTGAGGATGAGGAGAGGCCTCTCTACAGACGGATGCTGAAGAGAGTCATCTCAATGCCGTGGCAAGTCAAAGGCAGATATGTACCTCTGTGTGCCATCGTCCCCTACGTGGGCAGTGAGCAGGTAGGGAAGCCCGAGCAGGAGCGGGAGAGTCTGTTTGGAGGAGCAGGAGGAGTTGGCTGCACTAGGGAGGGCTGATGCCTGTACCCACTGGCAGGGGGTGACACAGCATCCAACAGCTTGAGCCATGGGTGGCACACTAGGTAGAGGTGCCACTGCACGAACTGCTGGCACGCTCATAGATGAGACCCCTTAGCTCTGAGCTGCATCCCTAGGACTACAGGGTCCTCTCTGCTGCCCTCAGCACTGACGTGCTCCTAGGAACACTTTTTTTTCTCCTGGGCTCTTGGGATACCAGCAGTTGTTTGGTGCTAGTGAGTAGCCAGAAAGCGTTGCTTGTGGCTAAGATGCATCCCAGGTGCAAGACAAGAGGAGGCTGCACATCAGTCACAGGTCAAGTGTCCCTTGCAGTGATCATCTGCTTTTCTCCCAGGTCCTGGATGCCTACAGGGACCTGCCGCAGCACCTCCTGAGCTGCCTTGCCACCAACCACCTGTGCCCAGCCGCCACCGAGGTCTACAAGGCAGTGGTGCAGCAGCAGCGCACCGAGGGGCTGGCGGGGCAGAGCAGGGCCGAGGAGGCTCTGGCCGAGCGCTGGGCACTGCACTGGCTGCCGCTGCTCTCGCAGGCGCTCCGTTCCGTAGTGCCCATCCTCCAGAGCAACGCCACCAACCACCTCCTGCCCTGGACCCTGCGCCTCCTCCCGGCCACCTACGCACTCCTGGCTGCAGAGTTTGGTGGCCAGGATGTGGCTGCACTGCGAGCTTGGGTGGCGCTGCTCAAAGCGCAGAAGAGCATCACGGGGACACTGGCGGTAGAGGGCGAGACGCGGGAGCGCCTGTCGCGCTGCCTGCGCGCCGGCGAGGAGGGCGTGCGGCTGGCGGCGCTGGGGCTCCTCTGCTGCAGCCCCAGCACCAGCCAGGCACTCGCAGGCACCGAGCTGCAGCTGCTGCGGGAGTTCCTGCCCCTCAACCTCAACGTCGACTCCTCGGCCTTCCGGCAGCTGCTGCAGGCAGCGGTGAAGAAGGCGCTGGTGCGGCTGCGGGACAGCTCGCTGGCCCGCCTGCGAGGGAAGACGCCAAAGGGTGCCAAGCCGGGTGACGGAGCCAAGTCGGGTGACAGAGCAGAGCAGCTCACCCAGGCCATCGGTTAGAAAGTTGCCCCAGCACCTCTACCGACAGCAGCAGCTTCACATGTGTGCGCTGGCTCCATAACACAGTCCTTCCGTGCTCTCTCCCCACAGGCTTCGTGGAGTGGTTGCTGCAGCTCAGCATCTCCTCCCTCTCCCCGGACTCCAACTACCAGAGGAAGAAGACGGCCCTGCTCCTCCTGTCAGCGGTTTTGGAGACCTGCACAGACACCTGGAGCCCTGAACGGAAGAAGGGGCAGCCTCCACGTGAGTAGGGGCCGCGAGCCTGGTGTCACCGCTTGGCCACTTCCCGCAGTGCCTCCACCTCCGTGTCCCCGCAGAGACCATGGCTGCGCTGCTGAGCTGCGCCAGGCACCAGGGCTGCTGGGACTTCTTCTCGCAGCCCAACCTGCTGGCGCTGCTGAGCTGCTTGCAGGACAGCACCAACGAGGTGAGCACCCCGCGGGCCCAGTGCATCCCAGGCCCACGGCCTCAGCAGGGCACGGGCAGCAGAGAGCACAGAGCAGCTAGAGAATCTCTCCCATGGCTGTGCTCACACTGCTGGCACCTGCCTCTGCTCAAGCTGATGTTCCCCGTTGTACTACGCTGTCTTGGCAGATCAGAGAATTGGCTTCGGAGCTACTCATACGCTATTTCCCGTCACCTTTGCCTGAGCCCGTGGCCCAGGCTCTGTTCCAGCTGGCCCAGGAGGCCCTGAGCAGCTCCCGGGTGCAGGAAGCTGAAGCTGGAGCTGTGCTGATGAAGACGATTCTGCAGAAGTAGGACCTTGTGGGTCCCCACCCCGGGGCATGGGCTGACTGCAGCCAGCAGTGGTTTGGGTTTAAAACCGCCTTGAGCAGCGATGGTCGGTGGTGGCCTTGCACAGGGCCGGGAAGGCTCATCCAAGCGTATGCCCTGCAGAAAGCTCCCCCATGCCAGCGTTCACCTCTTCCTTCAGGTCAGACGGCAGCACCATGAGGAGCCTGTCCCTAGAGGCTGGAGCAACCCCGGCACGGCTGCCGCCAGGGCTGTGCTTCGCTCAGCACCTGCTGCACGTGCTGCAGGCCCAGCACGCCGCTGCACGCCAGGACTTGCTGCAGGCAGCAGCCACCAAGCCAATGCACGGTACGTCCTCCACCCTCCATGGGTCTTTTGATGAGCCACCAAAAGCAAGGGGCATCAGGATGGATGAGCTGGGATTGCTCCTGCCACCGCTGTAACCAGAGCACCCTGTTTGCCAGGAGTGATCGCAGCCCTGCGGAGGTGCCTGCTGCAGGTGCCGGAGGTGGCCGCCTCCATGCGGGCAGCAGAGTGGGCGCAGAGCTGGCAGGAGCTCCTCACCATCCTGGTGACCACAGCAAGGGACATCACCTCCTTCCTGCTGGGTGCCCTGCAGAGCGGGCAGGGCCCCGGTGCTGACCAGCAAGGTGAGTATGTCCCCAAAGGGGACCCCTGTCACCCACCAGGCCCAGCCTGCAGGCTCTGCCAACCTCGTTGCACTGTGTCCATCGCACCACGTTTCTCTTTTGCAGCCACTGCCCCATCATTTGCAGACATGGGGAATGCTATTGGCTCCCTCATCATGCTGGGGAAAGGCCAGGAGCAGCAGGAGGATGACTCAGTCCTGCTGTCGGAGGAGCATGGCCTGATCCTGACCTGCTGCTGGGTGTCGGTGAAGGTAAGAGCACGCTGGGGCCTGGGAGGAGGCAGTTTCCACACCAGCAGAGCCAGGCAGCCCAGCGTGCCCCCACCAGCCACTGGCACAGCTTCCCGGGAGCATTCCCAAAGCCTCTGCCCAGGACGAGCAAGGGGGAAGCCCCATCCAATACCTCAGGGTTATACACAGAGCAGCTCCAGGAACCTCCCCCCTCCACAGGAGGGGCAGGAACCTCCTCACCTCCCACCCCTCTCCCAGGAACTCTTGTCTCCTGTTCTCCCGTTTTGTACCGCAGCTGGTTTCCTGGCTGTCGACAGAGTCCAGCTGTGTCCTCTGTGACAGCCGCCTGCCATGGCTCTCCTCTGCCAGCTCTCAGGTGGCTGGAGCTGTGCAACCTTGTTGCAGTTGGCTGATGG